>JANAVB010044619.1:3399350-3899350 GCA_029216955.1 Iris pallida
TTTAAACTTAGGTTTGTTTTGGGTTTATATTAATTTGGGTTTTGGACTATAATAATTGTATGTGAACGTATACTAAGTAATAATAATAATAATAATAATAATAATAATATATAATAGACTTTAAGCTGACAAAAAAATAACAATATAACAGATAGATATGTCAGACTGGTCACAAGCTAGTAGCATGTAGATACCGTAATCATGAACCAACTTGGTAGTAATTCACGTCCACGTGCAAAGGAAACCGATATCCTAATTAGGAAATTGAGAACTCCCATCCTCCAACATGTTGAAATTCGGTCTGAATTTGGTAACAACATATTTATAGATTCTAAAATAATTAAATATTTAATTAAATTAAATTGATGTCTATAATTGGTGTTGTGCTATTTTAGATATAATAAGATTCTTATTTTAGAAAATTCTATTATGATCTAAAATAGGATATTGATGGGCTATTTTAGTTGTAATAGAATTCTTATTTGATAGCTTTCTATTTAAGCAATCATATTATGGCATAAAATAGAATTTTTTCAGCACAAAGTGGAGATTTGGGGTGCTCGTCTACAAAAAAATCTAAGAGAAAGTCCGTATTTTGCTCTCAGGACTTCGTCATCCAAGACAGAAAAGGAAGAAGAAGTTCTAATCAAGAAGTAGTCAACTTCGGTTAGTGAGATTGCTACGGGTTGATGAGTGATCTCAATTGTAATCTTCTGTTTTTCTTCTTGAGAGTGGTGAAGGGGTTGAACCTATTAGGGCAAGAGTTCAACGTGAGATCTATCAATCTTGTAATTTCATCCGAGTTATTAAAAAGTTGAGATTTGTCCAGGTGACGTACGTACGTCACCGCCATATACTTGTCTTCATCTTGTACTTGGTATCCATTAGACGGAGTTTGGTTTTGATCACGTGGGTTGGCTAACGCTTCCGTACGAGCCCAACAATTGGTATCAAAACTTTGGAGGTTCTGACAACCATGTCTATTGAGCAGATGAACACTTGTGTGATCACCCTCATAGGTAAAAACTAGGCGATTTAGAAGCCAATGATGGAGGACCTACTCTGGTGCAAGGACTTGCATGGTCCGTTGGAGGGTGATAGCGCAAAGCCAACGGACAAAGCTACTGAAGACTGAAACGACTGGATTAGAAGGCCATTGGATTCATCCACCAATGGTTGGATGATTCGGTGTTTCAGAGCGAGGTTAATTCGTTCTGGTATGATACCAATAATTGGTATCAGAGCTTTGGAGGTTCTGGCAACCATGTCTACTGAGAAAATGAACATTTATATGATCACCCTCACAGAAAAAAAAACTAGGCGATCTGGAAGCCAAAGATGGAGGATTTACTCTGATGCAAGGACTTGCATGGTCCGTTAATTGGAGGGCGACAACGTAAAGCCAACGGACAAAGTTGCTGAAGACTGAAAACTATTGGATCGGAAGGCCATTGGATTCATCCGCCAATGGTTGGATGATTCGGTGTTTCACCATGTGTCCATGAAGAGTTCAGCAAAAATTGTGGGCGAAGCTGCATTCGCTGTACAAACGGAAGACGGCTGACAACAAGACGTTTCTTATTCGCCAACTCGTCAACTTGAAGTACACGGAGGGTGCCCCAGTGGAACAACATTTGAATGAGGTTCAGGGTATCATCAATCAGCTATCTGTGATGAAGATGGTGATTGATGATGAGCTTCAGGCCCTACTGCTCTTGAGTTCTTTGCCGAAAAGCTGGAAGACGTTGGTGGTGTCGGTGAGCAACTCCGTGCCTGATGGAGTTATCACGATAAAGGCAGTTAAAAGTAGCTTGTTGAATGAGGAGGTCTGGCGCTAGCAAGTTGAATCGTCAGAGGAGTCCACTCTGATGGCTTCCTACAGAAGGGAAGATCCAAGTCACAGGCGAGGACATGGAAGGAGTTCTCGGAATCTCGCGATTGTGGACCGTAAGAAGGGCTGCTATCACTGTGGTAAAATAGATTATATCAAGTGGAACTGCATGAAGCTCAAAGCTGAGAAGGCCAAAGGTAAGGATGATCAGGAGGATCTCACGATATTTGGAGATATCATCATCGCAGCGACCAACGTAAAGGAACCTTGTGGCATCTGCGATGATGGCGACTGGATCATGGACACGGGGGCGTCGTGTCACGCCACTCCATATAGGAGGATATTTACGTCACCGCGATGGCATGTTTGGACGCGTGAAGATGGACGACAAGGGGACGGCTGCAGTTATAGGCATCGGTGATGTGCACTTGATGACAGAGTTTGGTGAGAAGCTCGTCCTTAGGGGTGTGCGACATGTACCGAGTTTGTGCTACAACTTAATTTCAGTAGGGAGGCTGGTAGATGATGGTTGTCGCAGTCTATTTGAGAACAAAGATTGGATGCTTGCAATGGGTTCCTAACAGCTGGCTCGAAAAGATTTGTTTTGTGGCATGTATAGGCTCAAGTCGCTGAGCTGTACAGGAAGACCACTGACACCAGATGAAAGCTCGAGGAGTGTTCGATATGAGGTGGATCGTTGAAAACTTGCTGATGAGGGTCTTCGAGAAGTTTTGAGGGTTACGGAGGATTTGGTTCGTCGAGACAAAGCGACTGATGGTGATGAGTCAAAGATTGAGGGTTAGTCTGTCAGTCACATGACAACTGGTCGGTCTCCAGGTGGAGGTTTCTCTACGGATCCAGTTTTGACGACAGGTAGTTCGCCAAAGCTTTACGAATTGACATCGATTTCAGCAGTTCAAAGCTAAAGAGGAGATCAAGGTTTGCAGCAACCTCAATCTGAGGCAGGAGCAACATCATTCACATAGTTAACGGGGAGCGGTAGATCATAGACGGCATGCATAGTACGTAATGTTCTGCTCGAGGATGCTTGTGTATGGAGGAGCTTCAAGTTCGGACACGAAGGTGGACAGGTTCAGGAGTTCGAATCTCGTGAGAACCGCATCGTCCGTTTGGTTGGACCAGCCAAGGGTGAAGAGCTCGTCGGAACGTTAACACTTTCCGGTGGAAGACGAAAGTTGGGGACGGACAACCGAGACTTACGGTGAGGCTGATCATCAGGGACTTCGGTCTTGGTCGTGTCATTGATATCGGAAGGATCCCAGTGGTGCAGGAGGTGCTATGCATGACAGTTAGCGTCGACGTGACGGTCGAGAAGCTGGAGACAAAGGAAGATGCAAAGCAGCTCGGGGGATCGAAGATCCTTGGCACGGGGAAGCAGGAACTTTGTCGCGGGACGACATGCATGGAGTCCAGTTGAGGACCCATGGGGTCAATACTCTCTCATCAGACTGGAGAGGAAGATTGTTGGAGTCCAGTCTGAATTTGATAACAACATATTTGTGGAATCCAATTCTAATTAAATATTTAATTTGATTAGATTTGGATGTCCATAATTGGTATTGTGCTATTTTAGGTATAATATGATTCTTATTTTAGAAAATCCTATTATGATCTAAAATGATATTGATGGCTATTTTAGATGTAATATGATTCTTATTTGAGGGCTTCCTATTTAAGAAATCATATTATGATCTAAAATATGATTTTGTTATCCGATATATATGGGATGAGGGTTCGAGGCATAAAACACAACACAAAGTGGAGAAAAATTCTATTTTGTCAGGTGATGTACGTCACCGCCATATAGTTGTCTTTATCTTATGTTGGTGTCCATTAGACAGGAGTTGATTTTGATTAAGTAGGTTTGGCAAACGTTTTCACACGCGTCTAACACAACAGTGCAAATATTGAGTGCTGACTTGGACTTGGATGGACAAGTATGTGATGGAACCCATTATGAGTGCTAAACAAAAGTATATATATGTGATAGAACTTGACAGTGATAGCACAACAGATGGGACAGCTGCATCCAGAAACAGAAGTAAAGAAAGCTAGGGGGGCTAGCTAAACTTAGTTTAATGAGTAATGTATAGTTCAATGTACCATAAAAGCATCAAAGTTCATGCATGCATGCATGCAAAGGAGAGAGAGACTAAAGAAAGGAAGGGTGCCATTGCCAGCATGCAAGAGCTAGCTGTGGGAGACTGGAGCAATTGGAACCACCATCAGTTGGTTGGAATGTCATGTTGGCTTTTTAATGGGGCACAACTAACCCTTTATTTGGAGCGTGGGAGAACAATGTCCTCTACTGCAGACAGAGAGTACAAGATGATCCAAAGCAGCTAGTCCTTTTATAAACCTTATGATTTGCTTACTATTGCAGTACTCTAGCAACCATTGTTTGCCGCAAGAAATAACACAACTGATTGGCTATCTGTAAGGCCTCGTTTGGTTCGCGGAATGGAAAGGAAAGGAAACTGATTCCTTGGTATTTTCTTTTCTTTAGAAAATTATAATTCCTATAAACTTTTCTTTCGGTGTTTGGAAAGATCGAAATTATAGCCGGAATATATCTTTAATTTTTATTATAGTGTTTGGTGTTTGTAATAAAAAGAAACAAAATCAAATCAATTTTTCAAAAATACTCTCGTGCTAATAAAAATAATTATTACTTAGAAATATTTTTGTCTAAAAGTATATGGATAAAAATAGTAAATAATATTATGAACATGGATATTTTGGTCAAAACTTTTTGTAATAAATGCGAGAAAGTTGGAGAAAAGTGATTCCTTAGATAAATGGGAGGAACCACTTTCCCCCCTATTTTCCTACCTCTGGGAAATTATTTTTCCTTTCCAACAATTTTTCCTTTGGTTCCCAAACATAGAAAAGGAATCACTTTTCTTTCCAAGCTCAAATTCCGGTAACCAAACGAGGCCTAAGTGTTGTTGTGAGTGGTCTTTGCAAGAATTACACCAATTATAATATTTGTATGGTTGTAAATGTTAACATAATACAGCAAAACCTGCAATAAAATGTCCCAATTTCTGTAACTTTTATTACAGTCAAAATAGTTGCAGTACTAATCATAATATTTGTTTAGTAGCACAATGCTCTCACAGGTCACGTTCTGACAACAACCGACGTCCTAAAAACGACCCCAAACGACGGATGATACACGATACATATCCGTCATCTTGGCGTCGCCGTCCGTTGCCATTTTGCTGCATGAAGCGAGAAGTTGGCGACGATCGATTTTGTCACTTAATTTAAAACTAGCGATGAAATTGTCGTTGCTTGTCTATTGCCAATGGTAGAACTTTAAGTTCTTCCATAACCAATTTTCATTCATTTTGAAATCAGCCCCAAATTTTTTTTATCGAAGTGCGTCCTCTGCGTGCCCCTTGACCGGAAGCCCTCCTACGCACCTCTTTGTGTGGCCCTATGCTCGTCTCTGACAAAAATCGCACATCCACTCCTCTTCGCATACGTCCCTAACCTGAATTCTCGTAATCATATTCTTTATCTTCTCTTCCTCTCCCCTTCAAACCAAAATCCCTAACCCTAAAATTCTTCTTCTCTCTCCCTGTAAAATCCTCCTCCCTGGGTGCTCGGCTAGCAGAAATGAACAAATGTAACAAATGAACAAAGGTAGCATGGGTGCTAAGATTTTCGACTGACGGAAACGAGCATAGGTAGCATGGGTGCTATGGTTGTTCGGCTAACGAAAACGAGCTAAGGTGGAGGTTGTTGGATTTTATCTCGTTTTCGGTTGAGCAGCCCTGTTAGCCGGCTATGGGTACTTATAAATAAAGTTAATTTTAAGGTCAGTCTTTTCTGCCCCCAATCGAGAAGAAGACGGAGGGAGAGGAAACCTCCTCCTTCCTCGTCTTTATCAATGGAGTCCCCCTTCTTATCCTGTGCACCCGTGCACGATAGCGACACCGCGAAGGAAGGGGACGGGGAGGGGCGGTGCGCGGTCGGCGTGGACGCCTTCCTCGTGGAGGCGCTCTACAACCCTCGCCATCGGCTGACCGTTCTGAGGATGGAGTTGTATATTCAAATTTTATTCAGAATTGTGACCAACAACAGTTTGAATTCCATCATTTACCAACTTCGTACCTCAAGTGTGTTGCACATCGCGTTGCACAACACTATGGTTTACATATTATGGCACTCGACAACATCATAAATGGTTTCAGCAGCAGAGTTGTTGCAAGGAAAACACCTGAAAGTGGATTTCCAGCCATTTTTTATCAGATGTCCCGACAAAACAGACTGAAAAAGAAAAGAACGATCACGTAAAGATCGTCACTCGTCCTAGGCCAAGCAAAGCATCACTGGATGATGGGATTGAAAATGGAACAAGGAAAATTCATGTGAGAACTTTTGAAGAGAGGAAGGAGGAATATGATAAAGCTCGGGCCCGCATATTTAGTGATCCTCCCAGTCCAGAGGTAGAAGATCCTTCTTCTATAGTTGCAGCTGATGCTAGAAGCGAATCTTTAAACCGATATGAACAAGAGTGTTATAGAACCCTTCCTGTAATTGAGGATCATGAAAAGATTGTTAATACACTACCAGAATCAGTCATTTTAGCGACGCCTAAAGACGTCGCTAAAATGCCTAAAGACGTCGCTAAAATGCCTAAAGACGTCGCTAAAACGCCTAAAGACGCTAATATTTTAGCGACGTCTTCCTCTTGTCGCGGAAACCTTAGTCGATGTTTGAAAAGACGTCGCTGATCGTCGCTAACACCGACGTTTACCGACGCAAAATTACGTTGGTTATATACCAACGTTTACCTTCGTTTCTTCGATGAAATAGCGACGTTTATGATGTCGCTATACGTCGATATTTCCTGGAAAAATTACCGACGTTTATGATGTCACTATGCGTCGGTATATCCTGGAGAATATTACAAATGTTTTGTGATGTCGCTATACGTCGGTATATCCTGAAAAAATGAGGTAAAATCCTGGAAAAGTTACCGACGTCTACCGACGTTTACCGACGCATACCGACGAAAATGACGTCGCTATGCGTCGATATCCTGGCAATATATGCCAGTTTAGCGACGTCTACCGACGCATTTTGACGTCGGAAAGCGTCAGTAAACGTCGATAAATTTGAAAATAAATAAATTACAGTATGTAGTTTTCTCCACGAAATTATTTTCTCCCTGCAGTTTAATAAATAACACTGAAACACAATACACAATCACATTTTATCCCTGGGTTCGCCGACCCCTTCGGTGGAACACTCAACACCGGTAAATTAACATCCAAATGAAACGAATAACAACATAAAATAATTAAAGTCCACACAACATATATAAACCAATATCCAAATTGTCATGGGTCTACACAACCAATAACCAATGTATCTACGCAACCAATAAACAAGTGTCACAAACAAATAAGTGTCACAAACAAATAGTAAACAGAAACAAGTACTCAAACATTCAATACAAACAGTCCTAACTAGGACTACTGGGGATCTGGAGCAGGAGGGGGGGCGCCGCGACGAAGGGCTAAGAAAAGCTCATAGTCCTCCTGTGAAATCGACACCGATGAAGGAGGTAGTGACGTCGGTGGAGTCGGTGTCGATGAAGAAGGCAGTGGCACCGGCGGAGTCGACGACGATGAAGGCACACCCGGAGGACGATAACGCTCCAACGCTGCAAGTCGCTGGTGGTATGAATCCATGGTAGATAACATTCTATCACTGCTATCAGCCACCGAATCCTACACCAATTTCAGCCTCTCGCCCATGGACATCTATGATGCCTGCAGATCCATCACGCTGCGCTCTGTCGACGCTCTAAGATCAGTGACGCTCTGCTCTGTCCGCTCAGTCACATTCCTGAGCTCCATAATGCTGCGGTCGAGCGCATTCAATCATGTTATAAGCGCATGCTCATCCGACTGGTGCTGAGACTGGTCCTGAATCCATCATAGCAGCTCATCACGGAGAGACTCCATCATCTGGTGGACTCGGACAGACTCCTGGGACGGCTGTGGACCATGCACACTAGCAGGGGATGCCCTAGAGGACTGGGTCGCAACTAGGGTGCCATAGGATTCCGTACCGTAGTACGTACCCCTACGGAGGCCACCAGTGGCGGTCATCCACAGCTCGTCCACCGACGGAGCTTGAGTGGGTTGCGAGGAAGTACCGGCCTCTTCCGCAGTAGGTGCACTAGCAGTCGCCCAGTCCCGAAGCCTCTGATACTCGACCTAGAAAGTATGGATAGTACTCTATGATTTATAATATCTAATTAATGTACTTATTATTACTAACTACATGAATATATATTTGCATGCATATTTACTAAGTTATATTAAAATTAACACGAAGTATTATAATTAACAAATAGTATTGTAATACTTACATAGGTCTGGTCGGCCCTCTCGTCAAAAAGGCCTTCGTCCTTCCGATGGGTGGCCAGGAAGACGGTCACCATGTCGGCGTTACCGACCTTCCTTACCTATAATTAAATATATTATCTTAGTAATAATTTATCGAATTTGCATTAAATTTATATTTCTGAAAGAAAAATACATATCAGACGACGAAAATGTTCCGTCATCGGAATCGACCCACCGCACCACTTCGAGGCATGCTGCCTAGCCGCCTTGGCCTTCTCAGACTTTTTCTTGTACCTTGGACCGTTGAATCGAGCCTTCATCGCATCCTACTGATCAGGGGTGCTCCAACCTTGGATCGACTTTTCGGCACGATCACGAGCCTTCTGATCATTAATAGCATCGCAGATCAGCTTAGCAGCGACAGCAGGAAATATTCCCTCGATCAGCTTGGCCCGGTGGATAGAAAAACATATCCTAGAAGAGTACGCAAACCAAATATTTATCAGTTATATATAATATGCATAAATCAAATAATTCATGTTAAAAGCAAATCTATTTTAACCTTGAAGCGCGCAAACCAGTAGGCCTTCCTATCGTCTGGAGCATCTGAGTAGTTTATCCAAGGACCACCATAATTTTGCCTCAAGACCAGGCCTAGGCGTTTCTGTACCGACGGGGGACGATATCTATACAGACATATTATATTCATGAGAAAATTTATTTTATGATAAACACAAAAAAAATAATAAACCAAAATACTTACTTTGTACCGTCGGCCTAGATCTCCGTCCTCGTCTCCTCCGGAGGTGCACAGGCATCATCTGCCTGATACTGGTCGGCCGTCGACGCAGCCTCCTCCATCTGCTCATTTGTCTCCATCGTCGTATCTGCAGGAGGAATGCTACTCTCGGGAGCAGTCTCAGGCCTGGAACTACTCGTCCCAGGAGATATACCACGTAGCATCGTGGCGGGCGGAGCTACTGTCCGATACACAGGAGTACTGGACGACGAGGATCCAGAGCCGGTACCAGTAGGAGGTACCGAAGAAGAACTCTGTCCTCTAGCAGTACCACCAGTAGGTACCGAAGGAGTACCCTGTCCTCTGCCAGTACCAGTACCCTGTGCCCCATGTCGGGAAATGCGAAACGATCCGCGATGACCTGTCATACCTAATAACAATATATGATGAGATACAACAAAGACAATAAATAATAGAGACTAGAAATATAAAAGTGCAATAAAGACAAGATAATAACCAAGACAACATATGATAATACATTTTACAAGAAACATCTAAGTCCAAATAGTATATTTTACAAGAAACATCTAAGTTCAGATAGTACATTTTACAAGAAACATCTAAGTCCAAATTGTACATTCGGATAATAACCAAGACTAGATAATAACCAACTCTACATAATAAGAAAATAAAAGTACATCTCTCTCAATCATCTTCAGAATAATCATCTTGTTCGTCTTCCTCGACCTCATCTTCCTCTTCCTCCTCATCTTTACTTTCATCTTCGCCTTCGTCGGCTTCATCTTCCTCTTCGAATAATTCTACATCTTCTACATTATTTTTCGTGTAATGCATAACTTCCATGGAGTCCACATCAACAATATTGGTTACAAGAGGTAGCTCGTCCTCCTGATAAGCTTTTTCATCAACATCAAAAGTATCTCTAACTTTAGTCTTACATACTGTCCACCAGTCAGACTTCGTTGCTCCCCGTCTCGGATAAGCTGCGAAGTACACGAGCTGAGCTTGAGTTGCTAGGACAAATGGTTCGTAGCCTTGATATCTACGCTTGTAGTTTATATGCACAAGACCATGCTTGTCAATTTTCCAACCTTGATTTTCAATCGGATCGAACCATTCACACTTGAACAACACGATATTTGCAGGTTCTCTGCCATAATTATACGTCAACTCCACAATCTCTCGCAAGATGCCAATAAAATCATTTCCTGGATCGATGTCTTTGTAGTTCGAATATTTGATACACAAACAACTGTTTTTCATGGAATCAAGATCCAGGAAGCTGTTTCTGATCGGAGCATTTGTCGACTTGAACTGAAAGCCATTGACACAGTAACTTGGACATATTTTAACAAAAGTAATTGGCCCCTTGACAAGAGTTCTAATTAATTCAATTTCGGATGAAATTAGACAATCAACCTGAATACCAAAGAAGAGATAGTAAGTTATTTATTGCGCTTTTACATTAAAAGAGGCCAGTAATTACCGGGCTGCTTACATATTCGCTCAACCAAGAAGGAAAATGATGTCTCATTTCTTGTTCTAATGCTTCGTCTGTTAGGTAGGGTCTAACCAACCTCAACTCATCATTATATGTGCTGAAAAATAACGAATTAACCGCCGATTAGTACAATAATATTATCTTATACTATTACATTGAGATGACGTAAACTCATCATTAATTACTTATCCCTCTAGCTTCTCCACTTCATCCTCGTCGCAATTGAGTAATACATACAACTGAGTAGCCCATAGCTCTTCGTCATTCAAATATCTCTTCTTTATTTTCTTCGAAGGCTTTCCGGACGTATTGAATACTTTCAGTATTCCATCATTAGATTCTTGATAACCGTCGTCGTTTCTCGGAGCCCTCGTTCTATTCGTAGCAACATGAGGTTTGAAATACGTCGAGCAGAAGTTTGTAATCTCTTCGAGAATATAGGCTTCACAAATAGAACCCTCGACCCGAGCCTTATTTTTTACCTTCCTCTTTAGGTGGTTCAAATACCGCTCAAACGGGTACATCCATCGATAATCGACGGGCCCACCAACACGTGCCTCGTAGGAAAGATGAATTTGCAAATTCTCCATGGAGTCAAAGAATCCAGGAGGAAATACCTTCTCGAGCTTGCACAGTGTTACCGCAATATCGTTCTCCTGCTTTTCTGGACGATCGACGAGCAACTTACTAGAACAAAGATCTCTGAAGAATATGCTAAGCTCGGTCAATAGATCCTAAACAACCGGGGGTAAGAATTCCCGAAATGCAATCGGAATTAACCTCTCCATGAATACGTGACAATCATGGCTCTTCATACCTGTCAGTTTGTTCTCCTTGAGGTCGACGCATCTTCTCAAGTTCGAAACATACCCGTCTGGAAATTTCAGACCTTGAATCCACCTACAAAGTCTCACTTTATCCTCCTTCTTCAGTGAGAAAATTGCCTTAGGCTGCTTCAACTTCCCATTCCCGTCCTCTATCAAATTCAATACAGGACGTCTACATATTTCTTCCAAGTCCAATCTAGCCTTTGGATTGTCTTTCGTCTTCCCCTTTACGTCCATTACAATATTAATTATGTTGTCAAACACATTCTTCTCGATATGCATGACATCATGGTTATGTCTAATCATATTGGTGCTCCAATATGGCAGATCCCAGAATATACTCCTCTTCGTCCAGTTATGAGTGTGACCAAATCCGTCACACTTGTAGCCCGTAGCAGGCTCTTCAATAGCTCTTGGTAAATATTTTACCTTTTTCTATATCATGTATCCGGGCCACCTTGGCGGGGGATTAGCCTTCTCCATAACGCCAGCACGAAAAGCATTCATGTTCCTCCGGTACGGATGATCCTTCGACAGAAATTGTCGATGACAATCGAAGAAGCACGATTTGCCTCCGTGTTCAAACGAAAAGCCTTAGTGTGGTCCATGCAATACGGACATGAAAGACGACCATGCGTGCTCCATCCAGATAACATACCATAGGCCAGAAAGTCGTTGATGGTCCACATAAGTGCTGCCCGCATCTAAAATTTTTGTTTTTTAGATATATCGTACATGTTGGAACCTACTTCCCACAGCTGATTCAACTCATCAATCAATAGCTGTAAATACACATCGATGTTCCTTTTCGGATTGTTCGGACCTGGGATAATAACAGTGAGGAACATATACGGAGTCTTCATGCACATCTAAGACGATAGATTGTACGGAGTGACGATCATAGGCCAACACGAATACCGAGATCCCGAAAGTCCGAATGGGGTAAAATCTTCGGAGCAGAGATCCAATCTGACATTACGCGGTCAGAAGCAAAATCTGGATACTCTCGATCAAAGTGCTTCCATGCTTCTCCATCAGATGGGTGATCCAACACTCCTTCGGTCTGTTCCCGCTTACGCCAACTCATGTTTTCTGCAGTTTCCTTCACCATAAACAACCGCTGCAACCGCGGCGTCAACGACAAGTAGTACATCGAATCGGTAGGCTTCTTGGCACCGACAGACTTTCCTCTACCACTGCCCTTGTAGCGATCGGCACTACAAAATCTGCAGGCGTCTTCATCCTTGTCGTCTTTGTAGTACAACATGCACCCGTTGCGACATGCATCAATTTTCTCGTATCCCATCCAGAGCGATCTCACAATCCTCTTAGACCGGCAGAAGTCTTTAGGCAACTTAGCACCCTCAGGTAATATTTCTATAAGCAACTCCATAAGACGGTTGTAGCAATCTTGCAACATGTTAAAATCGAATTTGATGCTCAACAATCTTGTAACCACCTCCAACAGTGAATGATCCTCACAAACAGGATATAATGGAGTCCTTGCATTCTCCAGCAACTCCATGAACTGTACAACATCGACGTTCGGTACCTCCTCAGGTGCATCATGATCGTCCGGATCGAAACTAGGTCCCGCCGCGTCAAAAAACTTATTCACCAACCCATTATCGTAAGCAGTGTTGTTGTGGACATCCACATAAGGCTCATACTCTGATGTTAAAGACACAAGTTCTCCGTACGCACTCCACTGATAGTAATTTGACGTGAAACCCTTCGAGTATAAATGATACGTGACTTCCACTTCTGGATGATATTTCAAGTTGCGACATCTCACACACGGACACTTAATTTTGGTACCGTCCATGTACTGAGGGAACGCCTTGGCAAACTGCAGGATTTGCTGTACACACTCTATGAATTCATCCCGCATACCGCATATGTCATCAGGGTGATGGTTGTACATCCACGAAAGATTCTGTAAGTAGTAATTCATATCCATTTGAAGATAATTCTGCAAAGATAGATACACTTATTCGATTATATTGTCCAAATGAATGCATAGACACATAAGTATTCGATTATACCTACACTTCTAGGATACTCTATACACTCTTATAGTAACTAGGAGTCCTATGATATTACCTATCTCATGTACACTCTTCACACACACACACACACACTACCTACCACATGTAGGGCTCAAGTTAAGAGTATAGTGCAATGGTATGCTATCATTCATGCCTATAATAAGGTATACCATATACGCTACACTAACAGGAGTAAGGTATGTAGCAACGGTATGCTATCAGTCATGCTTATAATAAGACATACAGTGTACTACATACTAGCAATCAAGTAAACAAACGTGTCGTATAGGATGCCAATATAGTATAAGGTATATCGTGCCTATACTCAACATGTCACGACACGCACCCTAGAGTAAGGGCACGAGACGTGAGTACGTCCAGCCTACGCTGCAGTATCGGCGATAGAATCCTGTCCTAGGTCACATACATCTAACAGTTATAAGGTACCTGTACAGTTTATACACTCCGAATGGAGGTGACATAAAAAAGTATAACTCAATCACAACTAAAGAAAAAAGTACGATATAATAGAATAGATAAAACACAGAATCTACAGATAATAGATACAAGATAAAGAGATAGCTGAAAATCTAAGATCAACATCTCCACAAATCCAGAATACAATCTCCAAATAAATACAAGTGTATCTGAAGACATGAAGATAAATAGAACTAGCCTAGTCTACAGGGGTAATATCATCAGCAAGTACTGGGTCCTCCTGGGATTCCAGCTCACATGTGTCGTCTATGCCTGCTCCGTAATAAGTGGGACAGAACTCCTCAGTGTCGTCTGTAAAATTTCAACAGGTCCAGTCAGGACTGGAGCGAGCACAGTATATCTCACGCAGTTCATAATGTGACAGGATATATAAATATGCAATAGAGTAAGATACATGAAATGCTGCAGAATATACATAAAGTAAAAGAGAGAGCTGTAATATAAATAGATACTATAAATAGAGAACTAACAATGAACTAGTGATTTAGAGTACAAGATGAACATGTGAACGGCTTGAATTTGCACATGAGTAATCTAAGAGTTTGCACATGAGTATACTACTTTGGAATTATTCACATGACCATTTATACTCCCCCATACCCTAATCAATACACAAGGATCCAGACAGGTTATGTTATTGCACATGATATCACATGAAGGCCCATAATAGGGTGCACATGATTGTATACATGAGGGCTCCGTGAACATGAGAGTACATGAATCACGAGAGTGCACATGAATGGTGAAAGCACTGGAGTACATGATGAAAGTGAAACGCACATGACATGCTGTAACCCGATGCTCCCGAGGGGGATAACATCTCATGAAGGGATCCATATAGTACCAATCCGTGTTAAAAATCGTGACATCATCAAGTAAAGTAATCTAGAGCATAAATATAAATCCTATCAAGTATGAAACGGTCAGAGAATGTACTCGCCTGATATCCTGAATGTCTGAAAGAAATATTGTCTGAGGAGTGGTGTCTGGCTCCTAATCAGAACAGTACAAGTCACAACATATCCAAACTAGTAAAATAAGCTACTATGATGCATTCTACATGATGTTGGGTCAATTCTAGACTAAAGTCAACCCTGGTCAACTTCAGTCAACTATCTAGTCAAAGCTAGGTCAACCTAGACCTAATCAAGTATCACTAGGCCTAACCTTGTCTACCCTAGTAAGTACACCATACACAAGTCACACAAGTCTACCTGACCCTATTCATGTGCATATTTACCATATGCCATATGCTATACAAGGATACCATAGACTATGCTACCTAGATTATATGCCATAGGCTATACATATACAATTTCCATATATTTATACACACACTATTCATTTAGGTAATGCCTATAGTGTATTACAAATATCACATTAGTTATATATATTATTATATATGTACACATAGAGAGTTACAGAGGGAAGAGCATGCATGTGTGTGTGTGCTAGTGTGTACATGTGTGGGCAAGCATGTGTGTGTGTGTCAATAGAGCATAGGCATGTGGCATCTACATGGTGTCTCAGTTAGATTTTGTGTGTGTGTGTGTGTAGGTGAGCTAAAATCAGTGTATGCAAACATGGTATATCATTCTCAGATTTCCAGTTAGTGAAAACAGTATGTATATTTATGTAATAGGTTAGCAATGTATTCATAGTGTGTGTGTGTATGTCTGTCATAATTGTGTGTGTTCTGTTCCCAAGTTTAATACAGTGTCAATAGTGTGTACATGAGTATGTGCATTACTCTAACAATCAGTAATTAGCTAAGGGGTTCAGGTTTCACTCAAATCCTGTATACACAGGAAAGGGGAGGAAAAAGACAAGCTAGGCAGTAACAAACATCAACCCAGCCACCCCTGGCCTATCCCAGCATAGTAATGTATCAACATGCAACTAAAGTTCTGGATTTTAATTTAACATGCAATGTACATATAGGAAATTAATATGTGAATGCATTACACTACCATTCGAATGGGAACCACATGCATATACATAGGTTAAAGCCTCAACCATGAAGAGTCTATAATGGTTAATGAATACAATCCCAACCCCAAACCCAGTATTGCATCAACTGTAGCAACATCAAAACTGGGTTTGAATAGTAACATAAAACAGGGAAATAATATGAACTCAGTATTCGAGTTCAGAAAGCTCGAACATGGGGATTATGGCTCGAAATAAACACAAAGTGAGGAATGATTCTAGATTACAACTACATGTATACATACATAATGTACTGTACAGTTCCTCCCTTTAACATTTAACAAGGAATCACATAATGAGAAATCTCAGAAAAATCCCAGATTTAGGATAGTTTATCAAACTGTGTATCAGTGTCAAGACGGTGTAAGAATTTCAGTGCAATGTGCACTAACCCACGTTCTATTTCACAGCAGGGTGTATCTTATAGGTATCAGTTAATGAATCCCAAGCAACTGCCAACTCGAACTAATGAAAAAATGAACTAATCTCTATGCCAAGTGAACCCTAACACATAGGTTAATTTCCCAAGTTATTACAACACAATTTAATCATAAACATAAGCTAAACCCATTCGAATTTCAGGAACCCACACTGACAGATCTCAGTATCAGGAAAATAGGAGGATTCCCCAAATCAAATAACAACTTGATAATTCAAAATACTGGTCGGTAATCATCCATGCATATGTGCACGTGTCTCACTAACCTTCACGTGTCCAAAAATAGGACACAAGTGTCCAGAACCTACACGAACCAACACAACACAACTGGACACGAACAGTGTGACCCGTGCACGAGTCCTAGCTCACTCGACACGAATCTATTGGACACGAGGATTTGGGGGTGACATGTCAGAAACTGCTCCTACCTCTGTGTCCAACCACACGTGTCCAAGTGCCCTAAATCTCACGCACGAATACACGAGCAGCAGGATAGCCCGGCTGCACGCGTGCGGGGCCTGTCCACGACTCCAAAACGACACGAACTGGACTCGAATCTAGCTCAGTCGAAGGGAAAGTGTTAAGCCACATAAAAACACTAATTTCTATTCAAACACAATTCAAAAACAGTGATGAAAAGTCCACTGTGGCATTTCATCGAACACAACATTACTTAGGCTGATACGTGTCCGATACGGACACGTAAGGGACACGACTCCACACGAAATCTATATCTACAGCTAGAGGACACCTAGGGATATGCAAATATGCAAAGAAATCAGGAAACTAATAGTTAAAAAGAATGTTACCTATAGCTTGTTCCTTCTCAAGCAAAACCCAAAAATGAAGATCCTTCCTTGCTAGCTCAAAGCTCATATGGAATCCAAAACTGAGATTCACCTCCACCAACGGTAGGAGAACAATAATTAGGTCAAAATGCAAAAGATTTTAATGAAAATGGATGAGGAATGATCAAAATAGGAAGGGTTGAGGAAAGAACCAAACCTTTGCTCTTGAAAATGGAAGAATATGCAAAAGAGGCAAGAAATTTTGAGAGGCATTAAATAGGGGTGGTGGATCCCTAGGTGGCCGGCCCCAACTTCTAGGGTTAGGGTTTTGGGGATCATCAATAGCTCTCCTATCATCTAGTCAAATCAAGGGTCCTAATAATTTCTAGGTTTTTACACTAGTCTAAGTCATGCATCCTAGTTAGCTCTAACTAACCATGACTAACTAATACTAACCATGACTAACTAAGACTAATCATGACTAGCTAAGACTAATCTAGGCTAGGTTCAATCTAGGTTAGGGCTAATCACAACACATGGCAACTAATTAAATCAATATTAAAACCACACAAAATTCTAATAAATAAATTAATTTCAAATAAATTCAAAATGACAAAAATACCCTCAAACTAGAAATATGGTAGTGACACAACACGCTAAGACTTAGGTGACTACATGCCCTTTGGTGTTCTTCCCTCCCCGACACGACATGACACGAATGCAAGCAAGTAGAAGTAAGTACAAACAAGTCAAGTGCAATATGAATGCATGCATGTGATAATCGAGTATGAGTACTTGCCTCTCTTATGGGATTAACAATGTCTCTAGATCACCAATAAATAAAGAAATAATGTTTTTAGAAGCTTTCTAATTTAAACCTCTATTCAATTTTTAGTGTTTACAAAACCACTTAATCTACTGACTAGGCTCTAATTATTAACAAAATTACTTAAACAAGTGATTCAGGTAAACTCTCTTACCTAAGAGGAATGGAAAAGTCCTAACACTCAACTTGAGCATCCACAAGTCCATTTCACCCTTGAATCCCTATTGGTTAACATAAACTCCACTGCTACCTATTCAATGAGTCTACCAACTAAGTATTGCAGGAACCTGGTCTATAACAACAGTAACTATATAATACTTCAATGGCCCAGCAATTTAGCCCAAAACTGACCTATATCCAATAATGAACCCAAAGCCCTGACTCAATTTGAAGTCAATTTTAAACCATCATTCTAATGGCTATGAACAGCACCCCAAGTGAACCTCCAATTCAAACATTTCCTATGAACGGCTATTAACAGTACCACTATTTAATTTCTATAATAATACTGAACCAGTCCACATTCAAATTAGTATAATACCAAATAATAAGACATAAATATAATAATTATATATATCAAATACACTAGATAACAAAATAAATATCAAAGCAAACAATAGTAAATATCGAAATGTTCACAGTGTCATGTCCGAAATAGGTTCTGTGTCAAAGTGTGTTCTGTGTCAAAGTGTGTGTGTGTGTGTGTCAAAGTGTTGTGTCCTGTGTCACAGTGTCGTATCCGAAATAGGTTTAGGGTTTACCTAGTCGGGGCCGGAGGAGCGGGTCGTCGAGGGGGCAGGGGGTCGTCGGTGGGGAGCTGGAGATGGAGGGGAGCGATCGTCGAAGGTGAGCGGGGTCGACGAGGGAGAGCTGGGTCACCGAGGGGGTCGCCAGTGGGAGCAGGGTCGTCGAGGGGGAGCAGGGTCGCCGAGCGGGGTCGTGGAGGGTCGGGGGCCGAGGGGGGAGGGTCGTCGAGGGGGAAGGGGGTCGCCGGAGGCCGAGGGGGGAGGGTCGCCGAGGGGGGAGGGGGTCACCGGAGGCCGGGGGGGAGGTTCACCGAGGGGGAGCGCGCAGGTTTAGAAAAAATTCGATCAAAATAATGGGGGGGGGTATGAAAACTCGAATACCCTATATTTTTATTTTAGCGACGTCATAACTATACGTCGGTAAACGTCGCTAATCATAACTATACGTCGGTAAACGTCGCTAATATTAGTGATATTAGCAGCGTTATACTAGTTACGTCGGTAAACATCGCTAATATTAGTGATATTAGCGACGTTCACCGACTTATCCGTGACGTATGTTTCTTTATACAAAACCAAGTCGCAAAACGTTGTCGATCGTCGATAATAGGTGACATATTGTGACGTTTATAAATTACGTCGCTAATTCCTTAAAAGGTATCAACGTTTTAAAAATTTCGCTAATTGCGTCGCTAATATGACTTATTCTAGTAGTGATAAAGATGGTGCTTCAATGGTGGCCAGTTTCAGGGACAGGAAAAAGGATCAGAGTGATCCAGACTATGATCGAAGTTATATGTATGTTAGGGGATTTGTTTCCTAACATGATTTCAGCTTGAGAGCTTCCAGTATTCAACCTTCTTTTTTGCAATACGATCCAGGCTTCCATTAGTTGGACCAGTTCCTTAGGACTCATCAGAGTCCAGCAAGCTACATGCCACCAGACTTGGCAGTTTCCCCATTCTGTTCTGTTGGATGCAATAAAACTTCTCCAGATACTGTCTACATGTAGTGGCCTAATCCTGATGTGGTGTATTCACATTCCTATGACCATTTTAGGCATGCAATGTACCAGGCCCCAGTCTATCCCCAACCCTTGAGCTTTGGTCACTGGCAAAATCATTGAATAGCAGGATGTGTGCCATTCACGTTCGTTGCTTAGATCTCGTGGACAAGTTGTTTGTACTTGTTGCACTGCCCTTTTCTTTCTAACTAAAAACTGTGGAAGTAACAAAGACGAAACTAGGCATAAAAGTGATCGTCATTATTGTATTCTGGTTTGATTGGTTGGCTTTGAGATAAGTGTGTGTATTGGGTAAAAAAATAAAAATAAAATTTTAAGGTCAGTCATTAAGTATTGTCTTTGTCCTGAACTATAAGAGCGAGATGGACCCCCTGATCCATTCCCATTTTTTATTTTGTCCAGATTGGAATTCAAACTCACACTTCTCCCCTCCCTTACAGTATTTATCACTGGACCACCCTTTTGATGGTCTAATAAATAAAATTATTGTATATTCATGTCACTATAGTTGTTTAAATTAATTGTTGTCATGCCCCAGTACCGAGATACTGAGACAGACTAGGCCAGCTACTCTATATGAGATATATAAACGTCATACGGCATCATAGCTGTCAAGAGACAAGGGGGTGCATGCTACAATCAAGTCTCCTATGATCT
Source organism: Iris pallida (assembly GCA_029216955.1). NCBI lineage: Eukaryota > Viridiplantae > Streptophyta > Magnoliopsida > Asparagales > Iridaceae > Iris > Iris pallida. The sequence continues at coordinate 3,419,677 of JANAVB010044619.1, forward strand.
CATAGAGCATCTATGTCTCAATCAATCAAAACAAGAAACAGTAAATAATGATCATATAAGACAAAGCAGTAAGGCATCCCCGACGCTTCATCAAAATGATTTATGAGCCTAGCTATATAAAATGATAAGCTAGTACCGAGAGTCAATAGTACATAACCGTAGTCAGCTATAGTCTGATGTAATTATAATTTTGTAAGGAATTGAATGTCCAGAACTGCCGGCTAAACAGGTGCCGGTGGCTAAACGTCAAGTACAAAATAGAAGATATCAGAGCGGTGAAGAAGAAACCCACTCATGGTTCCTGGGTCCCATACTCCTGGTATGCACCATTATTCATGTAGAAGGCTGGATCCTCTGTCACTGCTACGAGATCTGGCTAAACAAAACCAGCGGGGTCAGGTCCCGAATAGCAAGTACCATAAGGGAGCACAAAAGAGTGAGATAAAATCCAATGGGTAAAATATGACCTGATTCACGAGTTATAGGCTTATACCATATCATCGAGATAATACGACACCCTTACAACCAAACAAGGACAAACGGTGCCAATATCATGCCGAGATAAGATATATCATATAACTATGGGCAGTTGAAGGGCTTCTGATCGCGACTTCGGCCCATAGCCTATCGTAGCATAGTAGCCCAACCTAACAACCAAACAAGGACAAGGGGTGGCACACTAATCCGCGACGAGATACTGTTCCATGCCATGGCCAGTTACAAATACATGATACATACAATCAAGATACAGGTGCCAGATACCATATATAGAAAAAAATCAAAACTTTATGTTTTTCGGGAACGGGGAGTGACATCTCTACCCTCCTTAAAAAAATTTGTCCTCGGAATTTCGTTAAGGCTAGTCGAGCACGCTCTCAGATCACGAAATACACTCATGACATATAGCAAGCACAATTATCAAACAACACATGGCACATGAACATATTACAAAAGAAAGAACAATTAAGTAAAAGCACAAACAATAATCATACCCTAGAAGGAAAGTGATCAGAGACATATAAATAAAATATGCATCCTAAGTCAGTTAGGTAGGAATTCGTCCTCAAGGTCATACACTGACTCCCAAAGTTGACAAAGGACAACGCTTGAGATAAGTCGGTACCAATGACTAAATCAAGAACGAGACTCTGCTCAGGACGTAATCTCGTAATCAAGACACATGATGAATATTACGTATCACATGATACGAGAGCATATGAGTGAGACGAGAAAGTTGCCTTCACTCTTCAAATATAGAACCCAAGCAATTATAATGAATAATACTCAAAACTTAGCCACAATCTGACCGCCTTCGGCCAACCTCTGCTCTAATACTCCAAATTTTGTTTGCCTCTGCCCCTGCTGGACTCTCTGCTGCTGCCTTCCCTGGCCCTGCTGTTGTGGCCTCTGCCGTCCAACCTGATGCGGTCCTACCAGATGTTGCACTTTTCGGTACATCTGAGCTTGCGTCAGTAATGGGCGTTGGGCTAGTGGCCTCACTGCTAGTGCTGGCCTTTGATACTGTGCTACCTCTGGAGCTGGCAACGTCGAAAACTGTTGAGCTGGCCCTCCTGGCCTCTGTATCGGTAGGCACGTAACTATACGATGGTCTGAACCTCCATACCTCAAGCACTGCCCATTCGCTGACCGACACACTTTCCGAGTGTGCCCTCCCTTACCACAATAAGTGCAACCCACTAGTGCCTTCCGACGTTGTTGGTGCCTCGGTTGCTGCTGTCGAACTGGTGCAGTCACAACTGTCGTGACCGGTGCTGTATCATGTATACGGACGCCAGGCACTGGTGTAGCGCCCTTAGTTCGTATTACGTATTTTGGTATACGTGTATGTATTTTGACTCATATTGTATGTCTCCTTGCATGGTTTATTTTAGCATTTCATTGGTTATGGTTTATCTTGGTTTGGTTCGGCTTGGTTCAATTTTTTTGCATGTGGACCAACCCCACCTACCATCCACTCTCTTCCTTTATAAGCCACCAACCCCTTTCTCTCTCATCATTCACTTCTTCATTACTTCTTCTTCTTTCTCCATTAACTCTCTCCACCTACCAAGAGAGGCTTAGGCAAGTACAACTTGCTTCATGAAGGAACTCAAGTTTTGTTGTTCTATTTTCTTCCTCACGAGATTCTAAGATACTTTAGTACTTAGCATTTTTAAATTCCATGGCTCATTTAATGTAGATCTAAGTTTGTTGCAATTTTGGATTTTTTAGATTTTGATCTATTAAGCATGGTTATTTTAAAGTTTTAATTATTTCATGTTGTAAAGAATTTTTTTCTGTCCCATTTTGACCTATAGAAGTCCGGATTTTGACCTTAGATGAAGGATTATTGGAGCTTGGGAGCTATAGCTTTCATGGTTCTCCTTCTCGGAAAAGTGGAGAAGAAGAACAGTACTTGACCACATGACTTTTCATGCGGCTAGATCCCCTGCGGCTCCTCTTTGGCCGCATAGGCATCCGAGCCGCATGACTTTGCCCGACCCAGCCGTATGGCTTTGTTTCCACTGCCGCATGGCCTTTGTCGCATGGCCTTCACCCGCATGACTCAAGTTGGCTCGAGCCGCATGAACTCGATTCCTCTGTCGCATAAGCCTGCTGTACTTAACCGCATGCGCCCTTTTCCTCGAGCCGTATGAGCCTGTCCCCTTCTTGCCGCATGGCTTCTTCTAGCCGAGCCGTATGGCTTTGTTCGACCAAGCCGCATGGCTATCTCTAACTATTGCCGCATGAGCCCCGAGCCGCATGTGCCCTTTCCCCTTAGCCGCTTGGCACTGCTTCCCCGAGCCGTATGAGCTTGTTCCTCCACTGTCGCATATGCCTGTTCCCCCATTGCCGTATGAAACCCTCATCTATTGCCGCATGACTCTCATCCACCTTGCCGCATGAGCCTGTCCCCTTCTTGCCGCATGAGCCTGTGTTCCTGGAGCCGCATGAGCCCGTTCTCCAAGCCGCATGAGACCCCCTTCCTTGCCGCATGGCTCTTTCCATGTCCCTTGTACCCTTTTTTTTATGTTGGGTTGTTACATTTATGCTTGCCTCATGACCCTCTGTGTAACTTGGGTCCCTTGATAGAATGCTTGTACCATGTAAATTCTGTACATGTTCCATGAACACGATAGTGACCCGTAGTGGTGCACTCTTGACAAGAAACATGACATGATAGTGGCCCGTCGTGGTGCACTCTTGATAAGTAAACCTGACATGATATACCTCGATATGCTGTTGCGACAGCTAGCATGACCCGACAAGAATGAATGACTTGGACACCGTGGGCGATTGTGTTTGTACAAATAAACCAGTATTGTCTTACATCATGTCTAGGACAGGGACCCCTGAATACCACGGACAGGGGTACCTACTGAAATTGACTAAGGCTAATAACTAGAATAATCCAGTAGTCATGAAGAGATTTTCCAGTTACAGTCAATCCCGTAATCTGGGCGTACAAGAGGACTTGTAGCCTGCCGACGAGTAGGGCACATTTCCAGCACACTGTCATGTGTTGTACCCTTCATGAACGGATATTCGACCTGGATAACCTGGATGGTCTGTAGGGCTTGTGGTTGTTGGAATAATCTTATTGAATCTTGCTAGTAACTAGACCTGTGATAACCCTAGTTAGTTAAAGTATCAAGCCATACTTATTGCTTGGTCGTGATTAATTGGATGGAGTCTAACTCATTCTAGTCTTGTCCTGATCCTGTATAAGATTGTTACATAACCTGAATGCTTGTGTTTTGCCTTAACGATAAATGGTAGGAAACCAAGTTCCATTCAGACGAAGGGTTACAACTCCGGTCCTTGTTTGGTTTAAGGGTTATACCTTGGTTATCTGAATAGTTCCATGGTTATTCTATCGTATATCATCATGATTTTCCATATTTCCAGTCTTTTATTATATACTATGTTTTGTGTTAATTGCTGGTTTTAGTTCTTAAGTGAAGCATCCTTTGTGGCACTTGCTCTTCCGGGGATCAGACCCAGCTGGTTTTGTATGGCCATATACCGGAGCACCTCGAGAGGATCTCCCTACATTCCAGCCAGATGGTGACCACTAGACGGAACCCTGGCAACGAGTGGGATTTATTTTGCTCTCCCACTCTATTGTAAAAATATTTTTTGAGGCGTTTAGCCGACGAGCACGTGTTAGCTCGATTGCACCTTACTTACTGTCTGCCTACGGGCTGTAACATGATTAAAAATCCTAGGGTTGATCATGTATGACTGAAACTCTTGCTAGTTTTCATATTTTGTAATGACTAGCTTCATGATCATCCAGATATGTAATGTATGGAACGCCTTACTATTGTATATTTGATGCTCTAACATCTTGTAACTGCAATTTCTTGCTTGAGATTGAGACAATAGGCTTGTTCATGACCATAAGAGACTGATGGCTTGTAGTTAAACCCTCATGTATCTAGACAGCCGTGACCGTATAGCGAGATGGATTCCATTTCAATATACATAGCTGGCTATGTATGCCCCCGCTCTCCAGTATTCTGGTTCTGGGGTGTCATATGGTTTAAGTGGTGGCCCATGCATGTCTTATAAATCAAGATTTGTGAGGGTTTATTGAATAAATATCTCAATCAGCACTCGCCCTTGATCTATGGTCGTATCCTCTGAATCCTCGAATTCTTGACCTGATCACATGCTTGTATCTTTGATCTGTCCTAGTCCTTCCTTATTATTCCCTGTGTCGACTTCTTCAGCGGCATTGTTCCTGGTCCTACCGATCGGCAAGGCGGAGCACCTCCCGTGGGCCAGTAGCAACCTGGAGATCAAGCCCAGCATTCAGGACTAGCCTCCAGAGTTATGCCTACTGGGGGTCAAGAGCCACCAGTTCAGTCAGTCCAGCCTGTAGAGCCCGATGATGGCACCTTGGTGGGTCTCATCAGGACATTGCTAGCATCTCAAGATCGTCGGGGCGACGCCCTGCACCAGGCAGTACAAGATGCTTTGAACAGAGGTGGTATCAAGGAAACCAGGCAGCCAACAGCTTCAAGCGTTTGAACCCTCCCTTTTTCGATGGCAGCGAAGATACTATTGCCGCAGATGCTTGGCTGCAGGATACAGAAGTGATTCTAGAAGCGGCAAAGATGCCCGAGAATGAGAAGGTGGCGGTAGTTCGCCTACAGTTATTGGATCTTGCCCGCAGCTGGTGGACGGCACAGGCTGTTGGATTAGTGGTACCTATTGCCTCGGCAGTATTTCGTGAGAGATTCCAGACCAAGTACTTCGATGTTGTAGCTCGGTACGATCTACATACGAGTTTCACCAATCTGAAGCAGATGGGCAGGATGGTCGACGGATATACGGTCGAGTTTTTGAGACTTAGTCGGTTTGCTCCAACCTTGGTAGCGACCGAGTTTGACAGAGCCCAGCGGTTCCAGCAGGGGCTCCATCTGGAGATTTTATTTGCAGTGGAGCAGTTTCAGCATCAAACTTTTGATGCGGTATTGAGAGCAGCCAAGAGGCACGCATATATCTCCCAGCGGATCGTGGACAGGACCGGAAGCAGGAAGAGGTCCCATGGGCAGATGAGTCTGTCCTCAACACCAGCTCCGGCAGCTAGGAATTTGACTATTGGAGTTCCCCAAAGGGCGAATTTGGTTTCGTCGATTCAGCACTCGACACCGACGTCCCCTCAGCCACATAAGTAGAAGCAGTCTTTCGTAATAGGCTATACTCATTGTGGGAAGCCAGGGCATGTAGTATCAGAGTATCACAGAGCACATGGACTGTGCTTGGCTTGTGGGGTACCGGATCACAAAATAGGGTCCTGTCCGAATAGAACCAGTTTATCGTCGAACCTAACTGTCCATCGGTTAGGGGACCAGCCCCAGCACCAGTACAGCAGCAGCAGTACCAGCCTCCGAGGCCATTGCCGCCTCAGGCACAAGCCTTCCAGCAGCAGAGACCCCAGCAGTATGCCCCGACCCAAGCTCAGATTCAGAACCGGCAGAGAGATTTCTAGCAGGATGTCTTTTTTTTTGCCTTATGCTTTTAAATTCCTCGCTTGCATGAATGATTGCTTGATTGGTTGCTGGTCGTAGATTGCTTATGCTTTAGTATAGCTTGTCCTGACATCTCTAGCCTCTTGATTAAATTCCGAGGACGAAATTCTTTTAAGGTGGGTAGAGTTGTAATGCCCGTAGTTCGTATTACGTATTTTGGTATACGTGTACGTATTTTGACTCATATTGCATGTCTCCTTGTATGGTTTATTTTAGCATTTCATTGGTTATGGTTTATCTTGGTTTGGTTCGGCTTTTTTGTATGTGGACCAACCCCACCTACCTCCCACTCTCTTCCTTTATAATCCACCAACCCATTTCTCTCTCCTCATTTACTTCTTCATTACTTCTTCTTTCTCCATTAACTCTCTCCACCTACCAATAGAGGCTTAGGCAAGTGCAACTTGCTACATGGAGGAACTCAAGTTTTGTTGTTCTATTTTCTTTCTCACGAGATTCTAAGACACTTTAGTACATAGCATTTTTAAATTCCAGGGCTCATTTTATGTAGTTCTAAGTTTGTTGCAATTTTAGATTTCATGGGTTTTGATCTATTAAGCATGCTTATTTTAAGTTTTAATTGTTCCATGTTGTAGAGAAATTCTTTCTTCCCTATTTTGACCTATGGAAGTCCGGATTCTGACCTTAGATGAAGGATTATTGGAGCTTGGGAGCTATAGCATTCATGGTTCTCCTTCTCGAAAAAGTGGAGAAGAAGAACAGTACTTGACCGCATGACTTTTCATGTGGCTAGATCCCCTACGGCTCCTCTTTGGCCGTATAGGCATCCGAGCCGCATGACTTTGCCCGACCCAGCCGTACATGGCTTTGTTTCCTCTGCCGTATGGCCTTTGTCGTATGGCTTTGCCACATGGCCTTCACCTGCATGACTCAAGTTGGCTTGAGCCGCATGAACTCGATTCCTCTGCCACATAAGCCTATTGTACTTAACCGCATGCCCCCTTTCCCTCGAGCTGCATGAGCTTGTCCCCTTCTTGCCGCATGGCTTCTTCTAGCAGAGCCGTATGGCTTTGCTCGACTTAGCTGCATGGCTATCTCTAACTATTGCCACATGAGTCCCGAGCCGCATGTGCCCTTTCCCCTTAGCCGCTTGGCACTGCATCCCCGAGCCGCATGAGCTTGTTCCCCCACTGTCGCATATGCCTGTTCCCCCATTGCCGCATGAAACCCTCATGATCTATTACCGCATGACTCTCATCCACCTTGCCGCATGAGCCTGTCCCCTTCTTGCCGCATGAGCCTGTGTTCCTGGAGCCGCATGAGCCTGTTCCCCGAGCCGCATAAGACCCCCTCCCTTGCCGCATGGCACTTTCCATATCCTTTGTACCCTTTTTTTATGTTGGGTTGTTACATTTATGCTTGCCTCATGACCCTCTGTGTAACTTGGGTCCCTTGATAGAATGCTTGTACCATGTAAATTCTGTACATGTTTCATGAACACGATAGTGACCCGTAGTGGTGCACTCTTGACAAGTAACATGATATGATAGTGGCCCGTCGTGGCGCACTCTTGATAAGTAAACATGACATGATATACCTCGATATACTGTTGCGACAGATAGCATGACATGACAAGAATGAATGGCTTGGACACCGTGGGCGATTGTGTTTGTACAAATGAACCAGTATTGTCTTGCATCATGTCTAGGACGGGGACCCCTGAATACCATGAACAGGGGTACCTACTGAAATTGACTAAGGCTAATAACTAGAATAATCCAGTAGTCATGAAGAGATTTTTCAGCTACAAGTAATCCCGTTATCTGGGCGCGCAAGAGGACTTATAGCCTGCCGACGAGTAGGGCACATTTCCAGCACATTATCATGTGTTGCACCCTTCATGAATGGATATTCGACCTAGATAACCTGGATGGTCTGTAGGGCTTGTGGTTGTTGGAATAATCTTATTGCATCTTGCTAGTAACTAGGCATGTGTTAACCCTAGTTAGTTAAAGTATCAAGACGTACTTATTGCTTGGCCGTGTTGATTGGATGGAGTCTAACTCAGTCTAGTCTTGTCCTGATCCTGTACAAGATTGTTACATGACCTGAATGTTTGCGTTTTACCTTATCGATAAATGGTAGAAAACCAAGTTCTGTTCAGACGAAGGGTTACAACCCCGGTCCTTGTTTGGTTTAAGGGTTGTAACTTGGTTATCTGAATAGTTCCATGGTTAACTTATCATATGTCATCATGATTTTCCATATTTCCAGTCTTTTATTTATACTATGTTTTGTGTTAATTGCTAGTTTTAGTTCTTAAGTGAAGCCTCCTTTGTGGCACTTGCTCTTCCTGGGATCTGACCCAGCTGATTTTGTATGGCCAGATACCGAAGCAGCTCGAGAGGATCTCCCTACCTTCCAGCCAGATGGTGACCACTAGATGGAACCCTGACAACGAGTGGGTTTTATTTTGCTCTCCCACTCTATTATAAAAATATTTTTTTGAGGCGTTTAGCCGACGAGCACGTGTTAGCTCGATTGCACCTTACTTACTGTCTGCCTACGGGCTGTAACATGATTAACAAATCCTAGGGTTGATCATGTATGACAGAAACTCTTGCTAGTTTTCACATTTTGTAATGACTGGCTTCATGATCATCCAGATATGTAATGTATGTGACGCCTTACTATTGTATATTTGATGCTCTAACATCTTGTAACTGCTATTTCTTGCTTGAGATTGAGACAATAGGCTTGTTCATGACCATAAGAGACTGATGGCTTGTAGTTAAACCCTCATGTATCTAGACAGTCGTGACCGTATAGCAAGGTGGATTCCATTTCAATATACGTCGCTGGCTATGTATGCCCCTGCTCTCCAGTATTCTGGTTCTAGGGCGTTACAACTGGTGCTGACGTCCGAGGTACTGCTCCTCCTCCTTTCGTACTCTGCGTATGAGACCTCGTTTGGCCTCTAGTCCTTGCTGATAACCTTTGAATAGTAAGCTCGTGCCTTCGAGCCGCCATCAATACTGCATCGAATGTATGGTAGTCGTGCCCCTCGACCAGCTGCATAATCTCTAAGTGAAGTCCCTGCTGGAACCTCATAGCCTTATCTGGCTCTGTCGCCACCATCGTCTGAGCAAACATATTTAACATGCAGAATTCTGTTGCATAATCATCCACCGTCCTACCAGCCTGCTTGAGGCTGATAAATCTCTGCTAAAGTTTATACCGAGCTACCACGCCAAAGTACTTGGCCTTGAATCTGGTACTGAAGCTATCCCAAGGAACATGATGCCTCATTCCAACCTCTTCTGATGTCTACCAGTCGCGGGCGAGGTCCTGAAGTAACAGTCTGACCTGATCAACCTTCTCTTCTTTTAGAACCTTTGTTGCTGTCAATATGGCCTCAATATTCTGAAGCCAAGCATCCGTTGTAATGGCATCCTCCATGCCATCAAAGTACCTCGGGTTAAGTCGGTAAAACCTTTCCGATGCTCCAAAGTCATTCCTGATGCTCCTCTCAAGAGCTAGCTGTAACCCCTGATTCAGTAATACATTTTGTTCTTGCTGCTGGGTCTGTTGTTGCTGTTGGGCTGTCGTCTGGTGTTGCTGGGTCTCTAATAACCCTCTGATAATCTGCAAAAGTGTCGGTGCGTCTAGTACTACTGGTATTAACGTTCTCGATGTGAATCTGTCCAGGTAGAGGAGCTACCCTTTGCTGATCTCCAACTGGTCCCTGCTCAACTGGATTCACTCCCATGCTGGCTCCTCCAATAGCCGAGAATGATGTGCCCCTAAAGGAAATGATACAAGGTATCAAAAGACAGGACGGGAAGGAATCGATGATGATAATCAATTTAGCAATCAAGGTTGGAGAAAGAGAAGACGAATCAGGAGGTCAAGGAAAACATGTTTTGATTGAGACTCCTATAATCGTAACACCCCACAAGTCTGAAAAATAGACCTGCATGGGCCATCAATAAAACCTTGTCATGCTCCAGTACCGAAATACTGAGATGGACTAGGCCAGCTACTCCATATGAGGTATATAAACGTCATACGACGATCGTGGCTGTCAAGAGACAAGGGGGTGCATGTTACAATCAAGTCTCCTATGGTCTCATAGAGCATCTATGTCTCAATCAATCAAAACAAGAAGCAGTAAATAATGATCATATAAGACAAAGCAGTAAGGTGTCTCCGACGCTTCATCAAAATGATTCATGAGTCTAGCTATACAAAATGATAAGCTAGTACCGAGAGTCAATAGTACATAACCGTAGTCAGCTGCAGTCTGATTTAATTACAATTATGTAAGGAACTGGATGTCTAGAACTGCCGGCTAAGCAGGTGCCGGTGGCTAAATGCCAAGTACAAAATAGAAGATATTAGAGCGGTGAAGAAAAAACCCACTCATGGTCCATGGCGCCCATACTCCTGGTGTGCACCATTGTTCAGGTAGAAGGATGGATCCTCGGGCGCTGCTACGAGATCTGGCCAAAAAAACCAGCGGGGTCTGGCCCCGAATAACAAGTACCACAAGGGAGCACAAAGGAGTGAGATAAAATCCAATAGGTAAAATATTACCTGATTCACGAGTTATAGGCTTATACCATATCATCGAGACAATACGACACCCTTACAACCAAACAAGGACAAACAGTGCCATTATCATGCCGAGATAAGATATATCCTATAACCATGGGCTGGTGAAGGGCTTCTGATCGCGACTTCGGTCCATAGCCTATCGCAGCACAGTAGCCCAACCCAACAACCAAACAAGGACAAGGGGTGGCACACTAATCCGCGACGAGATACTGTTCCATGCCATGGCAAGTTACAAATACATGATACATACAATCAAGATACAGGTGCCAGATACCATATACAGAAAAAAAATTAAAAATTTACGTATTCCGAGAACGGGGAGTAACAATTGTACAAAGTAGGCTTGTGCCATAATATTAGGAATGTTATTTTTTGCCACCTAAGAAGTTACAGTTAATACATACAAAGTTATAACTTTGAAAATGTTGTATGGATGTGATCCAGGATATTCAAAAAATGATAGATAGGGATGTTTTTAGGAATCCTATCTTTATGGATTTAGTTGACAAAGAATTATGTTTTGTATTTATAGGTTTAGCATCTTTAAATGATAGTTTAAATATATTTAATTTGTTTTGTTATTAACTAATATGTCTAACTTATCTTTGTTATTATTATCATTATCATTTTATTCAAATAAATATATATGATTTCTTTTATTATCTTTTCTATTACTTAAAAACTACTCAATATAAAAAATATATAATTTATATTCCACATTGATTGAACTATCAACTTTTTTTATTGTAAGAAAATTATTTGTTTGTTTAATTAACTTATCCGTTTTTATTTACATATTTTTTCTTAATATTTCAAGTCTCATTTAATTAAAAATACCAAAATTTAGTTACGATACATTATGGGCTTACAACCTACCCACTTAAAAAATTGTCTTTAAAATTTAAATTTAGATTCCATCCTCAAAATTTTAAATTCAACCAATTTATGAAGTCTTCATAACCACTATATAATTCTTAACTCAAATTTAATCCTTGAGAACTTCTATCCATCGATCTAATCAATCTACTATAACATAAAATATTATGATCAAAGTGAAATTTTCTCAAATTCATGTAATATTGTTTATCCTCGAAAATTCAACATATACCCCTAACTTAAACATATTGCCTATATAACAACCTTCACTACTAAGCAATCACAAAGCCAACGTCTAGCAATGCAATTCACATATTGGGTATACCTAGTCCTAGTCATTTTTGTAAGATCAATAATTCTAATTGTGAATGAACACTTATCTTCCTAAATTTCTTAGAAGCATATCAAATAGTCATAGGCTAGCAGAAGTACGACAAACTTAAGTATTTTTACGAGTACTATTTGCAAAAATTGACCTGCATGGGCCAACATAAAAACTTGTCACGACCCACTCCCAATTTTTAGGATACAAGTTTATGGCCAAGCGAAGCCTACGCCGCAACATCGAAGATAGTATGCTATTTATACCTTAATATTTATAATCACTCAATTTCATAAGATCAATACACCATCTCTAGTTCATTCACATCAATAATACACTAGAATAGAAGAGAACAAGAGATATCAATAATTTTAGTGGATCCAACAATATACAAGAAATCAATATCGGGAATAAATTTGCTAAATAATAATAAACAAATTCCATGGTTCTAAAGAAACTGACTATCTATCTAACCATGCACCCCTGTGATGAAGATTGGTCTCCAAGTGCATCCACAACTTCATCACGGGGTCCATAATGTAGGATAGCCATCTGCCTAAACTTTATCGACGTATTTAGTCAGGAGTGAAGCAAAGCACATCAATAACTCTAAATCTACACAATATGATATACATGCATATATGGAAAAGAGAAACTATATCTAAGTGCGTTCCATGTCAAATCAAGAGGATTATAAATATGCTGGTACTTAACAATATGCAAATATGTTATGTGAATACGAAGAACTAGATGCACTACCAAAATAAGTCGCTTTAGCGACGTCATCAAACGTCGCTAAATGGAGAAAAAAACATCGCTAATTTTTTTAGCAACGAAATTAGCGACGAATTTTTCTTGTCGCATATATCAGGGTTGTTAACATAGGATACGTCGCTATTCGTCGCCATGGCGACGTATATTTGCGACGTTATCACGTTGCTATATTTTTAGTGGATGGCGATGTTTGTCGACGAGGCATTGCTAATTAGCGACGTAAAAATTTGTTGCTAAACGTCGCTGACAGTTCAGCGGTTAGCGACGTAGTTTGCGATATTTAGTAACGTATTTACGGACATGGCGAGTTGCCATGTCACTAAATTAGCAACATCTTGTGACAGTCAGTGACGTCTACGATACAGGCTAGCGACGTTCGGATACATGATTAGCGACTTCATTTGCAACATTAATAGACTACTTTGCTGACATGGCGAGTTTGCCATGTCAGCAATTTAGCGACGTCTAGCGACTGTCTGCGACATTTTCTTTTCAGGTTAGCGACGTCCTGATACATGTTAGCGACGTATAAATATGTCGCTAGTCGTTGTTAAACGTCGTAATGCATCGCTAACTTGCCAAAAAAATTAAAAAAATTAGAATTCTGTTTGCTTTTCCATCCAGAATCTACCTGCATTTTTAATTACAGTTTGTAAATAATAGACCCGGAGTAACCCTCCGTAGAATTCTCTGGGTTTGCTGATCCCTTCGGTGGAACATTTAACACCGGTAAACCAATATAGAGAATGATGAAAAAAATACTAGCAATAATCAAAGAAATAGAATCCAACGATAAGAAAGACATAAAATAGCCGGGTGGAAACAAATCCACTACTAAACGGCTATAAAAAAGTTTGTTCGATAGTGTTTTGACAATGGGTCAACATAACACTCTAGGGTCAACATACCAGCCCCTCCATCTCTAGGTGCACTAGCACTCTCATGCTCTAGCCTAAGATAGTCATCCTAAAAGAGTACGCATCTCGATAAGCATATTTACTACCAACCTAGTTGTTCCACATCTATGGATATATATTGCATATTTCTTAAGTTATACTAAAGTTAGTAACATGTAAAGTAATACTTATATAGCTCTGCGTAGCCCTATCATCGATGAACTTTCTTTCCTTCCGATGGGTGGCCGGGAAGACAGTCACCATGTTGGCGTTGTTACCTCTCATTATCTGTTATAATAATTTATTAATTGTTGAAATTAAACATTTTATTCCTATTTTTATTAAAATAATATATTTCAATAAAATACATACTAGGCGACGAAAATGTTTTGTCATGGGAATCGAGACACCACGCCACTTTTTTGCCCTCGTCCTAGCCGCCTTTGCCTTCTCCGACCGTTCCTTGTACCTAGGATCGTAGAATCTAGCCCTCATCGCAGTCCACTGTTCGGACGTGATCCAACCTTGGATTGGTCTTCCGGAGCGCTCTCGAGCCTTCTGGTCATCGATCGCATCACAGATCAACTTGGCGGCAACGGAAGAAAATTTCTTATCGATCATCTCAGCCCTGTGTGGTGGATAAAAATATGTTTTCTACAAGAATAAAAATAATTAGTCATATAATATGCATAAAAGATGATTTATATTAAATACAATATACTTTAGTTACCTTGAAGTGGGCAACCCGAATGCCTGTCTCTCGTCCGAGGCATCCGAGTAGTTGATCCAAGGGCCATCGTAGTTGGACCTCAGAAATAGCCCCAATGCCCTCTGAACTGACGGGAGACGATATCTACACAAAGATAATTATATTCGTGAATATATAGATATATGTATAAATTAATGTTAACTAATTAACTTACTTTGTAGGTCCGTCAGACCAAATCTCCATTCTCATCTCGTCCGGAGGGGCGCAACGGGATCGCTCTGATATGGAGATGGAGTAGGTGCGACCTCCTCCACCCCCTCTGTCGTCTTCATAGTGTCGTCAGTATTAGGAACGCTGGACGGGGTAGTCTCAGACCTAGAACTGCCCATCCCATGAGTACTGCCATGTACCGTCGATGCAGTCGGAGATGTGAGTGGTCGGTACACTGGAGTACTAGGAGACGAGGGTCCGAAACCATCATCCGATAACGGAGTAGCACTCCGTACACCGGTGGAACCTATATCGGTATGGGATGCACCGAGGTAGGATCCTCTTCATCGTGCCATACCTGATAAAAAATAAAAATATACAAGAAATGTAATACATATTCTAAATCAAATCTGCATGCATTTAACACATCACAGTTTATAAAAAATAGACCCGGTGCAACCCTCCGTTGAATTTATAGATAATAACCAAGTCTAGATAATAGCATCGAGAAATAACAAAGTCTAGATAATAACTAAGTCTAGGTAATAACAATAAAGTAATCCAGAAACATCCAAGTCTAGATAATAACAAGTATAGAAAATAACAAAAAAATATCCAGAGTTGTACAAAACATCCAAGTCTAATCCAAAAATAAGTCTACCGGAGACAAATCTGGTTAAAAGTTATATCATATATATAACTTTACCCTCTACTCTGGGGCACATACCAGTCCCTCAGCCGCTGCACATAAGAAGGGTGCAGGCAATCAAGATCAGCTATAGGAGCTGGGTGACTGGAACTCCCGGTGCCACTGCCTTCTGGTGCCACTTCCTCCTTCACAGTGATCTCGGGTTTAGGAATCACTTTCTCCTTAATAATAGAAGGTTGTACTTCTTCCTTAACCTTAATCTCTGCTTTAGGTATCACCTCCTCAGTAGTAGGAGGTGGCACTTCCTCCTCACCAGTAGGAGGTACCACTTCCTCCTCAGCAGCCATCTGTGCCTCTCTCAAGCGACATGCTCGGGTCATGGGTGCCATCTGGTAAAATTGATGAAAACATAGAGATTAATTAGGAATTAAACAAAATGACAGTATATTTCACAAGTATAAATAGTTATTACATGGAGATTAATTACTGGTTAAACGTATTTTACATTTTATTTTGTTTGCAATCATCTTCTGAAAATATATCTTCTTCGTTCTCCGCGTCCTTATCTTCCTCTTCCTCCTCATCTTCGCTTTCATCTACTTCGTTTTCTTCTTCGGATACTTCTACCTCTTCTACAAGATTAGACGTGTAATATAGAACTTTCGTTGTATCCACATCAACTATATTTGTTATGAGAGGTAGTTTGCCCTCCTGATAAGCTATTTCGTCATCATCGTAGGTATTTCTGGCTTTAGTCTTACATACTGCCCACCAGTCCAACCTAGTTGTTCTTCGTTTAGGATAAGTAGTAAAGTAAACGAGTTGAGCCTGACTTGATGTTTGCCATTAAATACCAAAAACAAAAATTTACAGAGGAATTGAACTTGATTGCAAACTCGCTTGTACAAGAGAAAGCCTAGACATAAATCCTAGAAAACAATCTAAGTTCAATTGTTTAGTTTTGATTCTAGGGGGTGACGATAGAGGTTCGGGAAAGTGTAGCAAATCTGCCTTACTCCTTGGACTATCTGACACGGTCCTTGCTCTTGAAGAAATTGCCCTTCGTAGGTTGTCAGCCTTTTAAATGGGTATGGTACCCTGCTATTTATAGTGATATATGCTTGAGAATCATAGATGGCCACGTGGCCACGTGGCTACAAAAGCACATGAAGGCCCACTCTTTGGCCGCCAGCTAGTGACTTGTTGAGATATTATTGCAGCAAATTTTGATGGTACTGGAGATTTCCAGGACCCTTACTTTGGTATGCGTATTGATCGATAGAAAGTTAAACAGATTTAATACGTGTTCTAACCCTTCATAGGCGGAAACTAGGGTTCACGAATTATATCTGCGGCGGAAAGAAGACAAGTAATTCCTGACAATCTGGAGCGGACGTCCCCAAGATCTTCTACACGTATTCCTTCCTCGAGTTGGACGTCGTGTGGGCGACGATCTCCCAACCTTTTTTTCTCCATGGCAGCCCTCTCTTTCTCTCCTTACGTGAATCACGAATTTAGAGAAAGTTTCAGATTTCTGATCAGTAATCTGGCGGCCAGAGAATAAAGGATATATATAGGCTACGGCAGGGACCATGAGGAGAAATTAGGGTTAGACCTCCTAACGGATCTGGATATCCCGTGTTCAGCCCGAACACACAATCCAGGCCCATTAACAATAGCTCGGTCCACTAATGAGCTATTATTGCACTACCTCCCTAATCCGAAATTATGTTTGTGGGCTCCTTTTATTATATGCTCGTTTGGCTCCCCATGTTAAGATATCGTATGTCCGTCGATCAAATTAAGTTACTGACAACTATATTGATTCAACATCTTTTATCCTTAAGTAGTACCGTTCAACTTTATTTGTCATGTGTAGGAGCGTAAAAAATACTTCATAGACCAAGTCAAAGAAGTTGAGAGCTTTACGCAAGCCAAACAGAGTAAAACTCTATGCGAGCTACTTTACGCGAGAGCCATCCTCAAAGCTTTTACGCGAGGGACAGACTGTCAAATCATCGCATTTAATGCGCTTGATAGTGTTTCTGACATAATGATTTTCTGATAGCGGTCTGCACAGAAGCCGAGAAGATTTGATTTACACTAAACCCAACACTTGTTGTTTAGTGTGCAGATGGGTTGTTTTATGCTCAAGAGATTGCTTCTTTTACGCACGAAAGCTATTCGAGCTTTTTACGCTCAAGGCTGTTGTGCGCGTAAAGTTTATTTGAGCTAATTTTACGCTCAAGGCTATTTTTATCCACTTTACGCGAGAAGTTTATTTTGTGCTATTTTTACGCCCAGTCTGCTACTTTACGCAGGAAGTATATTTTGGGTCATTTTTACGCCCGATCTTTTTTGGCTACATGAGAACGTGGTCTGCTTACGTGGCTTTCATGCCACACTTATCGAAGAATGTATGTACGTGCTCTCCCCATTTTGTTGAAGAAGTGGGAAACGTGTTACCATGCATAGAGATCAAAACTTTACGTAGGATACGTGTGATACGTGTCATCAAGCGTAGAGGATAATTTTTATCATGGGTGACAGTTACTCGCGTAGAGACCTAACTTTGTTGCTTTTTACGCACAGAGGGTCTAGTCTATAAATAGGCTTATTTTTAACATAGACAACATCAAGAGATCAATAAAGAGACAGGAGAGAAGATTCTGAGAAAACTCATACTTTCCGAGTGATATTCCTAGAAGCATTTCTTTAACTTTTCTCAAGAACAGGGTGAAGCAAAGCAGGAAAGCATTCGACTGTACCATCAGTGCCGTTGCTCGATAACTTTCTGGTGACTTAGTTCTTCCTGTTGTTCATCTTCTTCAAGCAGTTTTCTTCATCATCATCGTATGGTCCAAGGAACAAAGTGATCGCTCCCAGATCAGACTTCCATAGCAATACTTTCCAGAACAATTTGTACTTTTGTACTTTTTTTCGTTTTCTTTCAAAAGCCAATTTTAGGCATTTTGTTATGTAAAACAAAATGGCGACTCTGCTGGGGACGACCTTCTCCTCTGACGAGAAGGCAATTGCTCAATATGATGATGTTTCGGTCGGATCGACAAAGAAGACTCTGGTTGTTCATTTTGACCTTACTGCTTACGAAGAAATGCTCCGAACTGGGGGTAGTACTCGCTGCTCCAATGTTCAGAAATCACGAAAGGCGTAAAAAGTTTGGATTCCTAAATCTAAAGCATCCTCGGATCTCCTGTTGTCTCAGAAGGCAAAGGAATCCTTTCTACTCCTGTTGTGGAGTCTCCCGTCTGTGACGAGGCAGTCTCTACTTCAGTGATACGCCCCGGGCGTAAAAATCAGTCTCCCGTCTGTGACGTGGCAGACTCTCAAATTTTACGCTCTGCGCGTAAAAATCAATTTTTACCCTCTGCGTGTAAAAATCAGTCTCCCGTTTGTGACGTGGTAGACACCCAAGTTTTATGCTCTACGCGTAAAGAAAAATCTTCCGTCTGTGACGTGGCAGACATTTATGTTTTGTGCTCTACGCGTAAAGGTAAATCTTCTATCGGTGACAGAGTAGATAAAATTCACAATAATGCTTTTGCATCTAAAGTGAATTTGCCTAGACGTATGCAGCGTAAAAACAAGAATCCTATTGTTGTAAATCTTCAGTTTTTTTACCAACAACCTTCTTACACTGCTTTACGCAAGGTACCAAACCTTCAGATTACGCGTAATGCTGATGGAGTCTTTTGTGCACAAAAATCTCAAGATTTACGCACGCAACTCCAGGCGCATAAAAATGTCCAGTTTGGTTCTGCTAATGCAGCCAGTAATCTTCTTTATACGCAAGGAACTAAACGATTCTCTGTCCAAATATAATAAAGAAGACTACTCCTTCAACTTCTTCTAATTTATACGAGTTGCTTGTACAAAAGCGTAAAGACAGAAAATCTCCTGTGACACTCCCCAAAGAAAATCACCATTGCGAGTGTCACCAGATTGTAATCAAGTGTTGTTGTTCGACTTCTAAATGGTCATTTTTTGACCGATTAAGCTACAATGTGCCTCAGCAACAAGCTGATGATCAAGAACATGAGTTGTCATATGCATCAGTCAATATGGCATCTCACACCAATGGAGGATGACGTTCAAGACGTAACTCGTCTCAGACTCCTAGTCAACAACAGTTCAACCGACTTCTTGATACCTTTGAAGGGGTATATCAGCATACCCAGTCAAGGAGTCAAAGACAGTTGCAATTTTCAGATTCAGAAGCTGGGGGTACCCAGTCTTTTGAGTCAGAAACTGATAGTGTTGATTCATACCTCTATACTAATCCCTCTGTATGTTCAAGGGAGGTTGAATCCTATGCTATCGAAGATGAACCGGAGACGTCAACTACTAATACAGAACAACGTCTCTCTGCAGTTGACAATCACTGAAGGACATGCTTACTATGATGCAAAGTATGCACCAAATAATAATAACTCAGCAAACTGTTCAGCAAGCAGTGGTAACTCCGGTATAGGCAGCAGCACAAACGCAAGATAGTCAAGGGGTTGATATACCTTTGAATAATTTTAGTCAAGAGCCTGCTGTTAATCAAAATTCTATATCTCCAGATCCTCTCATTCCAGAAGATGTACCACCTCCGGTGGGGGTAACGGTACATCCAGCAACTATTCAATCGAATGTGCTTCCTCAAACTAGTGAAACTATTCAAGCAGTGCGTGAGCTAAAAGCACAGTTTGAAGTTCTGAAGCACAAGGATCAACTCTAGAGGTTAGGGATTAAACAACCTTATCCTCCTCATTGGAATAATGTGCTTTTTCCTCCAAAATTCAAGCCACAGTCTATGGTGTTATTTGATGGGAAGGCTTCACCCAGTCAATATATCAATTATTTTGATATTATGACTGTACATCTGCAGAAGATTGATGCTCTTCTCACCCGAGTTTTCATCGGGTGTTTAACGGGTTCAGCTTATGACTGGTATCGCAGTCTATCCGACAATTGCATATCGTCTTTTGATGAGTTTAAAGCAATATTTATCTCCCGCTTCTATGAAGGAGACATGGACATGAATATGTCCTCCTTAATAGAGATCAAACAAAAGGAGAAGGAAGATACTCGAACGTTCATCGAACGTTTTCGACAGAAAACTTTAAAGATGCCTCCTGGTATGCCAGATTCAGCATTGATTGATACATGCAAGATGAATCTGCGACCAACTATTGCTGTCTTTATGGGCTCTCAATTCACAGATTAGGCCTCATTCATTATAGCAGCAGTTTTAGCCGAGACCAATGGTAGGTTGGCTCGTGAACACGGGATGATCTTTGCTTCAGAAGAAAAAGGAAAGAAATGCTCTTCTGGCAATAATTCTGGCAATCGCAATGGGAAAGGGAAAGAAACCCTAGTGGTTAATCTTTCAAAACCCAAAATGATGCCAAATAATCTGGAGTCTTCCAAACCAAAAGAAGAGTACTCTTTTGATGACAGTGATATCCCAGGGATATTCCAATGTCTTGTGAAGAGTGGCAAACTCCAAATTCCGGAGCCGAAAAGGTCTAATGAGGTGAATCTGACTGACAATCCTAAATATTATATCTATTATAGATACATAAATCATCCTACCAAGGCTTGCTATGTCTTAAAGAAGAAAATCCAATAGTTGATAAATGCTAATGCCATCGCTTTAACCAATGATGAGCATACAGTTACATCTAATATGATTTCTCTTCAATTTGGAGGTTTTCCTCCACAACAAGTTCCAGATGGGATTGTCCCAATTCCTAAGGTGACAATGAAAATTGTAAATCTCCCGCCTGCTAGAGAGCAAA
Organism: Iris pallida; assembly: GCA_029216955.1. Taxonomy (NCBI): domain Eukaryota; kingdom Viridiplantae; phylum Streptophyta; class Magnoliopsida; order Asparagales; family Iridaceae; genus Iris; species Iris pallida. The sequence continues at coordinate 3,440,539 of JANAVB010044619.1, forward strand.
ATGAAGGATTATTGCCTCTCACATTAAAAAAGGGTAAAATTATGTGGGTACATCCTGACTTAGTACCTGAAATGGAAGATGAAGGTAAAACTTCAAAATCCAAGAAAGGTCGAAAAGTTAAAACTTGTAATATGATTTCTCATGTTGTTACTCTAGATCATGATGATTTGGATCATCTTTGGGACGACATTCCTTTGGAAGATAGGCTGAGGAGTTTGAATATATGCCCTCCAAGTTTGGCTCCTCCTACCAAACTCAAACTTACTCATCAGCAATAGTTAGCAATGAATAGTATCCCCTTATATAGGGCACAACAAGTCTTTGCTGCTTATGAGAAAGCACCTGTAGGGATTTTTCCTCCTATCCCGAATACTCTTTTGTAGGACCGTTGAGCACCTCTAGAGGGGGGTGAATAGAGTGTGTACGTGTGTAGCAAAAAATAATTACCAATTAAAAACTTAAGTAATAACTATGGCAGTAAATAGGAGACAGTAAATAAATACAGTAAAGTAAGAGTCAAGAATTCAAACTCAGTGACACAGCGATGTATACTGGTAACCCTCTGAGAGGACTAATCCAGTCTCGAGTACTCTTGCTCAATGTTAATCCACTATGACACAAGCTTTCACTGAGCGCTTGCAACTCTTACAACACCGTGATTGGCGACAAGTGCACGACCGACTTCACAACACCGTGCTTGGTGACGAGCGCACGACTGGCTCCAGAAGGCAATTAGAAAACTGGAACGTTTTCTGAATACAACCTCCGATACAACTCTTCAACACCAAACTCTAGATTAAACTGAAACTGTACTGGCTTGGCTAAGAGTCGTAAAGGCTTAGATATGAAAGTAAAAGCTCAGAACATTTTAGATAGAGAAGAGAAGAGATGAAATTGGATTGTTGAAATGAATGGTAATCTCAACTCTATTTATAGTGTTTTTGGGGAACCGAACTCGGGCAGAGTTCGGGCAGAGTTCGGATGCTAGGATTTCGCATACGAACGTTGGATGCAGATTTGGTGGGAACTGTATTTCAAATAACCCAGACCGAACTCGGGCCGAACTCGGACCGAACTCGGACCGAACTCGGTCAGAGTTCTGTCAGAGTTCTGCTGGTTCAGAACAGTAAGGAATAAACCAAATTTGCATAGGTTTTGGGCTTTTTGGAATTGTGGATTTTTGGGATACTTAGGTAGGCTTATTTTTGTTTGTGGACTGAGAAAAACCTAAGCCAGTACCGATCCGATCAATCTCACATTTTTCCTAGACTCAATAAAAAGGAAAAATACAGAATAAGTATGAAAACTAATAGCCCTTTAGATGACGTCTTTTTCCTGACATTGAAGACGTATATTTCCTTGACGGCAATCGTCAAAAGATAAACAGATCTGAAAATATGAATACCTTTCGGGGGCTTCGCCCCCAAACCCCTGACGGGGGGCGCTGCCCCCTCTACCCCTGTCCGCTGACCGGGCAACGGAACCCCCGATGCGAGGCCCCGGATAGGTCGTTAGGCGGTTCAGATAAATCTTCTTGTACAATGCCGTATTTGGCCCATCAATAATTCTCTATTGTATATGTCCTTCTTTGTCAAGGCTTGATCATGCTTACTGCATGTCTACAAATATATGTTAGACGAAACATAACAATATGATGCAGTATGATACAATCATAACAATATGACATAGAACATTTAGGACAATGCTAAGTATAAGTAGCAACATGATAGGGATTACATGAATATTAGTGACATCATTATGTTAAACTTAATTGATTAGCCATATTAAAAAACATGATATAATCATTGGGCTAACATCTTTCTCCTATGGCTACAAAAGTTTCTATTCCTCTTTCTCCTGTGGCTACAGAGATTCTTATTCCTCCTTCTCCTGTGGCTACACAGGTCTCTATTCCTCCTTCCTCTGTTGAACCACCCATTGAAAGTCCGCTACCTATTCACATCTACAGTCAACTATCAGTCCATCTCATGAAAAAGATGGGCTATGACTTTCAAAAGATGGAAGGCTTGAACTATGATAAAGGAATGCGACTTCCTTTACAACTTCAAAATCAGAAATCTACTGTTGGATTAGGTTTTGAGGTTCCTCATAAAAATCCTCGCAAGAAGAAGATTAAGGGAAATAAGACTAAATTCTGCAATATGGTACTTCATTCTCCTGAGTCTGAAGAAGAAACCTTTGGTGGTACGAGATATGGGAAAGAATACGACAAGGATTATGAGGGAACTTCTAAAGAAGCGGAGGACGTTGCTGAAACACTACCAGCTCAACCATCTCTTGTTCCTGCTAAACCATCTGTGGTTGAGAAAGGGAAATAGAAAGCAGTACGCTTTGACGTCCCATTGAAATCTAGTTAAAATTAAGGGGTAGTGATGAAGCCCTATAAGTTTGATATTCTAGCCCAGTTAGCTAATACTCCGGCTAGACTCTCTATCTTTGAGTTGCTTCGTCTTTCTAAAGAAAGCCGCGAAACTTTGAGTGAAGCTTTGCTACAAGCAGACTCATGCTTAGCTCAACTCAAGAATCCTGACAATATACCGATATCGTGTCCACAATGTCATAGTGTGATGGAAGCAATTCCCAACATCACCTTCACCCAAGAAGATATGTTGTTGAAGCATAATAAACACGACAGGCCTCTGTGCTATACAGGGTATATTGAATCCACTGAAATTGACAGGATTTACCTTGATCCTGGGTCTTCTATTAGCATTATTCTTCAGAGTATACTACGACCCTTGAGGATTCCTACAAGTGATTTGACTTACACTAGTACAACAATAGTTGGTTTCAACTCTGAAAATAGTAAACCACTGGGAAAGATTCGTCTGAAGATTCAAATTGGTGATCTTCGAACTATGGCGACCTTCTATGTTATCAACTCAGATGTATCTTACAATATCTTCTTTGGAAGACCGTGGATACACGAGCATAACATTGTGCCTTCAACTATCCACCAATGCTTCAAGTACGTGGATTCTCAAAGAATTGTGAAGACTGAATTTGCAGATATCAATCTTTTTAAGGGTGTTGAAGCCTATTTCTCTGATTCAATACTCTATAAACAGGAGCATGTGAAGGAGATATCAGATATGGCCGAAGATCGATCACATGTAGAAGATCAATTTGTCAATGAAGATCCTCCGGAAGAGCAACCTTTGAAGATTAAAGTCAAAGGTCGAATCCAACCCCAACCTGTCAACGACCAACCTCTGGTGATCAAGGTTAAAGGAAGAACTCGAGCTTCGTCTGAGGAATCAGTGAGTATTCCAGCCAAGAGCCAAGTTTAACCTATCATGATCAAAGTCAAGGGACGTACTTCTCGTACAAATGATCCAGAACCACTGATCATCAACCTTGACAAGTCTACGCAGAAGACGGATGACGGTCCGTTAATGATCAATCCGAAGCGTAGTAGTCAGTTTGCAAATGATGTAAATATTGATCATTTTGTACTTTCTAATATTAATGAAGATTTCCTTTTGGAGAACATGGCTGTCAAATTTATTGAGAGAATGACTTTATCTACTGATGATCAAAGTCATATAAAAATGACATAAATACAGAGGAAACCTTATAAATTAATCATAAAGAAAATTCTTTTTCTCCTCATGTCGATGTAGGACCTTTTGCTCAAAGGTTCCTAACATCTTCTCCTTATCTCCTTCCTGTAGCCTCATCATCACAAGCTTGTGTAACTTATAGACGTCACAAAGAATCTTATTTTGTGATTCTGTCTAATAAGAAAAACAAGCGCCAAATTGTATTTGGCTTGGCTAGAAATATTCTTGTTACTCAGACAGATGATCTCAGAGAGAAAGATAAAGGAAGAATCCGAATTGACAAATATAGTCAACAATCTCTCAAGATTATCCAGAATATGGGATATGATTTGAAGACTATACAAGGTCTCAATCAAGCTAAAGGTAGATGGTTACCGTTATGTGGTGATCCATTTTACCAGAAAACCCGTCATGGGTTGGGATTCGATCCATCCCACATGTTTAACGAAGATATTCAAGAAAAATTTTCTTCCAGTTCTTCACAATCCTCAGATTCTGAAGAAATCCAGTTCATCGAATCTGATATATCCTATATGTACAAAGAAGATATGGAAGAAGAATATTCTTCCATTTTTTTTACAATCATCATATTTTGGAGAAGACTATTATGATGAATCTGAGTGCGTATTCTCAGTCAACATGGTTCAAACTGATGGTGAATCTGAGCCATTTAAAAATGACCCTTGGGCACAACAAATAGACACTCAATGGGAGCTTCGTTTTGAACAGCGATAACCACCTACAGAAGATGAAATTGTCCAGATTGATGTTGGAGACAGAACTACGTCTAAGCCAATATTCATCAGTAGAAACCTTTTTGAAGATGAAAAGGAAGAGTTGATAAAACTGATTAAAGAATATATTGATATCTTTGCATGGAGTTATAAGGATATGCCGGGTCTAGATCCTAAAGTAGCTACTCATAAACTCAATATTCTTCCTAATGCCAAGCCTGTAAAACAACAGCAGCAGCATTTTCGACCAGATATGATGGATGCAATTGAAGCAGAAGTCAAAAAGTTGATTACATGTGGCTTTGTTCGTGAAGAACAACACCCAGACTGGGTTGCCAACATTGTACCTTTTATGAAGAAGAATAGAAAAGTCCGAATTTGCATAGATTTTTGAGATCTTAATGCAGCTTGTCCAAAAGACAAATTTCCACTTCCGATTACCGATGTCATGATAGAAAATACATGTGGTTTTGAACGCATGTCTTTCATGGAAGTATTTTCAGGATACAATCAAATTAAGATGCATCCAGGAGATGAAAAGCATACCGCTTTCTGTACACCCCTTGGAGTTTACTGCTATACGTTATATCGTTTGGTCTGAAAAATGCCGGTGCTACGTATCAACGGGCTATGAGCAACATCTTTCAAGAACATCTACGGAAAATAGTTGAATGTTATGTAGATGATATTGATGTCAAAAGTCGATCAAAAGATGATCATATTCAAAACTTGAAGACAGTATTTGAGTTGATGCATCAACATCAACTGAAGATGAATCCTACTAAGTCTTTCTTAGGGGTTTTCAGCGGCAAGTTTTTGGGATTTGTCATCACTTCTCAAGGTATCCATGTTGATCCTGATAAAATCAAAGCAATTCTTGAAATGCGTCCTTCACGCAATCTAAAAGAACTTTGTGGCTTCCAAGGTCACATTGTTTATATCAGGAGATTTATATCCAATCTCTCTGGAAGATGTCAACCTTTCTTCCGTCTATTAAAGAAAGGTGTATCGTTTGTCTGGGATGAAGCATGTCAGAAAGCATTCAATGACATCAAACAATACCTTACAAATCTATATGTTCTGGTACCTCCAGTGGTAGGAAGACCATTTTTGCTATATGTTCGAGCCTTAGATAATTCTCTTGGTGCTCTTCTTGCACAAAAAAGTGATATGGGTCATGAACATGCAATTTATTATCTTAGTCGAATGATGGTTGGAGCTGAACAAAGGTATACTCCTGTGGAGAAAGAATGTCTGGCCTTGGTTTTTGCCGTTCAAAAGATACGACATTATGTGTCAGGACAGACTATTCATGTCATCTCCAGAATAAATTCTATTCGGATATTGATGAGAAATCGAACATTCTTAACTCCAGGTTAGCCACCTGGGCGATGTTGCTTACTCCTTATGACATGGTCTATGTACCTCAAAAATCAGTGAAGTGTCAAGCATTAGCTGATTTCTTAGCTGCTCACCCTATACCTGAAACCTCTAAGTTATATGAGGATATTCCAGATGAAGTCGTGGATTGCAACATGACTTTCAGAGATGACATTTGGCAACTATACTTTGATGGAGCATCATGGGTTGGACCTGAAGGTAATATTGTCTCAGGAGTAGGCATCGTCTTGGTCTCTCCTGATAAAATGGTCATTTACCGTGTTTATTCTCTTAATGAACCATACTCCAACAATATGGCAGAATATAATGCTCTGTTAATTGGCCTTCAAGTAGCAAAATAATTAGACATTGAGTTTCTGAAAGCTTATGGAGATTCTCAACTGATTGTTAATCAAGTAAGAGGGACATATGAAGTCAGAAATCCGGACCTCATATCTTATCATCAGGTGGTAATCGAATTGGTCCTTTCATTCAAAGGGTTCTTTATCGAATTTGTACCACGTTCCCAAAATTTGGAAGCTGATGCTCTTGCTAGTTTAGCTGCAGACTTAGCTGTCCAATTAGACGACAAAATACTATTACTTTGTTGGATCAAGACTTATTATGTGCCAAGAATAATTTACATATCGAGCAGAGTTATACTACAGAATCAAGTTCTCAACAAAAGGATTGGAGAAGTCCATTCATTGATTATGCGGTCCATGGAATTTTACCTGAAGATCCAAAAGAAGCTGCATCAATCAAGAGACGATCATTTTGATTCTACTATGATTCCTCTTTGTATATGTTATATCGTCGTTCATATGACGGACTTTTGTTGCCTTGTCTCTCTGAGAGTGAAGCTAAGCAAACACTACGTGAAGCTCATGATGGTGTCTGCGGTGCCCATCAACCAGGTCTGAAATTACAGGACCGTAATCGAAGAATGGGGTGGCAAAAGTTCCTGTTGAACTTATATATAGCTCCATCAAAGGCAAAAATAGGTTACTGTTCATCGGTATACCCTGGCTTGTAGAGGCTACCGCTTCATAAAGGCCGATGGATTCCAGGTCCTTCTTGAAGTTCTTTATAATTCAGGCACTAAGCTGAATCCAGTTCTGGTTGTAAGGAGTCAACCACCCTGGTAGCCTAGGGTTGGCCTGAGGATATAATATTGCAGCCCTTCTGAACTTGTTAATAAACATTGGGGTCTGCACCGGTTGGATTAGAGCTGAATTCTCACTAGGTGTAAATCCAGGCAATAGACCAGAGAAAGGGACAATACCACCACTGGGAGTGCTGACGTGGTAGCCCATGTTATTTGCTTTTTCCCTCTTGAAAATAATCCTTCCCGGCCTACCATGACTGCTGGAAGTCAGGTTCCATAGCATCTGTCGGGGATGGGTGGCATGGACGAATGTAGATAAGGGATAATCTCTGGCCATGTCGGGGAGATACATTGCCCTCTCTCTAAATTTAAACACCCAAGCTTCCTTCTTGGGGTGTGTTTGTGATTGGAAGTCTATCGTATCCCCGAACAAGAAGTCTGGCTTCAAAAATTGTTGGTCATCTAGCGATACCAACACTTCCCCATTTATCATGGGCAGCAGCATTCTGTCCCCTTGAGCAGCTATCAGCTGTGCTCTCCCTTCAGGGTATTCCGGATTTGACTGAGGGAACTCCATGTGGGACAAATTCTCCAAATAATTTGAACCCACCATACCAGCTGGCGAGCCAAATATTTCTGCAAGTGGGTGAATTTGCAAGTCCACTGCCAAAAGAAAAAAGAAAAAATCAAGTTAGTAAAAATCTAATTTGAATTTTTACGCAGATGACTTGGTCTGAGTTTTACGCATAAAGATTAAAGACTACAAACTTCACGCTTATGCGCAAAAATTGAGTTGATAAAATTTTAAAGTGTAAAAGTTCTTTCTTTTAAGAAAACTCTAAACACTTGTGAAAACTTTACGCTGGCACATATTTATGTGAGCGTATCTTAGATTTTACGCTGGCACGTGTTGAAGTGAGCGTATTTTAATTTTTATGCTAGCACATATTGATGTGAGCGTATTTTGAATTTTACGCTGGCACGTGTTGACGTGAGCGTATTTTAATTTTTACGCTGGCACATATTGATGTGAGCGTATTGTGATTTTTACGTTGGCACGTATATACGTGGGCGTATGTTTTTATTTTTACGCTGACCCGTATAACGTGGGCGTATTTTGTTATTTCGATTTCTACGCTGACACGTATAACGTGGGCGTAAAGTTGAAAGTTCAAATCCTCTTCTTCTCCGGCGAACTCACGGCCGAAGTTAGGTAATATTCTACCTTTCATGGCCGGAGCCACAGCGGGGTTGGACTGTCGGGATGTCACTGATGAGGGGATGTTGGTTTTCGCGTGGTCGGCCGTCGATGAAGCTTCGACGGGCTTCTTGCCCATGCTGTTGGCGGCGGTCTTGCTCTTGGGGGCCATCGAATCGAAGTGTGAGTATGAAGGAAAAGAGAATAAAGAGAAGATCGATATTGCAAAAGATGAGTAAAGTTCTCTCTCTATTCATAAGGCTCTATTTATAGAGAATTTTGAAAATCGGTTTAAATTCCCGAATTTTACGCGGACTGTTGAGTATTTCGAACTTTACGCGGATGACCGTTGGGTATCCCGAATTCTACGCAGACTGTTGAAATCCCGAATTTTACGCTTATGTTCAAAGTATTTCAAATTTTGAAAATAATTTGAAAACTTTGAAGGGGGTCTTGTAGGAGCGTAAAAAGTACTTCATAGACCAAGTAAAAGAAGTTGAGAGCTTTACGCAAGCCAAACAGAGTAAAACTCTACGCGAGCTACTTTACGCGAGAGCCTTCCTCAAAGCTTTTACATAAGGGACAGACTGTCAAATCATCATATTTAATGCGCGTGATAGTGTTTCTGACATAATGATTTTCTGACAGCGTTTGCACAGAAGTCGAGAAGATTTGATTTACACTAAACCCAACACTTGTCGTTTAGTATGCAGATGGGTTATTTTACGCTCAAGAGATTGCTTCTTTTACGTACGAAAGCTATTCGAGCTTTTTACTCTCTAGGCTATTGTTCGCGTAAAGTTTATTTGATCTAATTTTACGCTCAAGGCTATTTTTAGCCACTTTACGCGGGAAGATTATTTTGGGCTATTTTTACGCCCAGTCTGCTACTTTACGCAGGAAGTATATTTTGGGTCATTTTTACGCCCGATCTTTTCTGGCTACATGAGAACGTGGTCTGCTTTCGTGGCTTTCATGCAACACTTATCGAAGAACGTGTGTACGTGCTCTCCCCATTTTGTTGAAGTAGTGGGACACGTGTTACCATGCGTAGAGATCAAAACTTTACGTGGGACACGTGTCATCAAGCGTAGAGGATGATTTTTATCGTGGGTGATAGTTACTCGCGTAGAGACCTAACTTTGTTGCTTTTTACGCACAGAGGGTCTAGTCTATAAATAGGCTTATTTTTAACACAGACATCATCAAGAGATCAATAGAGAGACAGGAGAGGAGATTCTGAGAAAACTCATACTTTCAGAGTGATATTCCCAGAAGTATTTCTTCAACTTTTTCTCAAGAACAGGGTGAAGCAAAGCAGGAAAGCATTCGACTCTGCCATCAGTGCCGTTGCTCGATACATTTCTGGTGACTTAGTTCTTCCGATTGTTCATCTTCTTCAAGCAGTTTTCTTCATCATCATCGTATGGTCCAAGGAACAAAGTGATCGCTCTCAGATCAGACTTCTATAGCAATACTTCCCAGAATAATTTGTACTTTTGTACTTTTTCTCGTTTTCTTTCAAAAGCCAATTTTAGGCATTTTGTTAAATAAAACATCATGTCGGATATAATCCACCTGCAGGGTTTACATAACAATCCTTATGAGCTGCTTAAGGGGACATCATCAACCCGATGTATCGGGACATGGATTGCATTTATAATCAACAGTCCATCATACATACAATGTTATTACCCAATTCATAGAGGTTGTTAATCCATAATGAATCTCACTCTTTCATGAGTCAAAGTAATGCACACTGCATATACATGTCTGTTATTATATCCGGATTAAGAGCACAAGCATCCATAATAACATAGGTATTTGTTCTCTTATGTAGTCAGTACAAAGAGAACAACCTCAAGTGACACACAAAGTGTACTAGTGTAAACCTATAGTCAAGATAGACTAATACCAGATTACACTACAACCTTTCCAATAGATTGTCCAAGTCCATCTAGGTTGTGAACTATTTATATACTCCATAGGGAACTGATAATATGATCTTCTGTGTGACACCACACACCTTATTATCTACAATATAGAATATCAGACATTTACATTAACACTTGCAATAAATACAATATGCAAATATTTGCCCATACGATTCTCATTCAAAATTTAAGGAAATAAGGTTACTACAAAAGTGATGCTTTTAGTATATAACCCTAACAATCTCCCACTTATACTCAAAGTATTTCTTTTCAGTATACTGTTTCAAATCTTTCATTTATACTTAAAGCCATGCTGCTACACATCTGACTCCCATTCCCTCAACATGACTATCAAAAGCCTTAGCTGGTAAGCATTTTGTAAATGGATCAGCTAGGTTGTCGGCTGATGCTATATTGATCACAACAACTTTTTCTTTCTTTACGAAATCTCGTATCAGGTGGTACTTGTGCTTAATGTATTTTCCTGTCTTATGGGCTCGTGGTTCCTTCGATTTTGCAACTGCACCACTATTATCACAATAAAGTGTAATAGACTTAGGCAAACTAGATACCACATCCAAGTCTAACAGAAAGTTTCTGAGCCAAACCGTTTCTTTGGCTGCCTCAAAGGCTTCCACATACTCGGCTTCCATGGTGGAATCAGCAATATATTTTTGCTTGATACTCCTCCACACAATGGCTCCACCTTCCAAAGTAAACACATAACCTGAGGTAGATTTCCTGGAATCCCTATCTGACTGAAAATCTGAGTCTGTATACCCCAAGGGAACTAAACTATCTGCCTGGTAAACTAGTATATACTCTTTAGTCCTTTTCAGGTACTTCAAAATATGCTTTACGGTAGTCCAGTGCTCTTGTCCTGGGTTAGACTGATATCTGCTGACCATGCCTACGGCAAAGCAGATGTCTGGTCTCGTACATAGCATTGTATACATTAAGCTTCCTACTGCTGAAGCATAAGAAATTGCCTTCATGTTCTCTATCTCTTTAGGTGTCCTTGGACATTGCTCCTTTGATAGAGAAATTCCATGTCTAAAATGTAAGAAACATTTTTTAGAATTTTGCATACTAAAACGAGTTAGTACAATATCGATATAGGAAGCTTGGGATAAGTCCAACATCCTTTTCTTGCGATCTCGTAGAACTTTGATCCCAAGGATATGACCTACTTCTCCCAAGTCCTTCATATCAAATTGTTTGGATAACCATACCCTTACATCAGATAACACCTTCACATTGTTTCCAATGAGCAAGATGTCATCCACATAAAGTACTAGGAACACCACCACGTTTTCGTCACACTTTCTGTATACACATGATTCATCCTGACAATGATCAAATCCATAGGATTTTATCACCTGATCAAAACATATGTTCCAAGATCTGGAAGCTTGCTTAAGTCCATAAATGGACTTCTTGAGCTTACAAACAAGATGCTCTTGGCCCTTTTCAATGAACCCATCTGGTTGCTTCATATAGATGTCTTCCTCAAGACTTCCATTAATGAAAGTGGTCTTGACATCCATTTGCCAAATCTCATAATCGAGATGAGCTGCAATACATAAAAGAATCCTGATAGACTTAAGCATGGTTACTGGAGAAAAGGTTTCCTCATAATCGATACCCTCTCTTTGAGTAAAATCTTTTGCTACAAGCCGAGCTTTAAAGGTTTCAGCCTTACCGTCTGATCCGCTTTTTCTCTTATAGACCCACTTGCATCCAATGGCTTTTACACCAACGGGTGGTTCTACAAGCTTTCAGACCTGATTAGAATCTATAGATTCTATTTCAGATATCATTGCTTTTTGCCAAGACTCTGCATTTTTAACTTGGAGTGCTTCATTGTAGGTACAGGGATCATAATCTTGTTCCTCAGGGGAGAAGTTTGACGACTCTCCCAAGAACATATATCTATCAGGTTGTATCACAACCCTCCTACTATGACGAGGCACTATCGGTTGTGGTATAACATTTGTGACACGTTGTGCAGTTATTTGTGGTTCATCCTCTTGTACTGTTGGTACTGAAGTACTTGGTGTCTCACCTCTCAGTTCTTCTAGAACAACTCTACTTGTGGGTTTATGGTTCATCACATACTCTTCCTCTAAGAATCTGACATTGGTGCTAACAATGACCTTCTGATCCTTAGGACTATAAAATAAACCTCCTTTCGTTCCTCTTGGATAGCCTACAAACAAGCGTACTTCTATACGTGATTCCAACTTATCTGCTTTCCCATTCAGCACATGTGCTGGACTACCCCAAATGCGAACATGTTTCAGACTAGGCTTATGCCCAATCCACAGCTCTGTGGGAGTAAGAGGTCCTGACTTAGAAGGAACCAAGTTCAAAATATAAGTTGCAGTCTCTAAGGCATATCCACAAAACGAATCTGGCAAATCCGAATAACTCATCATTGATTTAACCATCTCCAAATGAGTTCTATTCCTTCTTTCGGCTACACCATTCTGTTGGGGCGTTCCAAGTGCAGTCAATTGGGATGCAATCCTACCCTTTGATAATTAATCCCTAAACTCTCCAAAGAGGTACTCGCCACCACGATCTGATCGTAATAACTTGATACATTTTCCATGACGTTTTTCCGTTTCAGCCTTGTACTCTGTGAATTTCTTAAAGCACTCAGACTTACGGTGCATTAAATAAATGTATCCATATCTTGAATAATTGTCAATAAATGTGACAAAATATTCAAAGCCACCTCTAGCTTGGGTAGTCATGGGTCCACACAAATCAGAATGAACCAATTTCAACACATCTTTGGTCCTATACTCCTTTGCCGTAAAAGGCCTTTTGGTCATTTTACCTTCCAAATAGGATTCACAGACTGGTAGTGCCTCCACTTCTAATGAACTCAAATGTCCATCTTCAACCAGTTTTTGAATCCTTCTTAGGTTAATATGCCCCAATCGCAAGTGCCAAAGATATGTTTGGTTCATACAAGAAGATTCTTTTCTCTTATTTAAGTTAGATGACATATTATTCATTTCCATAAGTTGCATTGTGGGCGAAATAGGATTAATGACATACAAATTATCAACCAATACACCAGAACAGATAAAATACTTGTTCTTTTTAATAACAATATTGTCATTAAAATAAACTGAATATCCATCCTTAACTAACATAGAAACAGAAACTAAATTCATTCTAAGTGAAGGTGCATAAAGACAATCTCTCAATGTCAAAGACTTATTTCTACCAAAAGATAAAGTATCATCTCCTAATGCAACGACCGATACTTTTGTAGCATCACCCATGAACAAGCATATCTCTCCATCACTGAGCCGTCTGGTTTCCTAGAACCCATGCAATGTATTGCAGACATGATTAGTGGCTCATGTATCTACACACCAGGTGCCGGTAGATAACACCGCTAAACATGTTTTAACTACTAGTAAATAAGATATACCTTCTTTGTTCCCTTGTTTGAGAAGTGAAAAATCAGTCTTCCAATGTCCTGACCCTTTGTACTTGAAATATTTGCCTTTCGGCTTTTTCACCGCGCCTTGAGGTCCCATGCCCTTCTTTGCAGAGTTTGCCTATTTCTAAATGTTATTCTTCTTCTTACCGCCTTTTGGCTTAGAAGTAGAAGCCTTTTCAGAAACAAAAATATGACCACTCTGCCTAAAGAGAGATTCAGCATCCTGTAGCTCTTTTGTAAGTTCTGCCAAACTATACAATATTTTGTTCATGTTGTAATTAAGGCAGAAATTGTCAAAACTTTTAGACAGATTCCCGAGAATGATATCGACTGGGATTCCCCATCAATTTCAGCTCCAAGGATCTCCATCTCATTCAGATGACCCATCATCTTGAGAACATGATCCCTTACTGGTGTACCCTCAGCCATTTTTGTATTCATCAAACATTTCACAGCAAACTGCCTAGCTGCTCCACTCTGATGTCCGAAAAGTTCCTTGAGGTTATACATCATGTCATAAGCTCACTACACCAAAATGGGCACTTAGGAACACTTTTATTATGTACCTAATATTTTTAGGAACATTTGAAAACCGTTCCTAAAAGTGGCGTTGCAATTATTGGAACGGTTATAAAGCGTTCCTAAATTTTGTTTGAAACGGTTATCAAACGTTCCTAAATTAGATTTTGAAACACATATAATGTGTTCCTAAAATAATTTTGGAACGACTTTGAAATGTTCCTAAAATTAGATTTGATACACATATAATGTGTTTCTCAAGTATTTTTTGGAACACGTTTGAATTGTTTCTAACTGTCAATTTGAAACATTTTATGTTCGTTCCTAAATGTAATTTGCAACATTTTTTACAATATACATGTAGCTAGTTTGAAACGCTTTATTAGCGTTCATGTGCATTTTTTAATTTTCAATTTCACAGAAAATTTTTAGTTTAAACCACAAATACGATGATTATTGAAATTACCATTAAAACACAATAAATGGTGCATTCCACACATTTCCTGAATCAACATCCAATAGGTCCACTAAATTAACCAAAGCTGTCAACTTAATACAAAACAACTAATAACATTTTTCAAATATTAAGCGTTATAAAATGTCATTAAAAGATTATCCCAAAAGTTACAAATAATAAAATGTTTGTTTACAAATTTTAGTTCTCTAAGACGATCCCAAAAGTTACAAATAATAAAATGTAGCTCAATCGCAAAAGATAATATGTTTACAAATTTTAGTTCTCTAAAAGATGATCCCAAAAGTTTTCTCCAACTGAATGATGGAGATTTGAATGACGACAAATAGCAGCACCTGCATACAACATTATGAAACATGTTTTAAGTTAAAATCAAAAAAATTGAAGAATAAGAGACTAAGATAACCAAAATCTACTATGTTCAAGAAATTGGAGAATAAGAGACTGTATAATCCAGTCTCGGTGCCAACAAACAACTCAAGTCAATGAACCAAACAAACAACTTAAAACAATGGAACCAAAAAATGGTATGTTAAAGTGATACCCTTATCCGGATCCAAACAAGTAGACAATTGGAAATTAAATTTCTAAAACTGAATCATACCAATATTGACGTGTACTGCATATAAATTTCTAAACACTACATTTAAACTTGCTTCTAGTCTAAAGTCAAAATCTCTGTACAAGTCCAAGTCCAATGAACATATATACAATCAATCAATCAAATCAATATTTGCATTTAGTCCCACATTGGAGAATAAGAGACTGTATATGTAACTCTCTTTACTAATATTATCCTCTCATTCCAATTCTACACTATATGCCACCATTATCTTTAGAAGCAAGGAAAATCTGGAAGTTTTGAAGGTTAATACATATCCTTGAAATTTAATTATCAAAAGATGTCTCAGAGAAAAGCCAAGTGAAGGTAGATCGTCTAATAGTGTATTAATTTTCTTGTATATATATATATATATATATATATATATATATATATATATATATATATATATATATATATATATATATATCAGAGACATTCAGGCAAAGCGTCTTCCTTATAGAGAAGCTAAGGTCTCCCATGTTCACCGAGGAAGTTTTTCTCAAGGTTGGATTGGAGAAATGCAGCAGGCATCTGATAAATCAGTCATAATTAGTGAAATTCTGGATCCCAGGACAAAAAATTTATTATCCATGTCAAAGATTAGTGATTATGTTCTATCAAATGAACTAGTAAGCATGGCATTAGCAATGGTTGCAGAGGACCGCCAAATAAATGATGTGTTGGAAGAGCTCTTTGCTGAAGAGGGAAATGAGATGCATATTCGACCAGCTGACATTTACCTACGTGACGAGGAAGAAATGAGTTTCTATGAAATAATTCTACGTGCTAGACAACGGAGAGAGATTGTTATTGGGTACCGCCTTGCTAATGCAGAGCATGCCATTATTAACCCTCCATCAAAAGAAGTTCGCCGGAAATGGTTATGCAATGATGTTTTCGTTGTCATTGCTGAGAAGGAATGAGATGGTTCTTGTTGAATTTTGCCTTGCATGAAATGGTGACCGAAGGAAGAAGTGCAGACATAGCAGATGAAGCCTATTTTTTCGAATGCAAATCGGAATTCCAAAAAGATGTCACCCAGCATCAAAATAGATTGTGTGGGTTAAGGGTCATTACTTCCAGCCAAAAGTTATCATGTCTGACTGGATTTGCTCACTGGCCCAATCTGTAATCAGGAACCCATGCCTGTATTATTCCAAGACTTTCAGTGGATCCAAGAAAACAGGTCAGGATGGATGTACATATAGAGAATAGTTGTAACCATAGTCAATTAAAACTGCACCAGCAACCCCTGCCGTGCTTAAGAATTTGTAGCAGTCATAGCAAAGACGATGTCTAAAAAATAAAATAAAACAACCCTTTTCAGTTTGGAAAAAAAAAAAAAAATATATATATATATATATATATATATATATATATATATATATATATAATCATACAATAGCAATCAGTATTGAAGAAGGTCCCATAAAAAAACCAAGATTTTAGAAACTGTCCACTAAAGTAAATACAAAAGTCTAAAAAAACCATATTCTTTGTAAATGAATCTTATGCTAAATATATGGTTTTAGAAACATTACATACCTCTGGATACATTTTGATAAAATCCCATGACGAGGATGTTCATCAAATATCAATCTTTGATTTCTTCCTATACAAAGAATACATATGGAAACTGGAAAAAGGATTGTTTCCGACTGAGGAGGTATCACAAAGAAAATAGCTTTGTAAATGAATATGCTGAAGGATACTTACTATTTAGTTCGATGTCGTCAACCGTCAAGAAAGAAGCATCAAAGTAATGTTCGTCACATTCCAATCGGTATCGGCCGTATCGGATCGGTATCGGCCGATACTTTAAACCATGCATTTTACATGAAAGAAACAAATAGACCATATTATATGTTTGATGTTGAGATGGTTATATCCACCAGAGGTAAAATTAGATACATACAGAGAGCCATCTCAAGCTTGTGATGTAAAAGCCAGCCTCAATCCGTGGTTATTAGGAGTAGAAAAGGCAGTGTCCTGGTAACAACACCATATATGCATTTATTTCTCAAATCGTAAGTTAAAAAAACTTGAACATAATAGAGCAAACAAACAGTACCTACAGGTATGGCAACTGGAACTTAACCAAGTGCATTTTAAGCAACAAGAACTGCCTCCCTTCATGAGCTAACATACAACTCCAAAACTTTACTAGACAAACGTGCCATCCTTTTTGCTTGGAGAGATCTCCCGTGGACATAGGCGACCGGAATGGCTGAATTTCTTCTCATGCTTCTGAAGACCCTGAAATTCATAAAATGAAAGAAACAACAACTTAATAAATCAAGCAGATAGGATACGTGCTAGAAAATAAAACTTTCCAATACTAACCTGGTAAGAGTAAGTACCTTCTTTTGAGCAAACCATAGTTACCGCATATTGGCTGAGTCATTCTCTTTCACTGAATCGAGGGGATGGATTAATAGTTAGTACATAAGCAAAGGTTCTTTAGACTCGACAATCATGATGCAAATATACACATTTTATATGTTATAATACGAAGCCAAATTCCTTAACGCATATCATTGTAACAGAAGATGGAACCGTGTAATCAAAGGATACGCTTTCAGACTAATATATGTATCTAGTAGTTGATATAAGAGAGACCAAATTACTGTTAGATTATCCTGGTGAATGTTTGTTTGAACTTGTGTCAAGTATCTTTGCTAATATTTCTACACTTTTATCTATTATATTAGTCTAAACTGCAAAAGTTGGGCTTCTTTTGCTTCAAGTGTTATGGAAATTTAATGCAGTTTGTCAATTGTTTTGGAATAGATGTAGTTCTTCTACAGGTGTTGTTGCATGTTTGCTGCAGGTTGTTCTGAGAGTGAATTTGCTCAACAAGCAAATGCATGGTAGACTGCATAGTTTGTGAGCTTTTAGTTTTACGGAACCAAGCAGACTCAAGTTCACAAGATGTTTGTTTTCATTTCCAGTCCTAGTTTAAGTGATTACATATTTACTGTGAGAGTGCCAGAAAACCTGGGAAACACTAGTTACCAAAAAAATTGGAACAAATTTATGTAAAAGAACCCCTCTCCAGGCATGATGACAACAAAACGTGAATCTTGCAAAAACTGTAACAGTACTTCTTAAAGCATATACAGGTTAGGATAATGTTCTTCCAGTCCCATGTATCTTCTAGATTCTATTATCTGCTGAAACGGCTCATGAACATGCCCAAGTGACACCTAAAATGATTATTTTAGTGGAAGGAGATGATCATGCATATAAATTGTTCAAATTAATAAACAAAGAGAAACTTAAAGCATATGCTTCATTAAGTTTATAAGAACACAAATTAGAAAAAGTTCTCAGTGCCTCTTTGGTGCAAAATTCCTTACATCGTCTCATCCTTTGTATTTTGTCATGATTGGAACTTAATACTTGACTGTAAAATTCCTTACATTATCTCATCCTTTGGTTCAGTTAACAGTTTACATTGTCTCATATTTACCATAAAACTTTTATTATGAAACACAAGCAGCCTATTCAGTTAGCTGGTCTTCTATCATAATAGTATATTATGGTGAAGATGGTAAGGTAAATAGGAATACAAAAAATTGAATCATCTTTATCATCCAATCTTTTGGAAGGAAGAAGATGAAATGAAACCATTGTCTTCCTAGAAATTCCACTTGTATCAATCAGATCCTAGGTAAAAAAAAAGTTAACATAACACTCAAAGACAACAGGGATTCAGGGAATACACCAATGAATCTACTTTAGATTTGATATATTAAAGTTATTTACTTTTGATAGTCCTTCTCGTTGAATACACTAATGCATGTATATTAGTCAAAAAGTATCCTCGTCTTTGGAGTAAAATACAAGTGGCACTATCTGCACCAACACATGGCATAGTTATGGATAGATAAAAACTCATTATAGAACACTTACTTCTATAATGTAGGTTGCAACACCCCACCCCACCCCCCCTCACAACCCTCAGTCTACTATAGTAAAAAATGTACTGCAATGCAAGGCAATTAACTGCACTTACTATCACACCCTTCAGCATTTCCTCCTCTGCGTTTTATTGCAGATCCTGCAGATATCAAAACTGCACTTGTACACTATTATTAGACTGCACACATCCCTCCATTAAGAAATAAATAGAAGACCTTATAGCGTCTGTCATTATGCTAAGCATGATCTCATAACAAATTGCATACTACTTGGTATCTCCATATTTTGGCAATATTGGAAGACAGTATAGCGCCTGTGCAGGTACAACCACAAATAAGTCATTTATTACTTAGAGAGGCCTCTCTCAGCATAAAGAGACATCTTCTCCAAAGGCTCGGCACTGCAAAGTTTGAGATGTTAGGCTCTTTGGGTGAATTATAGTGTTGTCTAGTGCCTCGAGAACAAAGGATACTGGTCTGATGTGTAAAATTATGTGGAAATAGTTATTTGAGCGTGACACAACCAGTGAACTGAGAGTGCGGTCATTTGTTTTGAGTGTGTATATGTAAAGGATGCAAGAGAGGATAGAGTGGGTTTACTGGTAGTACAATTAAACCTTGTAGTCTTAATCATGCTTTGATATTTTTCTAGGATTGCCTTAAAAAAGTTATATGTCATCCGAGCAAAAGAAGCTTCTTTTCTATATGTCTATTTGTACTCTTTATGATAAATTGATAATCCAAAAATTTGCAAATTTGGGTCTTCCTTTATTCATATTTTGGCTATGTTGCCAATATAACTGATCACAGAAACCAACTTTTAGGTTATATACCATCCGAGCAAAAGATGTTTATTTTCTACCTGCCACATGAACACACTGTCTACAACCCACACATGAATGCAGTATTCTACACTCTCACTGATCCTCCCTAAACATAAGCTTCATTTCTGCATTGATACACAAACGTATCCTTGGTCCCCTTCTCGCATATCCACATAGGGAAACTCAGATTGATGTAATAATATCAATTTTGACATTCCTCCCACATGATACGCCCACATGGTTGTACAATGTAATCTGTAAGGTACTGCAGTACGAATACAACACTGGTTATAGGCTTCATAGAGCTAGATGGAATCTTTATTTTTATTGCACTTTAATATATATATAAGTCCTATCTCGATTCTAAATGTTCCTATTTCTAGTCATATGATTGAACACTCTGCTTCAGTCAACAAAAACAACATGTTGTAATAAAAGAATTTGTGAGGGCTTCTTCCGAATGTATAAAGAATTTGAGAGGACTTGCACATAAGAAATAAAGATGATAGCCAAATGGACAAGTATCATATGATTGAACACTCTGCTTCACAGTCCACAAAAACACCAAGTTACATCAATGATAATGATGATAGCCAAATGGACATAAAGGCAAACTAGGAAATTAAACATAATGAAGGAAAACAAAAAACAAAAACAAAGAAAGGTAACATTTACTATTATTCTATCACCGAGAATAATAACGTTTAATAGCAAAGAAACATGATGGCCTCTAAAAATATAGTATTCTAATCTAGACCTCCTTTATAAAGGTCTAAGCCTCATTTTCTTCCATTTTGCTCCATTCTATTAGTATTAATTTATATGCAACATCCATAATGATAACTTTTCGCCCGTAAATGCTGAAAATCAAATTCATCATGTGTGAAATGTTCAAATCGGGGCAAAACCCAATAAGGCAGGCTTAAGAAGACTAGAATACCTACCATGATCGAGGACATTAATAAAAAAATATAACCTATGTTTCACAGACACGGAAAAGTGGTGCTCGTATCCGTATCGTGTCTGTAACCGCACGTGTATCTATATTCATGCAACATAGGTGATTGCGATGCACCTATTTGAAAATGCTCGTGTATCCCATAACTGTATCTTGGCCTTATCCGTATCTGTGTACGTAATCATGCAACATGGAATATAACTTACTAAAATCCTTGAGCAATATAACCTACTGAAACTGTCAAGCAATAATAAACTTCTTTTCTTTAGCTAAAGTTCAAACCATGCCAGATCCCTAAGAATTCATGTAGAAAGATAACCTAACAACGATATGCTACCATACAATTGCATTAACTTGTCGCACAATAAAAAGGGCAAGCAATTTGCTAATGCTATCACATTGAAACTTATATCACAATTCCACTTAGATCACGCATCGAACCAATATAATTCAGAAAACTAACCCACGTATCTAGTAAACTCGCCAAGCCAAGGCCACCTAAGAGCAGCAACCAGATTTGAGTTCTAACATGTGCAATAGTTTCATTCAAATGATGGAAAGAAACTCTCTCTATAGTTCAATATGTTAATAGGACACTATATGAGAATAAATAAATGCAGCAATTCATATGTCTGGGCACTAAAATAACACCAGTAAATAATTGCTTACTGGTGACCATTCCTACCCACCATAGCGGCTCCATCAGATACCCATACCCACCCGCTCCTAAAATGAGGAGGAGGAGGGAAAAAAACTAGGGTTAAGGTTTCTTTTCGGGGTTAGGGTTGCTGGCTGGCTGAACTGCGCGTGCGCCGTTGGCACCGGCGCACTTGAGGCCATTCTTCTTGAGGATGAAGCTGGCGTCGATGAAGGTGCTGGAGGAGAGCGCGAGGATGAAGCCCTTCAGGTTGTCTTCGAACGCAGACGACGACGGCGGCGACGGTGGTGGTGTTCTGGCGGCCATGGATCCGACGGTGGAGATGGAGAAATAGATTGAAAGAACTGATACAGAGGGAGAAAAAAAAGTACCTACTATCTTGGGGGAAGGAGGGTTTTGTTTATTGGAACACTTTTCTTCTAAACACAAGAGGCATATTATAAAATTCTCAATTTGAAACATATTTCAAATATTATAAAAGTGTACCTAAATAAATGATTTCAAAAAAAAAATTAAAATTATTTATATTAGGAACATTTTTCTAATCTGGAACACTTTCACTCCGTTTCAGCACCTAGTACGCCTAATAAGCGTTCCAAATTGAAAAATGCCTAGTGTTCCAAAATTGCCATTTTGGTGTAGTGGCTGTGGCCATGGCATGATGCTGATGTTGTAGTACATTTGACATAGATGCCAGAATGTAACACCGCACCATCTCATCTGCCTTTTCTACTTTTTATAAGTCTCTTTGACTTCTTCATCAGAGTTAGCATCAGGCTTAGGTGGGCATTCCTCAACAAGTACATATTTATACTCCTCAGCAGTCAGAACAATATCCAAATTACGTTTCCAGTCAATATAATTAGACCAGTAAGTTTGTTTTCTTTAAGAATCACCATAACTGGACTGAAAGAACCCATTTTTGAAATCCTGAGAATCACATAAATAAAATTATGTAGGACAAAAAACAACTTTTTGAATTAATTAAATATTGATTCCCTCAAAATAATAATAAGAAATTCACCAACACCTTGAACACCATGAATTTAGCATGCCACGATAGTATGGACGTATACAAATTCAACTTTGTTCAATTAGGTTTTTCTTATTAATTTTACTATCATGTCAACATAACTTTATGACAAATAAAATTAATATGTTGGTCTTGCTCTGGTCATACAAATAATAGCAGTGACTCCGATGGGGAGGATACCATTATTTGTATATAAGTGTATATCATTACTTAATACTAAGTCCATTACCTTGTAATGAGTTCCTTCAGATGGAGAAGTGAACACATACTAGGTAACTTTCTACAATTATCCCTAAGGAAGTTTGTACTAGTGATCCATAATTATACTCATCCGATATGGAAGAAGGCACTAAAGCCAACACACACGTATAATTACATCACCTACAAACCAGTAATTGAGACCATAGGATTTATACTAAATAAATATCCTCTCCCACTAAGTTATTTAACAATGAGGGTTTTTCTACTAATTGATATTATGTCCATGTTGTCCATTATTAATGTAGGCTTAGTTTTTCAAAAAAAAAACATCCATACAATAATAAACATACATAATCATAAAAAGCAAAATGACAACAAATAAGAAAAAAAATATCCAACTATTATGGTCATCTTTCTTGCTCCGTCCTCGTCTATCCGAATCCAAAATCTGCCACTGCGCAGATCTATTCGGGGTTCGACTTGCCCGATTAGGTCGCGGGGTTCGGGGCAGCGTCCTATTTTTTTTTTTAGGTTTTGGCTGTCGATTCTTTCATCAAAAATCATCTATCTGCCTCTGGACTGCTTAAAACCAACATCTCGTCCGGCGTCAGAAACAGCTACCACCGACATCATGATTGATCAAAAATAATTAAAATTACATCAATCCTATGCCTCCCGAAAGAGTTCACACATAATCTAGATTAAAAACTTCAAATAATAAGCATGATCAACCCTCGTGATTTTAATTACATCCACCGTAACAACAACATCCATGACATGTCCGTGGTTTAAATAACACAATCATAAACATACATTGGACCATAATAGTTGGATCTAAGATGCCTACAAAACTGAGTTAGAACAGATCTACATCTACCGACTATTACACAGCACAAGTTTTATTGGACAACATGGACATATCAATCAATACGCAGATCCAAAGTGGCTCTGATACCAATTGATGGAACTGAGGATTTCCAGGACCCTTACTTTGGTGTGCGTATTGATCGATAGAAAGTTAAACAGATTTAATACACGTTCTAACCCTTCATAGGCAGAAACTAGGGTTCACGAATTATACCTGCGACGGAAAGAAGACAAGTAATTCCTGGCAATCTCGAGCGGACGACCCCAAGATCTTCTACATGTATTCCTTCCTCGAGTTGGACGCCGTGTGGGTGACGATCTTCCAATCTTTTCTCCTCCTTAGCAGCCCTCTCTTTCTCTCCTTATGTAAATCACAAATTTAGAGAAAGCTTCAGATTTTTTATCAGTAATCTGGCGGCCAGAGAATAGAGGATATATATAGGCTACGATAGGGGCATGAAGAGAAATTAGGGTTAGGCCTCCTAACGGATCTGGATATCCCGTGTTCAGCTCGGCTCATTAACAATAGCTCGGTCCACTAATGAGCTACCTAATCCGAAATTATGTTTGTGGGCTCCTTTTATTATATGCTCGTTTGGCTCCCCATGTTAAGATATCGTATGTCCGTCGATCAAATTAAGTTACTGACAACTATATTGATTCGATATCCTTTATCCTTAAGTAGTACTGCTCAACTTTATTTATCATGTCGGATATAATCCACCTGCAGGGTTTACATGACAATCCTTATGAGCTCCTTAATGGGACATTATCAACCCGATGTATCGGGACATGGATTCCATTTATAATCAATAGTCCATCATACATACAATATTATTACCCAATTCATAGAGGTTATTGATCCATAATGAATCTCACTCTTTTATGACTCAAAGTAATGCACACTGCATATACATGTCAGTTATTATATCCGGATTAAGAGCACAAGCATCCATAATAACAGAGGTATTTATTCTCTTATGTAGTCAGTACAAAAAGAACAACCTCAAGTGACACACAAAGTGTACTAGTGTAAACCTATAGTCAAGATTGACTAATATCAGATTACACTACAACCTTTCCAATAGATTGTCCAAGTCCATCTAGGTTGTGAACTATTTAAATACTCCATAGGGAACTGATAATATAATCTTCTATGTGACACCACACACCATATTATCTACAATATAGAATATCAAACATTTGTATTAATACTTGCAACAAATACAATATGCAAACATTTGCCCATATGATTCTCATTCAAAATTTAAGGAAATAAGGTTACTACAAAAGTGATGCTTTTAGTATATAACCCTAACAAATCTGGGTGGTTGAGACTTGGTCAGCCTGCCACGTGTCCCATCACAAGATATGATCAGTCTGCTTGAGTTATTTTGAGCCGCATAGGCCTTTCAGTGTTCGGTCATGCTGGGTCGCATAAGACTCATGCGGCTTAAGTTGCAGTCTTCCTTAGTCTGCATGTAGCTTGGGGACTTTTGAGCTGTATAGGTTCTATATTCTGGGTTGCATAAAGCTTATGCGGCTCAGATTGTAATTACCCTTGGCCGCATGAAACACATATATTGAGCCACATAAGGTTCATCCGGCTCGGGTCGCAGTCCTTTTGGCCGCATGGCCATGTTCAGTCTGGTGATATGATATTTTGTCTGATCACGTCTTATCTTCTTTTTGTTAGAGTGTCAGAGTTGTCAGAGCTGTCAGTTTTGACAGAGTTTTGTCAGCTTTATCAGAAGGGTTGATCAGCTTGGCCGCATAAGTAATTATCCTTTCTATGGCTCAAATTAGTCTGGTGAAGATGGACCGCAGGAGTCATGCTGAGTCTGTCATGCGGCTCTTCTTTATGCGGATCAATTTGTTCTAAAGTACTCATGCGGTCTGTTGTGTTTCGCATGAACCCCATATTTTCTATGCTTCTACAAGACCCCCTTCAAAGTTTTTAAATTGCAAATTTAGAATACTTTGAATAAGAAGCATGGCCATATGTCAAGCCGCAGAAAAATCTTCGAGTCAGGAGAGACATTGTGCCGCAGGGACATTTTGAGCCACAGGTGCATTTTGAGCCATATGGACATTTTTGGACCGCAGGAAGATCTTGTGCCGCAGGGAGATCTTGTCTGCCAGCTGTCACTGCTGCATTTAATGCCTTGATTTGGTTTTGGATTTGGGCTCTTTTTTCGAGTTAAAGGTGACGGTTACTAAGGATAAAATTCCCAAACGTCATCCTTATCTTTTAATGGATACGAAAATGAAGCGGCGATGACTGTTATTAGGGATGAAAAATCTCCGAGTGTCATCATTATCTTTAATGTCACGATAACCGACGCAACGTTCAACTGTTTCCATTTTGAAGAGCTATAAATATAGGCCATACGGAGGGAGAATTTTTAAAATTTTCTCCTTCGTCTTTGTTGTTCCTGTCATCCTTTCTGTCCCAGTTAGCCATGGCTCCAAAAGCTTCTAAGTCGACTGATGCTGCGGCCAAAGGGAAGGGACTTACCTCTCTGTCGAGAGCTACGGACTCTCCCTCCATTCATCCTGATGTGCAACCCCCTATCAAGGGTAAGGACGACAGGAAGACGACAACTTTAATTATTTTTTTGAATGGCCATATCGCATATTTTATGCGCCGGCCTGTCATGCGTTGCTTCTATGCTTTAGGCGTGATTGATGCATGCCCTATCTGTATATGTTTTGTATGATGGGGCCGCATGGCTGATGCATAGACTTTGTCTTCTTCTGAATGTTAACCCCTACCCTTTTTCTTTTTTCATATTTTGCAGGGGTTTGGCTAGCAGATTTCTCCAGGATCGGTATCGGCGATTTTGGGAATGGTGAATATACAACATTTGACACACACATCAGAGAGCTCAGAACCCTTCATGCTTTGAAAGATTTTTTTCTCAGATGGTAGGAAGAACCTTTATACGTCGGAGAGTCGAACAGTATTGGGACGTCATCGTAAAAGTTCTGTTTTCACGGCTCTCCAAGTAGGCACAAACAACATTAGAGATGTTATTTTGAAGGTATGGTCTTTTGGAGAAACGAGCCTAAGATGTTCACAATACGGAGGAGAGAAAAATATGTTATATTTGCCTTCCTCTATGCGGCTCCTTGGAGATTCAACAGCCTTGTTTGCTTCTCAACAGTAAAACATGACTTCTTTCGAGGGCCACGAAACTGCTTTTTGATGAAGACGAAGTGCTTCCAAACTGACCAAACTATGTATTGCTAGATTTTCCTGTCTTTTCTTTTTGCTGTCGATGAAGTCCTATAAATGTAACTGATTTTGAATAAACAGAATACATTCACCCCATTCTTTGTTTGTAGTATTTGTGATGCTTGTACTAGAGGGCCTAATACAATATTTGTGTTTGATAAAAGATATCCCACTGGGGGACTTTTTGTAGACCTATTGCCCTTTTGCGCATCTGAAAATACGAGCAAATATATTTGAATGATATTTTGTGGACCTACTACCCTTTGGTACACCGATGGTACGAGTAATAGATTAGGATCACTTCTGTGGACCTATTACCCTTTTGCGCATTGGTGGTGCGGGTAATAGATTTGAAACAAAACCCAAGAGAGGTAATATGGACGTGATAGGTTTTGTGGTCTTAACACCATGTCTTTTATCCCGGGTTGGATACGGGTGTTAATGTCACGCCCCGATCCCGCTAGGGTCGTCCGTCTTGCTTGGATCCCTGCGGGATCGATCGTCCTCGCTAAGGCGTGATGCCGTGCAAGCCTAAGTTGCGCTTGCACAAGGCCATGTACCTGCACAAAAATAACTAGTCAAGCAAAAACACACGCACGCACCCATTAGTCAAGCAAAACACACGCACGCACCCATTGCAGAAAACCAAATGTTGGACACAGAGATTTGAAATGAAAATACTCATTTTATTCATAGCTTGATTGGAATACAAGTACAAAGCTTTGCAACTCAGATTTGCCTTATAATTTGGCTACAAGATTCTCTTTGAAATACTCTTTTGAAATTAGCCACAATGCCATACATGATATCCTTTATTACAAGCTGAAATTGAAAGACACCTTCAAAGGAAATGAAAAACTGGAAACTTGCAATTGACTGAAAGTAAACTTCGAGGCGATCCACGAGCTCTACTGGGCTAGACGAGCTTCGGTGCCTCACTTGAAATCCCCCTGTCTCCTTTTGCTTTCTGAAAAGGATGCCCACAACGTGGGTCAGCACACATCATGTACTGGCGAGCGGCTCTTCGTCGAAACTCACAAATATCTGCACTAATTCAACATGTGAAGCTACATATTTACTAGTGCTCTTTCTATTTGTCTAGGTTCTTTTTAAACAATTCATAAGAAACATGACAGCAGAATATTCATAGCCAACTTACCCACGCCGACAGTCATCCCTGCACAAAACAGGTTAGCACAATTTGCATATATTAAACATTCTCATTTCCGTCCCTGCATGTTAGGCTTGCAATAAATCTCTATCTATATGCATGAACCTAACTATTGTGGTCCATGGGTATTCCCATTACTAGCAATTGGAACTTCTTGCCCAACTACTAATAGACTAACACCCTTTTTCTGCGGGGACTTCTAGCCCCAAGTGTCCTGTTCTCTCCTAGGCCGATCGACTCCAGGTGCCCCCAGAATCGATCGAGAGATTACCTCCTTGTGCACAAGTTGTCTAGACCAATGCGAATGCAGCTATCAGATAATTCTACCATGCACGAGCCTAGCAACTTGTAACCATTTCCATTCTCTTCTTCTTCTTGCACGGTCAAGCCGTGATTTCCATATCGAGCTACCTCTTTTAGGAATTCATAATAGCATACAGTTCATATTGAAGCAAGCAAGCGACAGTTCCATTTTACATATGATTCATTCATTATCTTCTCTTATCTTTTGTTATTGAGGCATCGTTGATCACAGGGACAAGGCAACAGAGTAGACTAGAGATCATTTTTATTAGGGCGTACAAATAAATGCAAGCTCGGTTCAAGCAACTCACCGAGATGAATCTTAGTAGAGAGAAGGAGGGACTTCACGCGCCGTTCACGAACAATTCACGCGGCCTACAATGGCACCAACAGTTGATTAGCATACTTCGTCTCTTTCTCTCAAGATTCGGAATGAATGCGAAATGCGATGAAAGCGAACAATGAAAACCAATCATCGAAAACCAACACGAAAACGCATTCATCAAAACCAAGCAGCGAAGAGAAAACATTCAGCAAAACTCTTGGATTCATTTCAATAGAAGCCAATCCATCAATTGGAAAGGTTCATTGTATTTCATCCGTGATCAATCGATACCGGCAAAGGTTTCACCAAGTACTCAGTTCATGACTGAGTCAACAAGCCGTAGGTATTACATAGTGGACCGCAAGGAGCGGGGCACTACATAATAACCCACCGAGAAAAAGTTTTGTCCTCAAAACTTAAGAAACAAAACTCACCTCCACTATTGTTGCATTCTGGGTCAAGCAACGTGGAGAGATTGAAGACGCGTCCATTAATCCGCTGCGGCTGGTTCTGCAGATTGTCTCGAAGGGGCGGTGGGCCTGGCAGGTGCCCACGCTCTTCAGTGTCGTTGTTGTTCAGCGGCCGAACTCTCTTATTCTGGCAATTTATAGCACGGTGGCCCTTTTGACCACAGTTGAAACACTCTCCGTTGGCAGAACGGCAAACTTCCTTTGTGTGTCCATGCCTACCACAGAAAGCGCACACGGCCTTATTATATTGTTCCCCGCCAGTCTTCTTTTCTCCGTCAGTCTTTTTCTCCCCGTCATGATATCTTTTGGCGGGCTGATTCCGACTGTTCTGCGTCTTTGCTGACGCCTTCTTTTGCTGGAATTGTTCTACCTGTAGCGCCGCTTCAAAGGCTTGAGAATAGGACCCGCATTCTCGATTCAGCACACTTAACTGGATGTTGTTATTCAGACCATCAACGAATCGATTTATGCGAGACTGTTCCGTGGGGAGCAAGGCAGCGGCAAAATTTGCTAGCTTAGCAAATTCAGATTCATAGTCCTCCACGGACATATCCCCCTGTTTCAGTGTGATGAAGTCATCCTCCATCTTCTTGCTCATGGCTGGAGGCAGATATTGATCCAGAAACGCCTTCTTGAAGGAGGCCCATGAGATCTTCCCATTCCTAGCCGTTGCGAGTAGCGCCGGCTTCTTCATCTTCCACCAATCCTTCGCCCGTAGCCGTAGGAGCATAACGGCACAAACTACCTTTTTGCTACTTGGAACTCCTATAAACGCGAACAGACTCTCCATTTTATCTATCCAGTCCATCACCTTGTCGGGTGACGTCCTGCCTTCAAATTCCGGAGGTTTCGCGTCCAAGAAGTCCTTTGGCCTAAAGACAGTGTGCCTTTGCGCTGGCTGGGGCTCTTCACCCTCTACAGGCTCGATCTCGGGCGTTCCTGTCTGTTCCGTCGCTGCGGTGGCATTTTGATTTGCCACAAGCGCCGTGACAAGCTGGGTCAAGGCATCCAACTGCTTTTGTTGGGCAGCCGCTCGGGCCTGATGAATTTGGTTGTTTTCCTCACTATCCTGCCTCTGCAGCTCCAACATTCTCATGATCCGTTCTACCGGATCGGTCGAGCCAGATGGACGAGGAGGAGCCATTTCTCTACAAAATAGTATAACTTCTGTCAGTCTCATAAAATATTATGGACTTATTGTATGGGGCATTGGTTTTCATAACTCAAAATCGGGACACTTTTGAAAGCCGTCAAAGTACTTTATATACTTTTTGAAAATGATATTTGCAAGAGGCCAAGGACGTAAAACCTGGCTCTGATACTACTTTGTCACGCCCCGATCCCGCTAGGGTCGTCCGTCTTGCTTGGATCCCTGCGGGATCGATCGTCCTCGCTAAGGCGTGATGCCGTGCAAGCCTAAGTTGCGCTTGCACAAGGCCATGTACCTGCACAAAAACAACTAGTCAAGCAAAAACACACGCACGCACCCATTAGTCAAGCAAAACACACGCACGCACCCATTGCAGAAAACCAAATGTTGGACACAGAGATTTGAAATGGAAATACTCATTTTATTCATAGCTTGATTGGAATACAAGTACAAAGCTTTGCAACTCAGATTTGCCTTATAATTTGGCTACAAGATTCTCTTTGAAATACTCTTTTGAAATTAGCCACAATGCCCATACATGATATCCTTTATTACAAGCTGAAATTGAAAGACACCTTCAAAGGAAATGAAAAACTGGAAACTTGCAATTGACTGAAAGTAAACTTCGAGGCGATCCACGAGCTCTACTGGGCTAGACGAGCTTCGGTGCCTCACTTGAAATCCCCCTGTCTCCTTTTGCTTTCTGAAAAGGATGCCCACAACGTGGGTCAGCACACATCATGTACTGGCGAGCGGCTCTTCGCCGAAACTCACAAATATCTGCACTAATTCAACATGTGAAGCTACATATTTACTAGTGCTCTTTCTACTTGTCTAGGTTCTTTTTAAACAATTCATAAGAAACATGACAGCAGAATATTCATAGCCAACTTACCCACGCCGACAGTCATCCCTGCACAAAACAGGTTAGCACAATTTGCATATATTAAACATTCTCATTTTCGTCCCTGCATGTTAGGCTTGCAATAAATCTCTATCTATATGCATGAACCTAACTATTGTGGTCCATGGGTATTCCCATTACTAGCAATTGGAACTTCTTGCCCAACTACTAATAGACTAACACCCTTTTTCTGCGGGGACTTCTAGCCCCAAGTGTCCTGTTCTCTCCTAGGCCGATCGACTCCAGGTGCCCCCAGAATCGATCGAGAGATTACCTCCTTGTGCACAAGTTGTCTAGACCAATGCGAATGCAGCTATCAGATAATTCTACCATGCACGAGCCTAGCAACTTGTAACCATTTCCATTCTCTTCTTCTTCTTGCACGGTCAAGCCGTGATTTCCATATCGAGCTACCTCTTTTAGGCAATTCATAATAGCATACAGTTCATATTGAAGCAAGCAAGCGACAGTT
The DNA here is from genome assembly GCA_029216955.1 of Iris pallida. Taxonomy (NCBI): domain Eukaryota; kingdom Viridiplantae; phylum Streptophyta; class Magnoliopsida; order Asparagales; family Iridaceae; genus Iris; species Iris pallida. The sequence continues at coordinate 3,472,035 of JANAVB010044619.1, forward strand.
CCATTTTACATATGATTCATTCATTATCTTATCTTATCTTTTGTTATTGAGGCATCGTTGATCACAGGGACAAGGCAACAGAGTAGACTAGAGATCATTTTTATTAGGGCGTACAAATAAATGCAAGCTCGGTTCAAGCAACTCACCGAGATGAATCTTAGTAGAGAGAAGGAGGGACTTCACGCGCCGTTCACGAACAATTCACGCGGCCTACAATGGCACCAACAGTTGATTAGCATACTTCGTCTCTTTCTCTCAAGATTCGGAATGAATGCGAAATGCGATGAAAGCGAACAATGAAAACCAATCATCGAAAACTAACACGAAAACGCATTCATCAAAACCAAGCAGCGAAGAGAAAACATTCAGCAAAACTCTTGGATTCATTTCAATAGAAGCCAATCCATCAATTGGAAAGGTTCATTGCATTTTATCCGTGATCAATCGATACCGGCAAAGGTTTCACCAAGTACTCAGTTCATGACTGAGTCAACAAGCCGTAGGTATTACATAGTGGACCGCAAGGAGCGGGGCACTACAGTTAAGTCGGGAGACTATCGGTATCGGAGATAATATGGACGTGACACACGATAATCAGGCATAATCTTTGATGGACCTATTACTTTTCTGTGCACTGGTGGTGCGAGTAATTGATTTTGAGACAAAACCCAACAGAGGTAATATGGACGTAATAGGTTTTTTTTATCTTAACACCATGTCTTTTATCCCGGGTTAGGTACATGTGTTAAGTCGGGAGATTATCGGTATCAGAGGTAATATGGACGTGACACACGATAATCAGGACTAAGAAGTTTGCTCAGAGATAATGATAAACGGGGCAGACTCCTGTGTGATAAAGCATTAGAGTGGGAGTTCAGAGGTATCAGCATACATGACTCGCCACTCAGGGAGATGCGATACGAATCTACTCGAAAAAAATAGAGTGTGAGTTCAGAGGTACTTGGTGTACATAGCTCGATGATCTAGAAGATTTGGTGGTTTGAGGAAGTACCAGCATATCCTTAGACATAGTATTTCTTTAGGAATTTGTCGTTTATGGGCATCATGAGCAAGTCTCCATTCTGGTTCGCGAGTCGGTATGCACCGTTGGAGAATACGGTCTCGATGATGAATGGACCCTCCCATTTGGGCTGGAATTTGTCGACGATTTTGGCCAAGATGAGATCGTATATTTGGAATGTCCTCTGGTTGACTTTCTTGTTGAAGGCCCGAGAGATGCGTGCCTGATAGAGCTCGATGCTTTGTTGAGCTTGCAAGCACTTCTCGTCTAAAGCTTCCAATTCTTGTAGCCGTCGACGGTAGTTATCGTCCGTTGTCAACCGGTATGTAAGAGCCACACGAAGCAAGGGGATCTGAGTCTCCAATAGGAGAACTGCCTCGCTCCCGTACACTAGAGAGAACGGTGTATTTCCTGTAGCCGTCCGACTCGTTGTGTGGTGCACCCATAAGCATTCGCCCAGCTTTTCATTCTAGTTGTGCTTGTTTGAAGACGCAAACTTCTTTAGAAGCTTGATTATGGTCTTGTTAAAGGCTTCAACCAGACCATTAGCCGATGGGTTGTAGGCCGTTGAAGCCACATTCTGAATCCGATTCTTGTCACAGAATCGATAGAAGGCATGGCTTGCAAACTGCGGACCATTGTCATGAATGATCCTCTGTGGCAGTCCAAAATGATAAATGATGTAATGTTTAATGAAAATGACCACGTTTGATGTCTTTACCTCTGCTAGCGGAACATATTTTGCCCATTTGGAGAAGTAATATAAACCGGTGCCCTTTGGATAACGGTAGGGTGATTGGGCCAATGATGTCCATTCTCCATGCTTCAAATGGCCAAGAGGCCATCGTTGGGTGCAAGAATTCGGATGGCAAATTTATGAAATCGGTGTGGATCTGACAAGCCTTACACTTCTTTGCATAGTCGACTGTGTCTGCTACCATTGTAGGCCAGTAGTAACCTATCCGACGAAGACGGTCCTGCAACTTCGGGCCTGGTTGGTGAGCCCCGTAAACGCCATCGTGAGCCTCGCGTAAGGCTTCTTTGGCTTTTGCATTTGACATACATCTCAACAGTAGTCCATCGTAAGATCGTCGATATAACATTTTTGTTTCGGTGTCATAAAAGAATCTGAGAGAATGCCTTCTGATTGAAGTTGCTTCTTTCATATTCTCAGGCAGGATCCCGTAGGCTGCAAAGTCGATGAACAGGAGTCTCCAGTCTTGCACATCATTAGTTATCTGGGCGGAGTAACTCATATCCAGTTGAATGTTATTTTTAGGACAGACGAACTCATGGCCTATCACGTCAACCAGATGATGAGCATAATTTGGAATCGCCAAAGAAGCGGCGAGGCCTGCTAGGGCATCGGCTTTAATATTTTGGAGCCTAGGAACATGTTCTATAAAGAACCCCTCCATGGTTTCTATGATGGCAATTGCTTTCTGATGATAGGGAATCAGGTTTGCGTTACGAACCTCGTACGAGCCTCGGATTTGATTAACAATCAGCTGTGAATCGCCATACGCTTCCAGGTATTTGATCCCTACCTCTTTTATGATTCGGAGTCCGATGACCAGAGCGTTATATTCGGCTACATTGTTTGAACAAGGTTCTGTGAGAGAATATGCCTGATTGACTACCAATTCAGAGGAAGAAATTAATACTATCCCGACTCCAGCGACGATATCACCTTGTGGCCCTGTTCTTGAAGCACCGTCGAAGAAAATTCGCCAAACGTCATCATGTGAAGTCATGTTTGAGTCAACGACTTCATCTGGGATTTTTTTATAGATTCTGGCTGTTTTTGAGCCTGGATGGGCTGCTAAAAGTTGGCCAAGTCTTGACCTTTGACAGCCTTCTGCAGAACGAAGACCATGTCGTAGGGGGATAACAATATCGCCCATGTGGCTAGACGAAAACTGAGTGTGCCTGGCATGGTCATGAGAACCCTGAGGGGATTAACTCACGAGACAACATGGATGGTCTGCCCTGACACATAGTATCGTATTTTCTGAATGATGAACACCAAGGCAAGGCATTCCTTCTCCACGGCGGTGTACCTATGCTCTGGCCCCACCTTCATTCGGCTGAGATAATAGATGGCTTGTTCATTCCCCGCATCATTGTTCTGTGCTAGCAAGGCGCCGAGGGAGTGGTCCATCGCTCGTATATAGAGCAGGAAAGGCTTTCCGGTAACTGGGGCTACCAGAACCGATGGATTCGACAGGTATTTCTTAATCTCATCAAAGGCACGTTGACATTCTTCATTCCATATGAAAGAGATGCCTTTCTTCGTGAGTTGTGTGAAGGGTTAACATCGTCCTGAGAGGTTAGACATGAACCTCCTGATGTAGGCTAGTCTTTCCTGAAGACCGTGGTGTTCACGGAGGTTCCTCGGTGGACTCATCTCTAGGATTGCCTTTGTCTTATCGGGGTCTATATGAATGCCCCGGGAAGTAATGACAAAGCCCAAGAACTTCCTGCTGGACACACCCAGGAAGGACTTGGTAGGATTCATCTTCAGATTGTGCGCTCGTATAAGGTCGAACACTGTTTTCAAATTGTATAAGTAATCATCCTTAGAGCGGCTTTTGACGGCAATGTCGTCAACGTAATACTCTGCCGTCTTTTGCAAGTGATCTATGAAGATGACACTCATAACTCGTTGATATATAGCACCGGAGTTCTTCAGGCCGAAGGGCATGACTGTGTAACAGTACACACCGATCGGTATTCAGAATGATGTATGCTTCTCATCGTCAGGAGACATTTTGATTTGATTGTATCCTGAAAAGCCATCCATAAAGGACATGCGCTCGAAGCCACACGTATTATCGATCATTATGTCGGTGATGAGAAGAGGGAATTCATCCTTAGGATATGTCGTATTCATATTGTTAAAGTCGATGCAGATTCAGATCTTTCCATTCTTCTTGACAACTGATACTATATTAGCTATCCAGTCTGGGTGTTGCTCCTCACGGATGAAACCACTAGCTTATTTACTTCTGCTTTAATGGAGTTCATGATGTCTGGACGGAACTGCCGTTGCTGTTGTTTAACTGGTTTTGCATCCAGATGAATATTGAGCTTATGAAGTACGATCTTGGGGTTTAGCCCTGGCATGTCTTCATAGATCCAGGCAAAAATATCGATGTATTCTCTGACGAGTTGCAACAACGACTCCTACTCGCCGTCCGTCAGGCTTTAACTGATGAAGCTTAGCTTTGGAGAGGATTCATCACCGAGGTTAACTTACATGACCTCATCTTCAGTCGGAGGGTCACGTAGTTCAAAGCACTTCTTCCATTGTGCATCCCGTTGTTGGACCCAAGGCTCCAATTCAAGAGGTTCGAGTATATCTTCGTCTTCCTCTTTAATGTCAGCGGATGCCATGTTGACAGATAATGTCTGCCTGAATATATCTCCAATGTTGTCATCAAAATCGTAGGTAGGTGATTCGGATGAGTGAGAATGCCACTCGCATTCTTCATCAGAGCTCTCGGGCGTTGTTGCTGGTGTAACATAACCAAGGCCGCATTTGGACTTGCCAAAATAATCCCGAGGTTTCCCAGAAGGGGTTGATAGCTGTAGAGGCAATCGCTGACCGTTGTCGTAATACAGACCTGGGGTAGCCTCCATGTCGTACCCCTGCTTTTGCATGAAGTACTTGGCTTGAGGACTATACAGGTAGAGTGGTAATCTTCCAGTATTGGGTTCGAGATCAAACTCTTGTCGCATGAATGGTTGAGGACCTTCTTTTCGGTCGAAGATGATCGTGTGATCCCCTTCTCTTCTGCCTGGGACTAGGAAGTAGGCACCTCTAATCGGAATAAGCCAGTTTGCGGTATGGACGATTGTCACTTGTGTGTGCAGGTTAATGTCCCAATCGTGCCCTACAATATATATCAAATAAAGTTTATTACACTCAGGATAGTTCAACGGCAGCCTCTTATTGATGAAATAAGGAACTTTGTCCACAGGGATTATATTATCAGGAGAGGAACTGTCCACATTTGCAACCAAATACTTTACAAGTTCTGCATCCTCTTCAGCTACCCCCTGCGTGATTGGGGGTTGAGACGCTGTCTCTGACAGCTTGACCACCAAGGGTTCTGCTTGTGGCATTGGCTTGCCTGAGAGTCTCGGATCTACACTTGATTGCTGACTCGTTTTAGGAAGACGGATAACCATCAGCTCGGTAGAAGACTTCACGTCTTCCGCTTGCTTTTGACTGGATCTTGGCAATCGGATCACCATCTGCCCTATGACGGACTTTGTCTCTTGGCTGGACCTTGGGAGTCGGATGACGATCGGTTTCGACTGCGCAACTGGGGCAGGAGAACCGGGTACCTCTTTATGCAAAGTTACGACAAGGGGTACGGCTTTGCCCGGTTTACGGGCCTGGAGATGAATTCTTAAGGGTTCTTCTGGATCTGTGATGACCTCTAGTTCGTCAATTATGTGCTTCTTGGATTCTTCGTATCGACAGGCCTCCGAAGAGTAATAAGACTCAACCCCTTTGAAGGGATCAATGTCGGCGAATTCAATCTTCACGAAGCCGTGCTTACTGACATACTTGAAGCACTGGTGGAGTGTAGATAGCACGATCATATAGTCATGTATCCACGGATACCCCAGAAGGATATTGTAGGACGTATATGCATCTATGACGTAGCAGGTAACCTCTGTCCTCAGTTCGTCGATATGACATTTCAATCAGATTTTCCTAAGGGATAGCTACTTTCCGAGTTGAAACCGCTAATGGCAGTGTTGGTCGCCGCTTGCCGGTGCATAGGGATGTCGAGGACTTGAAGCAAGCTTTTCGGGATGATGCTTATCGACGAGCCAGGATCGATGTGCATCCGATCCACCTTGATGTCGCCTATGTATCTTGTGTAGTATAAGGGGCGATCATGCAAATTGGTTTTGATCAACATGTCCTGTGGGGTGAATACGATGTTGGGTATTACATCCACACAGTTGCTGTCCTGGAGATCTGTCGACGAGTCTTCCCCTGTAGGTTTGACCTGGGCTAAGTAAGTGTCAGCATTTTGGAGGGCTTCGCTCAATGCAACACGAAGATCCTTGGAGAGCCTTAGGAGCTCGTATAACGACAACTTTGCCGGCATATTAGCCAATTGTGCTAATATGTCAAAGTTGTAAGGTCTTTCCAGCGCTTGAGGTGCATCTTTACGGAGCGGCCTGTCGAAGCGGGTTTCTTTCGGCTTGGCCCTGTCTGCCGATGGAGGCTGAGATGGCCCCGGAACATCAATGGCAGGCAACGTTGTTGGCTGAGGGTCCTCGATTGAACTACCCAGAGTGGGTTGGACTTGTGCCCCAGACCGGGTAACAAAAGTTGCCGCCTCCTCAGCTTCGGCTGAAATTGTATGACAGGATCTGGACTTCCTGCCCTTCTTCTTGTTGGCTGGAGATGACAACGCCTGGGTAATTTCAGGCAGTAAGTCTGGGTGCACCCACATGACCTCTTCTCGTGACGTGGTGAGAGGTACCAAGCCAGTCGTCTGGTCCCGGATTAGGGGAAGATTAGTAACCTAAATCGTTGTCCGGGGGATATGTATTACCCCTTCTTGAGTACTTGTTGGTGGGAAGTCGCCGAACTGAATTGACACCATATTGGCCGTCACAGTAACCTCTTCAAAGTCTAGCGACAAAGCTTTGGAGTCGATAAGACTCTAGATGTACCGCTTTAATTGAAAGCAGTCATGAGTGGCATGATGAACATAGCGGTAGAAATGGCAGTATTTTGGGTCCTCCATCTCTGTCGCTCGAGGCTCGCGCCTTGGTGGAGGGAGTTGGATACTGTCCCCTTGTAAGATCATGTCGAAGATAGGTTTGACATGACTATCTTCGAATGAGTAATTCACCTTGGGCCACTGAGCTTCTGTATGCTTTTGTTCAGGCTTCTTGGTCGTACCGACGACAATAGCCTGTTTGCCTTTATTGTCCCAGTTATTGGAGGTGCCATCAATGTTGTTGTTATTGGAGGTGGTACCAGTACGTTTGCTTTTGACCTCTCCATCTGGGATGTGTAATCCCAGCTGGCGAGCCTTCTTTAACTTCGCCTCCGTATTGGTGGCGCTTATGAAGAAGATCGTCCAATCCCTGTACTGATCTTCACCCATGTAGAGGATGATTGCGGGGAGCAACTTCTTCTGGCAGATTTCAATCAAGGAGCTTTCGGGATTGCCTTGGGGCAATCTCATTGCCGTTTGGCGGAACCGTTCAATATAGTTTCTTGTCAGCTCCCTCTCCCCCTGAACGACGTCCATGAGGGATGATATTGTCACATCATGTCCCACTTCGTAGAATCTTACTAGGAACATGTGCTTGAGGCTGTCAAAAGAATGGATGCAGTTGTCCGGAAGGTTGCGGTACCAGTCGAACATGATTTCCTCCAATGCTCCGATAAATAATCGTGTGAGGATGGCGTCGCTATGCGGCAAATGGTCGGTTGTAACCTCAAAATAAGTCATATAACGACTAGCAGAGGTCGTCCCATCATATGAATCAATATGAAATGATTTATACCGTGGCGAAAAAGGAACATCTCTCTACGCAACGGGATACAAATGTCGTATTCTGAGGTCTCGAGAGGAATCTCGGGCATTAAACATTGCTCGAAGCTCCTACACTTCCCTCTTTGCCTCCCTGGCTTCATCTACAACTGAAGGAACGGATGCTCCTAGAGGTTTGTCAGAGTCTACGTTGACTGCGGCTCCTAAGCTTGTTTGTCTAGGCGTCCTTGCCGGTTGGGTCGGCAAGGCGGCTTTGATTTCGTCTACTGACTTGACCAAGGACAGGAGCATGGCTTCAATTACTTATAGTCGTTGTCGATCAGCAGGTGCTTCATGATCATCATCGGCCATAAAGAATGTCCGTACGTGGGTAGACGTGGAAGGGATCGTAGCAGTACCCTCATACCAAGAAATCGTCGGGGAATATCGAAATGTCTTTCTTCCCGGACTCGGAAAGGGTGCTACCCCTGTGCAGGAAGCCACATCATCTTGGCAAAGGCGGTCATCCTCAGGGACGTCCACGCCTGTTGCTTAATTCCAATAGATCGCTACTCCCTGTGTATGCTCTTGGAATACCGGGTTGTCGCATACTTTGAGGTGACTGCTACCCCCGGCCTCATCTACCACCAAGGTGGTCAAGGATGTACCCCTAGGTGTTGGAAGCTTCTTTCTGGATCGAGTGCCTAGGTAGACACCCCCTATGGCTGTCGGTGGCAATCCTCCATATGAGAGTTTTCTTGCAGTGCTGGCCGAGATTGCCGAGCTAGAAGAGCCTGTCTACTTTTCTCTTTTGTCGGGAAGAACCTTCCGAGTTGAATTACAGGAGGCGAAAGGAAATTCCTCGTCTTCCAAAATTTGCACATGTTCCTCAAGTTGTTGTCGGAAAGGTGATGGCTGGTACAGTCGTTGGAAAATGGACTGCCAATCTTCAGGTGCTGTCGACTTGTCGCAGCAGCAGTTGATGAGGACTTGGGTGCAACGACGTCCCGGGAGGGGCTCATCACATGCCAAGGTTGCTTCTTTCTCCTTGTATTTGTGAGTAATCACCTCTCGCAAGTCGATTGTAGGCTGATCTACAATTGCATCCAATTTGTGGACTCAGGTATCCCGTGCACACGGGTGCGTAGGTATCATGTTTGCTCCCTGATTTGAGGCTAGTAAAATCACTTGCTCTCGATCGTTAGAGGGAGACTTTGAGACCCACCCTGTCCGTTAGTCCTGGGGGACTGGGCGTAGGTGGTTCTGTATAACTTTTTATCAAGGGCTCGTATAACAGTTAACGGTGCCCGTTAACGGTCAGCAACTTGGACAGTTGACTGGGCTTGTTGGGCCTGCACTGCCCTAGACTTCTTCAATTTAGCACCTGATGGCACATAATAAGAAGTGTCCATATTGGAATATCCGACATTCTCAATGGGCCGCATAGAATCGAGCCCGTATGAGAGACGGTCGAACACAGAGCTTCTGAAAGGGCCGTATGAGACACTCTGTCTATGGCCAGGATTGGCTGCCGCATGGGACATTTTCCTGCGGCCGGAGTTGGCTGTCGCATGGGCGATTCGCCTACGGCCAGAGTTGACTACCGCATGGGCGATCTTTCTGGGCAAGAGTTGGCTGTCGCATGGGCCATCTGCCTGCGGCCAGAGTCAGCTGCCGCATGAGTCATCTTTCCATCTCTCTTATGCGGCCTCTTCCTCGTCCGTATGGATTTTCCTTATGTCCCAAAAAATATAGCATTGTAGTGTTTTCCTTTGCTGGATTTGGGGACAGTGGGGCTCTCTGCAATCAGAAGCAAGGCTGCAGGAGAGTCTTGATCACCGTCTTGAGCCGCAAAAGGAGCTTCTTCGAGAACCTGGTCAGGGGTAACAGTTTTGCGCTTCGACATCTTACGGGTTCTCTTTGGGGTGGCTCACTTCTGCGATGGCTGGCGCTCCCTTCAGAGAGCATTTCATCGATTGTTTGTTGGTCAAATCAAACCACGAGCATTTGCTGCATGGAGCCGAGCTTGGACGCGTCATATTGCATCACCAACTTCTCAACAGAAAAGAAGAATGTCCCCAGCAGAGTCGCCATCGTGTTTTTTATTAAATACCAAGAATAAAAAATTATAGAGGAATTGAACTTGATTGCAAACTCGCTTGTACAAGAGAAAACCTAGAAGAAATCCTAAGAAACAATCTAAGTACAACTGTTTAGTTTTGATTCTGGAGGGTGACGATAGATGCTCGGGAAAGTGTAGTAACTCTGCCTTACTCCTTGGACTATCTGACACGGTCCTTGCTCTTGAAGAAATTGCCCTTCGTAGTTTGCCAGCCTTTTGCATGGGTGTGGTACCCTGCTATTTATAGTGATATATGCTTTGAGCCGCATAGATGGCCACGTGGCTACAACAGCAAATGAAGACCCGCTCTTTGGTCGCCAGCTGGTGACTTGTTGAGATATTGTTGCAGCAAATCTGGGTAGTTGAGACTTGGTCAGCCTGCCACATGTCCCATTGCAAGATAGGATCAGTCTGTTTGAGTCATTTTGAGCCGCATAGGCCTTTCAGTGTCGACCATACGGGGCCGCATAAGACTCATGCGACTTTAGTCTCAGTCTTCCTTAGTTCGCATGTAGCTTAGGGACTTTTGAGCCGCATAGGTTCTATATTTTGGGCCGCATAAAGCTCATACGGCTCAGATTGCAGTTACCCTTGGCCGCATGAAACACATAGATTGAGCCGCATAAGGTTCATGTGGCTTGGGTCGCAGTCCTTTTGGCCGCATGGCCATGTCCAGTCTGGTGACATGATATTTTGTCTGATCACGTCTTATCTTTTTTTGTCAGAGTGTCAGAGTTGTCAGAGCTGTCAAAGTTGTCAGTTTTGACAGAGTTTTATCAGCTTTATCAGAGGGGTTGATCAGCTTGGCCGCATAAGTAATTATTCTTTCTGCGGTTCAAATCAGTCTGGTGAAGATGGGCCACTGGGGGCATGCTGAGTCTGTCATGCAGCTCTTCTTTATGCGGATCAATTTGTTCCATAGTACTCATAAGGTCAGTTGTGGTCCGCATGAACCCCATATTTTCTATACTTCTACATTTGCTAGGACAAATGGTTCGTATCCTTGATATTGACTCCGGTAGTTAATATCCACAAGACCATGCTTGTCAATTTTCCAACCTTGATATTGGATCGGATTAAACCAATCACACTTGAACCACACGATCTTAGCCGGCTCTATGTCGTAGTTATATATCAACTCCACTATCTCCTGTAAGACGCCATAGAAATCATTGACTGTATCGACATCTTTGTAGTTTGTAGACCTGATACACAAACAACTATTTTTTGTCGAATCAAGATCCGAAAAGTTTTCTTTGATCGGAGCATTTGTTGACTTGAACCTAAACCCATTCACACAATAGCTTGGCCAAATTTTAACGGAATAAATTGGCCCCTTGGCTAGAGTTCTAATAGATTCATTCTCTAGTATTGTGTCTAGATGATCAACCTAAATACCATAAGATAAGAAATTAAATTCAATGTTCCGTTAATTAATGTGTAAAGTGCATATACAAAAAGTAATTACTGAGCTCCTTACATATGCACTCAACCATAAAGGAAAATGATGTCTCATTTCATGTTCTAGTTCTTCATCTGTTATGTACGGTCTACTAGATCTCACCTCATCATTAAATATGCTGAAAACAATAGCACATCGACCAATTAGTGTAATAATAATATTGGATACCATTACATAGATGATGTAAACGTAGACGTATTAGTTACTTACTCCTCGAGCTTCTCCACTTCATCCTCATCGCATTTGAGTAATATATATAACTGAGTACCCTTAGTTCCTCATCATTCAGATATCTTTTCTTCATTTTCCCCGAAGGCTTTCCGAAAGCATTGAAGACTATCAGTCTTGCATCATTAGATTCAATATATCCATCGTCGGTTCTCGGAGCTCTTATTCTCTTAGTAGCAACACGTGGCTTGAAATACATCGAGCAAAAGTTTATAATCTCCTCGAAAACATAGGCTTCACAAATAGAACCCTCGACCCGAGCCTTATTTTTTACCTTTCTCTTTAGGTGGTTCAAATACCGCTCAAACGGGTACATCTACCCATGATCGATGGGCCCACCAATACTTACCTCATAGGAAAGATGAGTTGGCAAATGCTCCATGGAGTCGAAGAACCCAGGAGGGAACACCCTCTCAAGCTTGCACAGTATTGCAATGTCCTTCTCTTGCTTTTCTAGACGATCGACAAACAACTTAGTGGAACAAAGATCTCTGAAGAATAAGCTCAGCTCTGTCAACGGATCGCAAACAATCAGCGGTAATAATTCCTAATATATGATCGAAATTAACTTCTCCATAAATATGTGATAGTCATGGCTCTTCATATCCGTCAGTTTGTTCTCTTACGGGTCGACGCATCTTCCTAAATTTGACACGTACCCGTCAAAAAAATTTAGGCCCTGAATCCACCTACAAAGTCTCCATTTATCCTATATGTCCAGTGAGAAAATTGTCTTAGGCTGCTTATACATCTCATTGCCTTCCTTTTATCATATCTCATCCAGAGTGATCTTACCATTCTCTTAGATCGGTAGAAGTCTGTAGGTAACATGGCACCCTCCAGCAATATCTCTATAATCAACTCGATGATTCGGTTGTAGCATTCTTGAGACATATTGAAATTAGACTTGATGCTTAGTAGTCTTGTAACCACCTCCAATGGTGAATGATCCTCACAACAAGCATACAAAGGAGTCCTTGTATTCTCCAGTAACAGGATACAAAGGAGTCCTTGCATTCTCCAGTAACTCCATGAACTTCGCAGCATCGGCATTTTGTGCCTCCTCAACCGCATCATAATTGTCCGAATTGAAATTAGGCCCTGCAGCGTCGAAAACCATGTTCATCCACCCTTCTTCGTAATCAGCATGGTCATGGACATCCATATGTGGCTCCAAATTAGGCTCTGGCTCCGATGCTAAAGACACAAGGTCTCCGTGTGAGATCCATTGATAGTAATTCGGCATAAAATCTCTCGAGTACAAATGATATGTCACATCCACTTCTGGATGATATTTCAAGTTGCGACATCTCACACATGGACACTTAATTTTGGTACGATTCATGTACTGAGAGAACGCCTTGGCGAACTGCAGAAACTACTCTACCCTTATATAAATTCATCCCGCACACCGCACACGTCATCAGGATGACGATTGTATATCCACAAACGATGTCGCAGATAATAATGCATATCCATTTGAAGATAATTTTGCAAAGATATATACACATTATTCGTGTATATTGTCCAAATGGATGCATAAATTGATAGATACACATCAGTATTAAATGACTGTCATCACGTGTTCAATGTCAGCCCTTCTCTTCGATGAAAATTTACTTCTGTAAGCCTTTTAAGGCTTTCAGAGTTCTACCAAATTTCCAAAAAATAATAGAAAATGCCAAGTATTATAATTTTCTTTTCTATGATTTTTTCGTTCTTTGTTTTTCTTCAATTTTTTACTCTTTTCGTTCTTTGTCTTTTATCCTATTTTTCGGAAATCGGTAGAACTCTAAAAGCCTCAAAAAGGCTTACAACTATATACTTACTTTTTTCAGAGATGTGCTGACATGGACACTTGACTTCAAGCTGACATGGACACTTACCTAAGGGTCTAAGATACCTAGCTAGCAGTTACCTACATATCACCTTAACTCTAGGTATTTGTGTATCATGTACCATAGTACATAATATCACATTGATACTCTCTTGTATCTTGATACTAGGATACAGTTTCAAGTACCTATGACACTATCTATATACACGTTCATCAAAGGACCCTGAAAGATCAAGTATCCCTGTGAGCCATTCTCTCAAAAGGAAATACAGCACAAAAGGCTTGTAGACGTAAATCTTATTTTGAGAGGATGGCTCACACGGACACTTTATTTTAGGCTACACACGTTACCAATCATACCTACACTTGACACCATATCATATCTTATAGGATACACACTAGATACTTTCAATTGTCACGTGTTCTTTGTGAGCCATTTTCTGGAAAGAAATTTTACTTATGCAAGCCTTTTGAGGCTATCAGAGTTATACTAGATTTTCAAAAAATTCTATAAAAGACTAAGTTCTACGTCTTTTTGGTATAACTCTGATAGCCTCAAAAGTCTTGCATAAGTAAATTTAGTTTCTAGAGAATGGCTCACATGGACAGTTGATTTTAGGCTAACACGGACACTTAACATAAGAGATAATGATATCTCTGTCGTCATCTGTTCCTTGTGTGCCCACAAGGAAAACTTGACCTCGGAGTGTCCAAGTTAGCACTTACCTAGCTAGCACTTACCATGAAATACTTGGTGATACCTAGCTAGCTCTTACCAACATACCTAGTATCTTGACAAATGTCATGACACTATACCAATCATACCTACACTTCTAGGATACCCTATACACTATAAGTACTAGGATACTCCTTAGTATATTAGATATCAAAATCACTTAGTAGTACACAAATATGAATGTGTATAAATCCATTAGTAGCACACAAATATGAATGTGCATTTCATATATGAATATAAGGTATTGCAATTTTTTTAGGCATTACATATAGAAATGTGTATAAATCACATAGTAGTACATAAAAATATCAAAAATAGATTAATTATCAAATTAAGGATATTTTTATGTTATAGTGTCCACAGTGTGTGTGTCCATATTCCCGAATCCACGTGTCAGGGTTAGGCTTGTGTATATTTTTATGTCACAGTATCCTGTCTCAGATTCTGGTCCATGTGTCCTGTGTCAAAGTTGTTTCATTTGTCAGATCCAGGTCCACGTGTCAGGCTTGTGTCTATGTGTGTGTCAAAGTGTCAAAGTATTGTGTCATGTGTCAAAGTGTCCTGGTTGTGTCCGGAAGAGGGTTAGGGTTTACCTAGTCGGGGAGGAAAGGAGGAGGACGACTTGAGGGAGGGGTCATGGAGCACCACGTCGGATGAGGACAACTTCAAGGAGGGGTCTCTGGGGGAACAAGAGGTCACTGGGTGGATCGGGGGTCAGGGGGTCGCTGGTTGCTAAGAAGTTGGGGGTTGCCGGGGCTCGTCGAGGCTTGCCGGGGTTCGACGAGGGGTCGTAGGAGCTTAGGAATGAAGAGGTCGGGGGAGGGGAGGGGCGGCAAACAAAAAATATTTGGGGTAAAAATGAAAACTCGAACCAGCGCCCAGAACCCTATATCAAATAATTTAGCGACGACTAAAGTGGACGTCGCTAAATGTCGCTATTGTTTTATATACTGCGACATATTATGATATGAGTCGCTAAACGTCATTTTTCAATAATTTATCGACGTTTACTGACTACTCTACGACTTCTTGTTTTCATAAAATTAAGCTAGTAGCAAAATGTCGCTGGACGTCGCAAATAGTTATGTTTTGCGACATTTTTCAGTAACGTCGCTAATATGCAAATATTGGCGACGTTTCTTTCTTGTGTCGCTAATTTCGTTATTGTTTTGGCTTATTTTGGTAGTGATGAGATAACACAAATAGTCAATATCATGTGTAGAAAATGTTTTAGAATATAAAAGCTTGGCACGTGGTTGTGTTAGGAATCAAACAGTTAACGTGGTTGTATTGACTAAATAAACTCTATCAAACGGTCTCCTGACTGAATAAACTCCGGGGTTGATCTATCGGTTGGGTTACCCACGCTTGTAGTTGTATTCTCCCACTCGACTAACTCACAATTAAACATGATAAATATAGCATAAGTTGAATTTGAACTTGAACTTGAACATTGAATGTAAAACATTTGTGTGAATATGTTTAGTAACAATAACAAGTATAACTCTCATGCACAAGTCATTATGAACCAAGAACTATAAAAATATAAGAAACTAACAATCGAAAGACAATAACATATATAGTATAAGTATATCAAAAGATTAGCTATTGACAGTTGGTTGCTACCCGTAAGAAAATCTTGTCACTATCCCCTAAGCAAGAATTAACAATAGGATTACTTACTATAATGTAAACATAATTTTTTTTGTTTAGGGCATGTAATCCCTACGGTGCACACAAAACTATGACCAAGCTTAACGAGTTTTAAACTAAAGTATTTACTACACAAGTACTTTTTAATTCTACATAATCATCATTGAAATCTGTTTTATTAAATATTTTTCTTATTTAAAACTTGATTCTAAATTCATTGGTTATTAGGACAAGGTTTGCAAATTCGGCATATGTAGCACATAAATCGAGTCAACCCGTTGATCCGAAAGCCAACTATTCAAAACCTAGATTTGAGTGCACCAACCTACAAATTTCAGCACTACAAGAGCATTGAAATCGAGATTTGATTGAATCTTGAATTATTTAGGAGTTATGGTTGTTATGATCAACATATCAAATTTTTAGATTTTTGGTGGATCACATATTCATTACAACTTCCATGAATTAATTAGCATATCAAACACCTAGGAAAATTTCTTAAAATTACTATGTTGTAGATGTTTGTATCATCTTTTTGAAAAATAAATAAACCTTAAATTTGAGTTCAGGATCTCACAAAATTTTAAAAACAATGATATACATTCATTTTGTGGACGAGTGACTCTCTAAAGTATCTATATAAATTTAGGTTTTAAATTTTTGAAAATAAGTTATAGATTCTAAAACTTACCTCAACATGGTTCTAACAAAAAACTAGAATTGAATCGGAGTCCGCGGATAGGAGATATGGCTCTTCAAACTCACTGGAACTACTAAAAAATTGGATGGTTTATTGGTTAGATTATGGAAATTGTTTTTAATGGAAAGGAGAGAGGTTCTTGGTTGTTAGGAAGGAAAAGGGAAAAATATTATTTATAATTTTATTTCAAAAATTATGTGCCTATATAGAGGATTATGATGGGTAGAGGTTGATTAGTAGTAATAGGGTATGGTTGTAGTTGCTTTCCTAGTTAATTTAGGATTATGATAGGCTTAAGAATTTAATTGGTAATCCTTTAGGCATAGGATTAAAAGTTGTGGCCAAATTAAGATGTTTATGATTTACTTTAATATTATTTAGGATATAGTTCAGATTTAAGGACACATTTAAATTATAATATAACTACATGATATCTCAAATTTGTAGTATGTGATTTTAATAGGATATTTGCGATATAGAATGATAGATAATGATGTTTTTATAGGAATCATGTGTTTGTAGATATATATATGTTAAGAGAGTACTATGTTTTGCATTTATATGTTTTATAGCATCTTTAAGTGATAGTTTAAATATATTTAGGTAGCTTTATTTAAGTAGTTATTAACTAATATGTCTAACTTATGTTTGTTATTATTATCATTATCATTATCATTTACTTCAAATGAATATATAGGATTTCTTTTATCATCTTTTTATTACTTAAATACTACTTAATATAAAGATAATTTATCAATATAATTTGTATTCCCAATTTATTAGTTTATTAACCTTTTATTATAAAAATATTTATTTATTTAGTTAAGTTATGTACTTATTATTTACTTATTAACTTATTGTTTATTACTATTTCTAGTCTTGTTTAATTAAAAAATCAAAATTTAATTATGTTACATGGGCTTACAATAATACTTATTGGACATCATTATACATCATATCGATGTCCTTCCATAAGTGGCTAATTATAACAATACATCGCCATAATTAGGCTAACTCCATGCACTAGCGACATAGCACAATGGATACATATTGTTGGGAATGCGATGTCACCCGAACCGGAGTTGGCCCATGAGGTGCGATATTGAATTGGGCCCATATACCTTAAAAGAGAATTCTCATGTAAGGCATGAACCAATCCAAATTATCTACACCACATGATCCTACCTCCTAGCCGATGTGGGACTAAGTTACTAACTGTATTGTCACCCTCCATTTGAGCGCTCAACAGAAAACAAGATACAACCCAACAATCTCTACCTTAGCTCGTTTCTACTAGTCAAATAACCTTAGCACCTTGCTATATTTGTCCGTTCCCGCTAGCCGAACAACCTTAGCACCCCTGCTACCTTTTATTCGTTTTCGCCAGCCGAACAACCTTAGCACTTCTTAATACATTTTTATTCGTTCTAGCCGAGCACCCAGGGGATACAACATATTGTCATCTCGATCCGTTCGACCATAGAACCAAATCGACACGTTCATCCACACCACCATTGTGTGCCAACCACAGCGTCTTGCTCTACCTTGGCCTCGTCAAACCCGCCTTTGAAGCCAATCCGTGTAGTTGCATATGCTTCTAACTCCATATTGAGAAGAGATCTCGTATATCCGTGTATACGCATGAACGTTCAGCAAGGAGGACTGAACCAATCCCAATTATCTACACCACATGATCCTACCTCCTAGCCGATGTGAGACTAAATTACCAACTCCATTATCACCCCCCCTCCATTTGAGCGCTCAAAAGGAGGTACAACCCAACACATATGTATGATAACAATTCGTAAAAAGACAAGAAGTGCGAGTATGCTCCAGCATGAAGATAGACAATTGTGTAATAGGGATACCCTCGTGATTGGACCATGGGTACTACAACGATCGATCCATACCTTCATTAAATAACAAGGAATCATTCTTGCACAAAAAGTATACTAGAAAATATAATAGAAATCAAGAAATTAAGAAAATATAATAGAGATTTGAATCAAGAAATTATCCATATTTTTGAAAAAATTAGGCTAAAGTTAATATGAAAGATTTGATCGTCTGATTTTCATGAAACTGCACACACACACACCCTCTCATATATGCCAAGATATTGTGTGCTAATTTTCTTGACAATCGCCATTTGGATTTGCATGAAAATGAATAAACAAAATCAAAAATAAATAGGGGTTGCACAACCCTCACTATATTAGCAGTATACTGGCATATATTGTCTATTATACTATTCGAGGACAAAGAGGATATATATATGCCCATACTATACATACAACACTATACTAGGCAATATACTACATATACAAAACATGGGCAGGAATGAGGGAGAACCTGTATCAAACTATGTGAAGTTGTTCATTGATCGACCAATAATTCACATCCAAATACAAAATAAAAAAGTGTGACATGCTCGATATCACTTGTAGAGGTCATATACAAAAGATCCATAACTATTCGTTACGATATAAAATAGGTTGTTGACAAAATCAATAAATTTAATAAAATGATCCAAAGTCAATCGATTCTCGATCAAATCAAGTTCCTCAAGGGCAGCATGTGTAGTGCCCCGACCCGCTCAATTCAATCGGAGGAATCAAAACACAACAGCGCTTAGACTTGGCTATGCAATGGCTTGCTCGAAGTTCCGCTCGGTCGAGGCAACTCCTTGTTCATATAGGTGGCTTCGATGAACATGTCTCAGCTCGACCTTAACACTAATAAATGGGAGTCTTCAATTTCACATAGTAGACTTGTTAATAAATAAGACAAACCCACGCTAAGGGAATAATCCCACTCAGTCGAATTGGAATATAATATGAAAATGTCCTACTTGTTGGTCTAGAAGGATTTTATACTTGTTTTCAATGAGCACTCGGTCCTTCGATCCCACGATTTGGGTAAAGAAGAGACGACTTGGGGAAGTATATAACATTTATACTGGCACATAGACGATCGACTTACAGTTATAGTCTAGATGTTCCTACGGTCGTATTGCTTATTATAGAATGTGTGCCCCACGATTCCAATGTCGGCCATACGGTTTATGTCTCGGGTTAAGGCACCCAAAGAACACGATTGTTCAAGTTGAGCACGTGCACGTCCCCACGGTTTTAAGGTACATCATATAGAGTATGACATCGTTTATGTGACACTTTAAAGGAACACGACTTGTTCAAGTTGAGCAGGAGGGCTTTCCAAATAGTTGTATAATGCCCCAGTCCCAAAATACGTAGGACCAGGTATACGAATACATGCCAGCAGCACTTCACCAATGGGCCAAGCTATACAACAAGCCCATTAGCGAAATACTTAAGCTGTAAATCATGATAACACCAAGAAATATAATATATTTCGCAAGTATATACATCTAATCACATCCACAGAGTCCACAAAGAGATCAAGAATAAATAAGGAAATGTCTCAAATATCCAGCAATAACAGTAATGAAGTCTGTGCGAGTAAAACATCCCAAAATCACAGAAATAGAAAGAAAGCACAAATCAACTACAAGCCTGATGAAAAGAAAAGGAAATAATGTAGCAAGACTAAATATGATTATAACATGATCACGAAAAATCCTCTGGCACTATCTCGTCCTCCTGTGTCGGTACACCTCCGATCTCAGCTCCCGAACCGTAAACCTCCGTATAGTCTTCAGCTTCGTTTAAGCCTGGAAAATAGCCAGGTCCTCAGAGGACTAGCAAGGTGCATAAAATACATGCCAAGGTACAGAAATAAAAATATGAACTAAGATAATCTACTGTATCCGTCTATGTGCTATGCAAGTGAGATACTTTTCTAGAATACCAGACCCCTTCTACTAAGGCTCACTAGCACCTCAATAGGGTATTGTCCCCAGTACCTATGTTGTGGCACCAAGGAAAATCAATTCTCGACAGTGATAATCCCTTACTCTGCTACAGAGATAAATATCACTAAGCAACGGGCCATACGACAATAGGTCTGATATTGTAGTCAAGTTCTCCCCAATTCCTATGTCTAGAATCTAGTAATGTCAAGTCTATACAGTCATCTCGAAAGTAAAAGCAATCCTGATAAAGAAATCTAGAATTCTAACACGAGGTCAATACCATGAATAGTCATGTAAACCTCTCATCATGAATGTGTCGGTGTCCTGTGGTCAATTGTGTCAATGGACACATCAGTATGTACCTAATGCTTAATGTCAATACTCGATGTCACTATCATGACATCGGCACCCGTCTATAAATGGATACTAAGTATCAACGTCCTCTGTCATGTAATGCTAATAAAAAAAACAAAAAAAAATAGAAAAGAATAATCTGTAACGACGGCAAGGCACGCTTGCCTGTAACTGCTGTCTGCGGGTAAGCCTGTCCAACTTCGGTGTCCTTGTCGATCCTCCCAAGCTCACCTATAATAATACACTATATTTAATATTTTATACCAACATACAATATATAAATTATATGAGTATCTACGCCTCCTAGTTGCCATAATGTTGTTACGACACTGCATCTATTATATAAGTACATATAGGTAACAAAACCTTTCGTAAATACTTTACAATTATAATAAAATAATATATTTAAATTCTGGAATTTATCTATAAATACTTATATATTGCTATAATTATATTTTCAATAGGAGAACCCTTTCACAAGAAGTCTTATGTCAATGACACATATGACTTCCTCAATTCGACACATTAATTTAGTCCCGAAACAATAATTAAAATAAAATTAATAAATTTTGTAAAAATCCTAAAAATTAGTTAAAATAGTACTTATAATGTTAAACCTTGAACAACAAAAAGTTTAATATGGATTCATGGAGTTTTGACACTTTTGGACACAAAAAAACAGAATTTTTCGGAGTTCGGTGACACGACAAATGTCATAAAATTTTAAAAATAGCAAACGGATGCGAAATCTAACTTTCAGATATGTGTCGGAAAGGTATCGACGTCTAGATTCTGAATAAAAATATTAAAAGGTTAGAAACTGACCTTAGATAGGAGAAAAGTGGCCCGCAATAGAATTTGTCAGTTCTGGATACCCTGTCGTAGAATCAACGCGGGCAAACCGCTTGGAACTAGGAGATACTACAATCAGATGTTGGAGTAGACATACAAAGTTAACTCTCAAATTTGGTTTGAGGGGAAATGGATGAGAAAAAGTGGATGAAACATCATCTACAAGTCGACTAACCTGCTGTGACATTTCAGACTTCAATTCGACGGAGTTTCGGTCCAAGTAGCATGTCGTGCATCTCTCTAACGACCGCAAGATTGTTCCTACAGTTGCTAGGATGGAAGGGGATGTTGAGAGGGACATCCAAGTGGTGGTGGTTGGCGCAGAAATCGAGGAGAAATTATATTTTGTAAAGAAAGTGGGGCCGGCTAGGGTTTCGGGTTTGGAGTAGTGCCCGCTAAGTTTGGGGGGATTTATGGAGTTGTGGGTGGTTATGAGAGAGGAAAATGGTTAGGGTTTAATATATATATATATATATATATATATATATATATAGTGCATGGGCTTTGGTTTGATCTAATTTGGATAGGATTTGGTTCTCCAAATCATACTATTATTAATAGGTTTCCTATTTTGGTTAGATGTTTGACCAAGCCAAATATATAAGAGAATATAGCATATGGCTGCAATTAAACGTCTAAAATTCTCTTAAATATATGTATATTTGATTTTGGTACTCTAGGTAGGCTCTAACTTGTAGGGTTGGCTAGGTTAGGGTCCGAGTGCATTACTAGTCAAATTTGTAATGCCTATGGTTCGTATTGCGTATCTTGGTATACGTATACATAATTTGACCCGTATTGCATGTCTCCCTGCTTGATTTATTCTAGCATTTCATTTATTGGTTTATTCTTGGGTTGGTTCGGCTTGGCCTAGTTTGCTTTGGTTCATCATGAACCAAAGGTGAACCCTCTTGCCTACCACCACCCTCCTTATTTATAACCCCTCTCTTTCTCTCTCATCATTACTTCCTTCCTTCTTTATTTACTCTCCACTACCAACCAAGGGAACCCTAGCCTAGGCAAGTGCAACTTGCTTCATGAAGGAACCCGCCATTTTTATTGTTCTAAACTCTTCTATGCAACTTTCTAATCCACCTTAGTTCTTGTCATTTTATATTTTCTTGTATATTTTCTTGTAGATCTAGGTTTTAACCATTTTCGGATTTTTATGGTTTTGATCTATCAAACCTTCTTGTTTTCAAGTTTTGATGGTTCCATGTTGTAGAAAATTTGATTCTACCAAATTTAGACCATTGGAAGTCCTGATTTCGACTTATTTTGAGTGATTTATGGTCTTTTGGTTCATGGGTTTTCATGGCCATTGGAGGCTGGTTGGGGAAGATGAGCAACGCATGATGTTTCCTGGCGCATGCTGTTTGCTGGCAAAAAGTTGTTGCCTGCTGTTTGCTTGTGTATGTTGTTTGCTGGCGCATGTGTCCTGGCGCATGCTATTTTCTGGCACATGCTGTTTGCTGGTAAAAAGCTGTTGCCTGCGGTCCTGGCACATGCTGTTTGCTGGCGCATGCTGTCCTGGCACATGCTGTTTATTGGCGTATACTGTCCTGGCGCATGCTATTTGCTGGCAAAAAGCTGTTGCCTGCTGTTTGCTGGCGCATGCTGTCCTGGCGCATGCTGTTTGCTGGCGCATGCTGTTGCTGGCTGTTTGCTGGCGTATGCCGTTTTGCTGGAGCATGATGTTTGCTGGTAAATGCTGTTGCTGGCTGTTTGCTGGCGTATGTTGTTTGTTGGCACATGCTGTTTGCTGGTGCATGCTGTCCCTGGTACCCCTTTTGATCTCTTGTACCATTTGTTTTGCCATGAAAAATCTTGTTACCTTATCTGTGTTGTTTCTCTTGATCCTTAGTGTAATATGGGATAATTGTGACATGAAGAAGACATGATACATGAACCTGACACGATACATAGGCACGACATGATAATACATGATAGTGGCCCGTCGTGGCGCACTCTTGACAAGTAAACCTGGCATATTATGTCTCGAATTGCTGTTGCGACAGCTAACGTGACATGACATGACAAGTATGAATAACCTGGATACCGTGGGCGATTGTGCTTGTACAAATGAACCAGTCTTATCTTGCGTCATGCTTAGGATGGGACCCCTGAGTACCACGGTCAGGGGTACCTACTGAAATGGACTAAGGCTAATAACTCGAATAATACAGTAGTCATGAAGAGATTTCCCAGCTACAGACAATCCTATTACCTGGGCGCGCTTGGGATCTGTAGCCTGTCGTCGAGTAGGGCACATTTCCAGCACACTATCATGTGTTGCACCCTCTAAGTCACTTAAGGGTACATGTGTTTCTTGGACGATGTACCCACTTGAATTCAACCCCTAATATTCGACCTGGGTAACCTGGATGGTCTGCAGGGCTTGTGGCTGTGGAATAATCTCACTGCATCTTGTTAGTAACTAGGCCTGTGATAACCCTAGTTAGTTAAAGTATCAAGCCGTACTTATTGCTTGGCCGTGATTGTTGAATGGGAAATAATCAGTCTAAGTCTTGTCTTGATCCTGTACCAGATTGTTACATGACCTGATTTTTTTCTATTATCTTGCCGATAAATGGTGGGAAACCAAGTTCCATTCAGATGAAGAGTTACAACCCCGGTCCTTGTTTGGTTTACGGGTTGTAACCTGGTTATCTGAATAGTTCCATGGTTATCTCGTCGTATATCATCCTGATATTTTTATATTTTTAGTTCTTACTTATTTATACTCTTGTGCTAATTGCTGGTTTTAGTTCCTAAGTGAAGCTTCCTTTGTGGCATTTGCTCTTTCTGGGATCTGACCTAGCTAGTTTTGTATGGCCAGATTTTGGAGCAGCTCCAGAGGATCTACCGACTTTTCAGCCCGATGGTGACCACCAGGCGTAACCAAGACAACGAGTGGGTTATTTTTGGCTCTCCCACTTTATTATAAAAATATTCTTTTGAGGCGTTTAGCCGACGAGCACCTGTTTAGCTCGATTGCACCTTTACTTACTGTCTGCCTACAGGCTGTAACATGATTGACAGATCCTAGGGTTGATCATGTATGACTAAACTCTTGCTAGTCTTCATATTTTGTAACGACTAGCGTCATGATCAGCTGAATATGTAATGTTTGGGACGTCTTACTATTGTATATTTGGTGATCTTACATCTTGTGACATTTGCTTACTTGCTTGTGATTGAGACACTAGGCTTATTTATGACCATAAGAAACTTTTGGCTTGTAGTTAAACCCTCATGTATCTAGACAACCGTGACCGTATAGCGAGGTGGGTTGCACTTCAATATACGTAGCTGGCTATGTCCGCCCCCGCTCTCCAGTATTCTGGCTCTGGGGCGTGACATGGTTTAAGTGGTGGCCCATACAGGTCTTATAAATCAAGATATGTGAGGGTTTACCGAATAGATGTCTCAATCAGTACCGCCCTTGATCTCTGTTCGTATCCTCTGAATCCCTGGATCCTTGATCTGATCACATGCTTGTATCGTTGATTTGTCTTGGTCTTTCCTTATTGTTCCCCATATCGTCTTCTTCAGCGACATTATACCTGGCCCTACCGATCAGCAAGACGGAGCACCTCCCGTGGACCAGCAGCAACCTGGAGATCAAGCCCAGCATTCGGGAGTAGCCTCCAGAGTCGTGTCTATTGGAGGAGAACCACCGGCCAGCCAGTTCAGCCTGCAGAGCCTGATGATGGCACACTGGTGGGTCTCATCAGGTCATTGATAGCTTCCCAAGATCGTCGAAGAGATGCCTTGTACCAGGCAGTGACGGATGCTCTGACCAGAGGAGGTCGTCAGGGTAGCAGCGCGGCCAACAGCTTCAAGCGCTTGAACCCTCCCTTCTTTGATGGTAGCGAAGATGCTATCGCCAAAGATGCTTGACTTCAGGACACAGAGGTGATTTTAAAAGCAACCAGGACTCCAGAGAACGAGAAGGTGGCCGTAGTGCGCCTGCATTTGTTAGATCTTGCCCGCAGCTGGTGGGCGGCGCAGGCCATGGGATTAGCAATACCCATTGCTTGGGCATTATTCAGAGAGAGATTCCAGACCAAGTATTTTGATGTTGTAGCTCGGTACGATCTACAGACGAGGTTCACCAATCTGAAGCAGATGGGCAGGACGGTCGACGGATATGCGGCCGAATTTTCCAGACTCAGTCGGTTTGCTCCAACCTTGGTGGCAACCAAGTATGATAGAGCCCAACAATTCCAGCAGGGGCTCCATCTCGAGATCTTATTGGCAGTGGAGCAGTTTGAGCATCAGACCTTCGATGTAGTATTGAGAGCAGCTAGGAGGCATAAGTATACCTTCCAGCGGATTGTGGACAGGACCGGAGGTCGGAAGCGATCTCACGGCCAGATGAACCAATCTTCAGCACCAGCCCCGGCAGCCAGGGCTTTGACCATTGGAACTCCGAGGCGAGCGACTTCAGTTACGTCGGTTCAGCATTCAACCCCGACGTATCTCCAGCAGCAACAGAGGCAGAAGCAGGCTTCCGCAGTGGGTTGCACTCATTGTGGGAAGCCAGGGCATGTAGTGGCAGAGTGTCACAGGGCACAGGGATTGTGCCTGGCTTGTGGAGCACCAGACCACAGGGTTGGGGACTGTCTGAATAGAGGAAGTTCCTCTTCATCAACCTTTTCTAGTCCTTCGATTAGGGGACCAGCCCCAGTACCAGTCCTGCAGTAGCAGTAGTACCCGTTGCCGAGGCCCTTGCCACCTCAGACCAAAGTGTTTCAGCAGCAAAATCCCCAGCAGTATGTGCAAGCCCAAGCCCAGATCCAGAACAGGCAGCGAGGATTTCAGCAGAGGGCACCAGAACCCCGAGGGCATGGTCAGGCAATGGTAATGACCGTAGAGGAAGGATTAGCACCAGGAGAGGTAGTGGCAGGTACTATTCTCGTCAACTCCTTTCCCGCATTAGCTTTATTTGATTCTGTGCATCGCATTCATTTATGTCTGTACGATTCGCGACACGAATAGGATTGGAGCCCGAGTCATTATCAATAAGGCTCAATATACTTACTGGCAACGGACTCGTGGGAGTAGATAGAGTATTTTCCTCGTGTCGGATCGTAGTTAGCAGTAGAGAATTTTCCGCTAGATTGATAGAGTTCCCGATGGCCGATTATGATGTGGTCTTAGGGATGGATTGGTTGAGGAACCAGTATGCTAGAATAGACTGCCATATTGGCAGGGTTGTTTTAACATTCCAAGCGAGCCAGAGTTTTTCTTTTTCCGAGGCGAAGTTGAACCTTCTCCTCCGGTATTACGGATGGCCGTGGCAGCAGTGCAGTTCCTCCGGATAGTCGAGAAGTTTCCAAATATTTTTCCAGAAGAGCTTCCAGGGATGCCGCCAGAGCGGGAGATCGAGTTCACCATAGACTTGATTCCCGGGACAGCCCCAGTGTCGGAGAGAGTCTACAGAATGGCGCCGTCAAAGTTGAAGATATTGTACAAGATGATTGAGGAACTCAGGACCAAAGGATTCATTCGTGCTAGTGGATCGCCTTGGGGAGCCCCGATGCTTCTTGTGAAAAAGAAGGATGGTACGTCTAGATTATGTGTTGATTATCGTACCTTGAACTCAGTGACAATCAAGAACAAATACCCTCTCCCGAGGATAGATGACTTGTTTGATCAACTCAAGGGGGCAGCAGTATTTTCGAAGATCGACTTGCGCTCAGGATATCATCAGATCAGAGTCAGAGAGCAGGACATCCCGAAGACAGCTTTCAGATCCAGATATGGGCATTGGGAGTTCCTTGTTATGCCATTTGGAGCGACCAATGCGCCGACTGTATTCATGGACCTCATGAATCGTATCTTTATGCCTTATTTGGATCAGTTCGTGATAGTGTTCCTAGATAACATCCTGGTCTACAGCAAGAGTGAAGCAGAGTATGAGCAGCATCTCAGAGTTGACCTCCAGATTCTTCGTGAGCACCAATTGTATGCCAAGTTCAGTAAATGCGAGTTCTGGCTCGATCACATTTCATACTTGGGTCATATCATCACCAGAAGAGGAGTAGAAGTGGATCCCCAGAAGATCGTGGCCATTGAGACATGGCCAGTGCCCAGCACAGTTGCAGAAGTTCGTAGTTTTCTTGGCTTGGCCGGCTACTACCGACGATTTGTTTCGGACTTTGCTCGGATTTCAGTGCCCTTGACCTAGTTGACCCGCAAGGATGTGTAATTCGCTTGGATCGCAGAATGTCAGAGTTCGTTTAAGAAGTTGAAGCGAGGCTTGATAACGGCTCCCATTCTCACGCTTCCAGATGGGACCGGAGGATTCTCAGTATATTGTGATTCTTCAGGCCGAGGTTTAGGATGTGTTTTGATGCAGCATGGAAATGTAATAGCTTATGCGTCACGTCAAATTTATGAACATGAGAGGAATTACCCAACCCACGACTTAGAGTTGGCGGTAGTAGTGTTTGCACTGAAGCTTTGGAGACATTACTTGTATGGAGATAGGGTGGAGATTTTCACCGACCACAAGAGCCTGAAGTATGCATTTACCCAGAAGGATCTCAACATGCGTCAGAGGAGATGGCTATAGCTACTTGTGGATTATGATGTCAACCTGCAGTATCACCCGGGGAAGGCCAACGTTGTTGCAGATGCATTGAGCAGGAGAGCCGGAGTTTATTTTCTAACAGCTCAACCAGAATTGTTAGAAGATCTTCAGAAGATGGGCATAGAAGTTGTCCTTCCAACCAATGTGGCATTGATAGCCAGTATGCAAATTCAGTCCATCATAGTTGAGAGGATCAAGATGGCTCAGTCAGCAGATTCTAAGCTTCAGCGACTCATGGCAGAGTGTGAGGCGGGACAAAGACCGAAGCTATGCATTTATGAAGGTGGTACACTTCGACATGGTAAACGTCTTTGTGTACCCAGTAGAGATATCAGACAGGGGATCATGATAGAGGCTCACAGTTCGCAGTATTCCATTCAACCCGGCGGTATGAAGATGTACCGTGATATTCGTCAGCACTTTTGGTGGAATGGCATAAAGAGGGAGATAGCCCAGTTTGTCTCTCGATGTTTGGTTTGCCAACAAGTTAAAGCTGAACATCAGAGGCCAGCTGGACTTCTTCAGCCCTTGCCAATTCCAGAATAGAAGTGGGAGCATGTAACCATAGATTTTATGACTGGATTACCTAGGTCCCCAGCTGGTAGAGATGCTATATGGGTTATAGTTGATAGGCTCACGAAGGTGGCTCACTTTCTCCTATTCAGAATTGATCAGTCGACAGCTCAGCTGGCAGAGATGTACCTTAGGCAGATAGTCAAGATGCATAGAGTACCAGTCAGTATCACCTCAGACCGGGATTCAAGATTCACATCGCACTTTTGGCAGAGTCTCTAGAAGAGTTTGGGGACTCGTCTCCAGTTCAGCTCAGCTTATTATCCACAGACAGATGGTCAGTCAGAACGCACGATCCAGACTCTTGAAGATATGTTCCGGTCATGTACACTCGACTTCGGTGGTTCGTGGAAAGATCACCTGCACCTGGTGGATTTCTCGTACAACAACAGTTTCCAAGCTAGTATCCAGATGGCACCGTTCGAGGCACTGTACGGTAGGAAGTGCAGATCCCTGCTAGCATGGGATGATATTGGAGAGAGGCAGATGCTCGGTCCGAAAATGATTACTCGGACTATCGAGGTGGTCAGAAGGGTCAAGGATAATCTTCGGGTGGCACAAGATCGCCAGCGCCATTGGGCCGATTCTCATCGACGTCCCCTCGAATTCTTTGTCGACGACCATGTATTCCTTAGGATCTTGCCTACTCGTGGCGTCGTTCGTTTCGGCGTACGGAGAAAGCTTAGTCCTAGGTATATAGGGCCGTTCGATATTTTTGAGCGAGTAGGAGATGTATCCTATCGTCTTGCTCTTCCGCCGTCGCTAAGCGATGTGCATGACGTGTTCCATGTATCCCAACTACGACGGTATATCCCGGACCCGAGCGATATCCTAGATCATTCGGAATTGGTTGTTGGTACCAACTTTTCGTATGAGGAGAGGCCCGTGTCTATATTGGACCGAAGAGAGAAGACACTTAAGAACAAGACTATCAAGTTAGTCCGTGTTGCTTGGGGTCATCACTCTTTGGGAGAGTCAACATAGGAGCGTGAGGATGATATCCGATCGCGATATCCCGACCTATTTGACTCGTGAGGTATAATGTCTTCCTTATGCCTCGTGGCTTCGATTTCTTGCTTGTATGATTGATTGCTTGATAGATTGCCTAGTATAACTTGTATGTGATTAATATAGCTTGTCCATGTCTCTCTAGCCACTTAATTAAATTCTGGGGACGGAATTCTTTTAAGGTGGGTAGAGTTGTAATGCCTGTTATTCATATTGCGTATCTTGGTATACGTATACGTAATTTGACCCGTATTGCATGCACTACAAGAAAAATGGCTTTTCTTGACGGTTTTTCCCCGTCAAGAAAGACTTTTCTTGACGGTTTTGGATCCGTCATCTAGGCCCCCGTCAAGAAAAGTCGACACTTTTCTTGACGGTTTTTTGTTTGTATCCTTGACGGTTTTAAACCGTCAAGAAACATGCGTTATCTTGACGGTTTTAAACCGTCAATAAAACAAACAAAAAACCGTCAAGAAAAGTGTCGACTTTTCTTGACGGGGGCCTAGATGACGGCTAATAACCGTCAAGAAAAGTCTTTCTTGACGGGGAAAAACCGTCAAGAAATTGTTTTTTGGTGTTTGCAAGCCGTCACGAAATGAATTATTTTTTGACGTTTTTGCAACCGTCAAGTTAAAAACCGTCAAGGAATAAAAAAATTTGCCGTTTTACAACCGTCAAGATAAACATAATATATTCCAGAAATCCAATTACCAAATACACATAATTACACAGAATCCAATTCCAGAATCAATATATAATATCACAAGCATCACACAACTATAATACACAATTTTTATATTAAAAAATACGTTGTTCGTACATCCAAACATCCAACAAGTACATCCAACCACAAACACGTTCGTACACCATAAATATCCTAAACATTTATAGGAGTAAATTAACCAAAATATCTCTGAACCCAGAGCAGCATGCAACAAGTACATCCAACAAGTACATCCAAACGTCCAACCACAAACACGTTCGTACACCATATATACATATCCAAAACATATTTACAGGAGTAGATTAACCAAAATATATCTGAACCCAGAGCAGCATTTCCTTTAGGTTAATCTGCAAACAAGGTGAACATAACATTATAAGTCAGCAACACAACTGAAATTCAATCAAATTTTGAATGGACAGAACAATCTAGGGAGGACTCAAATGTTGCAGTAGTTTAAATGTGCAGGAAATCAGTTGGGGAAAAAAATACAGAAATAGAGAGACAGTTCAGTTTAACATTCAATTCCCAATTAACATCAACAACAACCCCCAACCATCTCAGATATCACAGCATAGAAAACAACTAAGGTTAAACCCAGTTGAGTTATAACATTCAGTTCTTACTGAAAACTCAAATTATTTAGCAATTTCAAACCCAGACTAAACCCATATTCCCAGATTTGCAGTTCATAATACCCCCATATACTAGTTAACATAGGATACAATCTCAGATTTATAAAATGGAACCCATTCTCAGGTTGGGGTCATATCTGTCAATACTCAGTCCATTAGAAACCTATGATATCACAAACAAATGCAATGTATAAAACTCCCAATTCTGGAAAAGCACAACTAATATACATAGGTAACAGAAATCAAGCAAAAGTATCATGTTAGTTTTTGAAATCAAGAAAAACATGTGAGTATCAGAACTCTACATCAGAAAACCCAAGTATACATATGAGTCTCAGGCATGGTTGCATGTTACCATATCAATTTACATTTAGCAATCAAGTAAATTTAATGAACATTAAAACTCAGAAATGGTTCAGTTAAGCACTCAGTTTAGCACTCTTAACATATTAAGCAATCCCAACACCAATCTCAGGTTTTAGACATTCATTAAGAACCCAGTTATATTCAACAAATCAAAGACTCCATTTCTCAGTTAACATGTGAACTCAGGTTTCAAGCATACCAAATAAACCTAGTTATATTCAACAAATCAAAGACTCTTGCTATTAAAACCCCATTACTTGTCATGCCACAGGGCTATACCAACCAAGGTTCACAGTATCGGTATCGGACTATTCCTATGAGTATTGGTATCGGCAATATCGGTAGTATCGGCTGTATCGGATCGGAGTATCGGATTTTTTGGTATCAGAAAACAGACAATTATTAATAAATTATTTACATTTAAAAACATATATTTTATACATTTAGGCATAATTTTAAGTATTTTCAGTGTTATTTCTTAGTAGTTTTGAAACTAAATAAAATATTAGTCACCTTACCGATTGGCTTACATACAATAGATTGATTTTCTTCTTTTACATGCTTTTACAACCTTATTATGCTTTAAACCCTTGTTGATTTGTCTTTTTCGTTTAATTTTTCTTTGCCGAATTGTCCGGAAAAGAGACCCTCATTGTCGGTATCGGCCAGTATCGGGTATCGGTCGGTATCGGATCGGGACATGCCAAACCATATCGGTATCGGCCGTATCGGATCGGTATCGGCCGATACTTTAAACCATGATACTCACTCTCTATTAACACACAGAGAAACACATGACACTCCTGACACTAGCCAACCCTCTACTACAAACACTCGAGACACTACTTCTTCCCATACACTCACTCACACATGCCGTACATCACTTCCTAAGCTCAGACTAAGGGGGTCAAGCCCCTGCCACTGAAGCTCACTCTGCTGCAATATTGGTCAAGGCACTGCCCTCCTACTGCAGACCCATCAAGGCCTGCTCCTTACTGCAACTGGCAGTTCCCCCCTGCCTGCAGGGGCATAAACCCCATCCATTGACCTGCCTGCACTCCAAGGTTAACTGTTATTCTAACAGAAAGTAGGGAGCAGTCCCCAACTGATAACAACAGTCCCAATTGTTAACTGCTACAGCTATGCTCCATTATCCGAGCCCCCTCTTTATTACATATACTGATACACTAAACTCCAACCCCTTCCTCTACACAACTGATATAATGTCAAGTGTAATTGGTATAAGATTGAGCTATAGCCCTATATCACACAAACGTACTTATATATAGCAGTCCTTATATAAATGTTGTTTCCTAATGGACATGAACTCATCTCCACACTCACAAATACCATAAACTCATTTCACATTTACTGTGGAGTAAGGAACACAGACATACACACACACACACCAAATGCATATAACAGTCCACTCTAATCATATTCTTAAAACAGTCCACCATTTCCCCTCTCTTAAGAGATGCTCAAAATCTTGTCCATGAAGTAGATAAAGTCCAAAAATTACCTCAACTGATTGCTTAGATTAAGAACTGCGAAACATGATCCATCCACTCCGTACGCACTTCATTGATTTCATCAAATGTGTATACACACTTTTCATTATACTGTTTAAAAATAGGAAGAAAAAATGAAACATAAGTGATAATATATAAATATATTATAAACATACATGTTGATTAAGAAGAACATCACCTTGGGATTAAGCAAGCTTCGATCATATGAGATCTCTTTCATATATCTCATAACGTAGTAACCACATTCGATGGAGCCGGTTTGATTCGGTACCTATGCATAGAAAAGCAAAGATCTTACACACTTGTTCATTTTTGATTTATATATATATTAACGAGAAATATATTGAGAGAAATATATTGTACCTGAATTGCAATCCAGTTCAATTTAAATTTTTTCACTTGGTTACCACATTGAGCATGAAACATACGAAGCCCGCTATGCAAATTAAAGTGGAAAATATTATTTGTCATTATTAAAACATCTAACATTGACTATAGTTGTGCGAAGTATTGGGACAGATATATTCATGCATACCTTGTTACAATGTGCTTAAGATCATCACAGATGCAACTTCCCAAAGAATCCAAATAGTATGCTCTCATTAGTAAAAGATCAATGACTACCAAAACCCAATGATCACTGTAACACCATATAACACCAAGATATATACAAGTTATTGAGTATACAACCAAACAATTGCTAAATAACACAAGTTCAAAGCGACAAAGCATGTCAAGAGAAATAGTCGACTTTGTTTGTGACTGTGAAGTGGTTGATTATTGGTCGTGTGGTTTTTAAGTGAGGGAGGACTGATTTGAGTTACATATGCATGGTACAAATTGGAAAAAAAAAGGAAAACTGAAACATAAACTGAAACTGAGACTAGCCCAATATGGAAACTGGAAACTGAAACTGGGTTTCAACAGGGAACCCAACATCTCAAAGAGTATCCTATACTCTTATTTGGTTTCCAACAGGAACCTATCATCTCAAAGAGTATCCTATACTCTTATTTGAATATACATTCATGATTTCTTGAAAATGGGGAAAGAATGAAATATGAATATACATTCCAGCAAGTTATATGTTCCAGAATGTTATAAAAGAAAATAAGTAAGAAATGTATCACCTCGGGTTGTATGGCAAGAAAAATAGTCGACTTTCTTTTCGAGAGTTCAGACTATTACAGATATGCCTTGCCCTTCTATCCTGTGATGCCAAAAATTCTTTTATCCCTGACTTGTTTGATGGTCTTGGATCAATGAATGAAACATTCTCGTCGGAGTTTAGGTCCTTCAAACGATAGTACAATGACCTATAGTTTGTAAATAAGTTAACTCAACTTATTAATGTAATAATAAACAATTTTAATGAGCAAAGTATTCTTGTACCTAATGTAGATTTGTATGCAATTTACTGAGAGAGGACGCATGTTAATGAAATTCTCAAAATCCTCTTGGAGAAGAGTTGTAATTGTTGGGGTACCAAACAAGTCACTGTCAAATGGAACCCGAACTGACGTTTTTTTCAGTTACCAACCTTTGTGCGAGTATAGCAAAGTATTCCATTCCCGGTGGATTTTTAAATGACCTTGTTATTCTTGTAGAAGCTCTCGTAGGTGATTTAACTTTACTTGGTGTCTTCGTTTTCTCTTTAGGAGCTTCCTTCACCACCATGGATTCCTAAAAAACGCGAGTTCAAAGTGAAAAAGCATGACAAAAATAAGCATGTATTCATTCAAAGGGAACTGACATGTACCTTTGTTTTATTCTTCTCGCATTCAGGTTGTTTTTCAGCAAGAACCAACTCTACATTAGTTTTGATAGGGGAGTGTGCATTTATAACCTTTTCAGAAAAGTTGGAACTCGTATCAGAAATGTTCAAACAATAGAATGAAGAGGAAAGACACTTATAATGGAATGTATACAGAAGTTCATAATGCTAGAAACGGGGATAAAAAAAGTTGGCACTTAAATTCATAATGCTAGAAATGGGGATGAAATTAAACCTTTTTCATATGACTTGGCCTCCGCGATCCTTCGGAAGGAGAACTCGGTGCATTCATGGTAGGGATTGGAGGAATTGAGGCAGTTACAAGCTAGCTTGTGTGACTGGATCATAGACCAATGTAGAAGAATCGTCTTCTTCAACATGTTCATTAGAACCCCCTTTAGCCCTTTTTTGTTTTTTCCGAGCTAGCTTCCAAAAAAGGCAACGGTCTACATCTTCCTCAGAATATGTACCATCCTTCTTCTATTTTTCAATGTTAAAAATGAACATTCTCTAAAATAATTACTTAAAATTCCAAATGAAATATATAAAACTCATTATAAGATTACTTACAATTTCTTCTCTTAAACCTGCATAGCCTTTTCGGCTTAGCCTATGGTTGTACACATGTTTCCCTCTCCTGTTTTGTTGCTCTATGCGACGCTTCTGAAATCATAATAGAATTTATTTCTATGATTAGTAAGAACTCATGAAGTGGCAAAGTTAATCAAATTCTCTAGACCGATACCTGAAAGTCCTCGGAAAGTCGAGACGTCACAAACTTGGACCATTGATTTGGATTGATAAAGCTATAATTTGGAGGTGGATTTTTCAAATGTGCAAGGTTGTCCATATTGGCAAGAACATAATCGGTTAAGGCATGCCTAAACGACTTAGTTGCAACACCCATCGTTTGCATTAAATTTCGTTTAGCTCTTGGATCTATAATAAAACTTTGCTGCATATTAAGTAAGATTAATATATTTTAGAATATAAGCAATCAATAAACTCAAAATAATTTCTCTTCAATAAAATTTACCTCAACCGAGGCCCATGCATTATCTTTAATATTTGTAGGAACCTTTCTCCAATCATCATAAGTGATTGGTATCATACTGCGTGCAATTACCCCAAGAAAACTAACACATTCTGCCCCAGCCTCCCCAATAGGCTGACCTGCCTCGTTGAATGTGACTATTTTTTTCATTCCATCACTTCTTCTTTTTATAGTTCGCTCCAACATTGTTGGGCCTCTTGTTGCTTTTTTCGAGGCGACATATTCCACGTGGGGAGGGTTCATCTGTAGAACCTGTGACAAAAACAAGCACATAAGTAAGATATGTAAAAAAACTAGAGAGTTTGATAAGTTGTATCTTAAGAAGCAACTGTACGAGCAACAAAAACTGCAGGATATTTAGCCTTTTGTATCAGACTTGTGCAGAGATACTCGAGTTTCTCTTAATTTCAGTATCAGTAGCAACTATCCATAAAACTTCTTGACTTGTCACACTGTGCCATGCATTTACTCCTTGAATAAGGAATTAGATATAAATGGTAAGTTCTAACGTAGTTCAGGTACTGTCAGTATTCTAATGCCATCTTAGCAATTGACCCTCGGAAGTTGGTTGTTCAAGTATCAGTAGCAACTATCCATGAAGTTACATTTTAACAAGTCTGCCAACTAATCCAGAAAAATATTTATATCATAAGAATTACCTGATTACTACTCTACATGTGCATAAGAATTACTCATATCCATGTTAGTACGTAGTGACAGGGAGGGTACTAGTAGATAGAAAAAATATGATGCAAACCTCTTTTGCTTTCCTCTTCTTGCTATTATTGGAGTGGCTAATATTATGCACATTGGATGTCTGCAAGGTGGCCAAAAATAAATTAGTAGCTTAGTAACAGATATCACACTATTAAAGTCAAACAAAATAAGTAGCTTGTATAAGTAAAAAAGAGACAATGAAGTAAAAGTAAAAACAAACCTACTCCAAAAGTTGGCAGATACAAATATAAATTTACTTATCAACCCAATCCCCTTCACAACCTACTCTTTTATAACACACATTATCATCATCCCCAACATCAAACAACCCATCATTCAACAAAGCATTAGTAAAGGGATGATGTTCCATCGAATTATCCAGGTCTTCATCATCTTCATTGTGTAGATACTCTTTTGGACTAGTGGACAAAACAACGGACCATTGAGGATCAAGTTGGTCTTTTACATAAAATACTTGCTTGGCCTGCGAAGCTAAAATAAAACAATCTGATTTGTACCCAACTCGATTAAGGTTCACCGATGTGAAACCAAGTTCATCAACCTTAACACCCTTACTCTCGACCCAATCACACTTAAATACTGGAATGGTAAACCTATGATAATCGAGCTCCCATATTTCTTTGATAACTCCATAGAAACACATGTCCCCTACTATAGGATTCTTATCTTTCGAACTTGCAATCTGCATTGTTGTAGCTACAAGACTAACTCCACTATTTTGGCTAACTCGAGCATTGTCACGATCCTTCGTGTGGTAGCGGCAACCATTAATAACATAGCCAGAACATTTAAGTACGTGGTGGCTAG
The DNA here is from genome assembly GCA_029216955.1 of Iris pallida. NCBI lineage: Eukaryota > Viridiplantae > Streptophyta > Magnoliopsida > Asparagales > Iridaceae > Iris > Iris pallida. The sequence continues at coordinate 3,509,162 of JANAVB010044619.1, forward strand.
GCCCTTGTGCTACCCACTTGACAGTTTCTGAGATGTCTTCTTTTACATTAAATGCACCATCAACCTGTACAAATTCAATATTATTAATATTCTTTAACTTCTGAATAAGAAGAGTATAAATATATTGATTTTGCTTCAACTACTACCTTCTCCTGTAACCAATAGATAAACGTCTGATTGTGTTTGTCCTGCAACCACTTTCTATTTTTAGACTTGAGGGGATATTGTAACAGCAACCACTCCATATGCTCACTGTTAAGTTATTATAACAACTTATAATACAATTTTTCAACAATTTACATACAATGAATTAGAAAATTAGAAAATTTATGATAAAGATGCTTACTCAATATAAGGTTCAATTTCATCTGTGTTCTCCAAAACATATAAATGTGCTTGTTGCCATTCTTCACGATCAACTGCTACGAGACGACCTCCAGGCAGAGGTTTTCCATCTTGAATGTTGCCCTTCCTTGCAAGGGGATTTCCTATTGCCTCAACATGTGATAGATACTCGCTACAAAATTCTATTGCTTCTTCCGCAATGTAACATTCTGCAATGCATCCTTCGGGACGGTTATGATTGCGCACATAACCTTTCAATGGTTTCATGCACCTTTCAAATGGATACATCCACGTTAAGAAAACGGGTCCACAAATCTTGACTTGTTCAACAAGATGGAGAGTTAAATGGACCATAATGTCAAAGAAAGACGGTGGAAAGTACTTTTCCAACATGCATAATGTGACCACAAGATCATTTTGAATATCATTTAGCATATTCACATCTACCACTTTCTTACATATTGCATTGAAGAAGAAGCAAAACCGAGTAATAGCAACTCTAACCGGCTTAGGCAGAACTGAACGGATTGCCACGGGTAGTAATTGTTGCATTAGTGCATGACAATCATGAGATTTCAGCCCATAAAGCTTCAAATCTTCCATTGAGACAAGATTTCTGATATTAGAAGAGTAACCTTCAGGAACCTTTATGTCTAACAATGTTTGACAAAATATCTTCTTCTCATCCTTTGTTAATGTATAACAAGCTCGCGGCAAATAAGTACGTTTTTTATCAAAATCAGGTTTTAGTTCGGTCCTTAGCCCCATGTCCACAAGATCAAGACGAGCATTGACACCATCCTTTGTCTTTCCTGGAATGTTAAGCAATGTACCATAGATGCTCTCACAAACATTTTTCTCGATGTGCATAACGTCGAGTGTGTGGCGAACATGCAAGTATTCCCAATAGTCAAGTGTGAAGAAGATTGACTTCTTCTTCATCCATCTTCTTTCACTAAACTTTGATGCTTTGCACTTTTCATGTTTCTTTCCCCAGGAGTTCAAAATTTGACCAACCTTTTCTAATATCTCTTTTCCGCTCAATGGTGTTGGAGGACCACGAAATTCCTGCTTACCATCGAAAACTTTCTTTTGACTGCGATACGGATGGTGGCGTGGGAGAAACCTCCTTGTACCAGTATACACATTTTTACCACTATGTTTCAGTCTAGGCGCATAAGTATCTTCCCCGCATATGGGGCAAGCATAATACCCCTTAGTAGTGCAACCAGAAAGATTTCCATATGCAGGAAAATCGTTGATGGTCCACAACAATACAGCCTTTAAAGTAAAAAACTCTTGATTTTGTACATCATAAGCTTCAACTCCCTCTTCCCATAAAACTTTCAAGTCCTCAACTAATGGTGCTAAATAAACATCAATATCATTGCCCGGTTGGTGTGGACCCGATATCAATAGCGACAACATCATGAATTTTCTTTTCATGCACAACCACGGCGGTAGATTATAGGTCACCAATATAACTGGGCAACAACTGTACTTACTACTAAGGGACCTATGTGGATTTATGCCATCAGCTGAAAGCGCCAGTCGAAGGTTTCTAGGTTCTTTTGCAAAATCTGGCCACTTCTGGTCAACTAGCTTCCATGATGAGGAGTCTGCAGGGTGACGTAGTTTGCCGTCAGCTACTCTTTCAGAAGCATGCCAAGTTAAGTCCCTTGATGTCTGTGAGGATTGAAACATCCGTTTAAACCGGGGAATGGGAGGAAAATACCATAGAACTTTGGCAGGTATTTTTTTAATCGGAATTTGATGAGAACCATCATTTTCCTTCTTCCATCTTGATATTCCACAAGTGGGACATTCAGATAAATCGCTATACTCTTTTCTATAAAGTATGCAATCATTGGGGCATGCATGAATCTTCTCATATTCCAAACCCAGAGCAGTCATTATCTTCTTAGCCTCGTACATTGATGAAGGTATTTCATTTTGTGTTGGTAACATATCATGAAGACATTTCAACAACTCAGAAAAGCTATTGTCAGACCACCCATATCTTCCTTTAATGTTATATAATCTCATCAATCCCGATAGCTTTGTATACTTTGAACAACCAGGATAAAGAGGCTTTTCGGCATCTTCAAGTAGAGATTTAAATGACTTGGGGTCACCAGAAACATGTTCATATGCCGCATTGACCATTTCTACAGCATCTGCAGCATCTTCAAAGGAGCCACCTTTATAGTTAGGTGCTTGTTCAGACCTTGATGCAAAGCTTGTCGATCCTCTGATAGGGTGTTCCTCACCATGACAAACCCATATTGTATAACTTCGATCGATACCCCTACTAAACAAGTGTTTTCTGACGTCCCCTGGATTTTGGAATATCAAATTTCCACATCTTTCGCATGGACATCGAATAGAATTAGGATTATTTGAATGGAGTTTTGCAAACTCAAGAAACTCTTCCACTCCTTTCTCATATTCACTACACATTCTATCCTTCGACATCCATGATTTATCCATTTTGGGCTAGATTAGAAAAAAAATACCTACAAAGGTCAATATAACATGTTAGCCATAATTTAGACATGGTTCACCTTGTCTCAGAAAGTAATGATGACGAACTCTACTTAGCAATATGCAAAGTGCAACTACAAAAGTTTTGGAGTAAAATAGAGGATACAAGGAACAAATGCAATATAAAATATTGTAAAAGTCTACCTGGGCTTCAGCATTCGATGACCGTAATCTCGTCCTCAAGCTCTGTTGTTCTTCCTTTCCTGCAATAAGAATGTGAGTGAGAAGGATGAGTGTCTATAAGGAGTATAACTGGACTCACTATTTGATGGTCAATCACGTGTTGGATTTGCAGAACCTACTGATTAAATTAGGATGATCGAAAAACCCTAAGTTGGCTGACACAAAAAAACCCTAAGTTGACACAAAAATCGAATTGTAGAGAGAAGAAATGAAAGATATTATACCGCATGGTGAAGATCGAAGTTGCCGCATGGTGAAAACGTCGGGGACGTCGTGTAGGCCGTCGAAGAGAGGGTTTTCTCGAGGGAGAGGGGACGTTGCGTAGGACGTTGGGTAGGCCGCCGAGGAGAGGGTTTTCTCGATGGAGAGGGGACGTCGTGTAGGCCGCCGAGGAGAGGGGACGTCGCGTAGGACGTCGTATAGGCCGTCGAGGAGAGGGGACGTCGCGTTGGACGTCGTGAAGGTCGCCGAGGAGTGGGTTTTACTGTTTGGAGGGAGAGGGAAGAGGCCGGAGGGATGGAGGTTAATTTCTCATGGAGGAAGAGGGCGGAGGGAGGCTTTTCGAAGTGGAGGAAGAGGTCGGAGGGAGCGATTTCTCGAGGAAGAGGCCGGAGGGAGAGATTTCTCGAGGAAGAGGTCGGCTGGGGAGAGAGGGTTTTCGAAGTGGAGGGGGGGTTTTGTTATGTGCGAAGGGTTTTTTCAGATCTGCTCTATTTGGTGCGAAACCGTCAACAAATTAATATTTTTAAAAGAAATTACGATAATGGCAGCTGAAATAGCCGCGGGAATTTTCCCGCACAGACTTTAGTTGACGGTTATTATCAAAACGTCAATAAATAGATTTGTATTTCTTGACGGTTTCACTAAAACCGTCAACTATTATGGTATAAATTTGCTAAATTAACACAAAACGTGTGTTTCCTTGACGTATGTCTAAAACCGTCAAGGTTACCCATTTTAATGACGGTTTTCCACGACCGTCAATAAATAAACCGTCAAGAAAAGCAATTTTTCTTGTAGTGATGTCTCCCTGCTTGACTTATTTTAGCATTTCATTGATTGGTTTATATTTGGGTTGGTTTGGCTTGGCTTGGTTTGCTTTGGTTCATCATGAACCAATGGTGAACCCTCCTACCTACCACCACCCTCCTTTTTTATAACCCCTTCCTTTTCTCTCTCATCATTTTCCTTCTTCATTTACTCTCCACCAACCAAGAGAACCCTAGCCTAGGCAAGTGCAACTTGCTTCATGAAGGAACCCACCATTTTTATTGTCCTAAACTCTTCTATGCAACTTTCTAATCCACCTTAGTTCTTGTCATTTTACATTTTCTTGTATATTTTCTTGTAGATCTAGGTTTTAGCCATTTTCAAATTTTTATGGTTTTGATCTATTAAACCTTCTTGTTTTCAAGTTTTGATGGTTCCATGTTGTAGGAAATTTGATTCTACCCAATTTAGACCATTGGAAGTCCTGATTTTGACTTATTTTGAGTGATTTATGGTCTTTTGGTTCATGGGTTTTTATGGCCATTGGAGGCTGGTTGGGGAAGATGAGCAACGTATGCTGTTTTCTGGTGCATGCTGTTTGCTGGCAAAAAACTGTTACCAGTTGTTTGCTGGCGCATGCTGTTTGCTGGCGTATGCTGTCCTGGTGCATGCTGTTTCCTGGCGCATGTTGTTTGCTGGCAAAAAGCTGTTGCTTGCTGTCCTGGCGTATGCTGTTTGCTGGCGCATGCTGTCCTAGCGCATGCTATTTACTGGCAAAAAGCTATTGTCTGCTGGTGGCTGGCGCATGTTGTTTGCTGACGCATGTTGTCCTGGCACATGTTGTTTGCTGGCGCATGCTGTTGCCTGCTGTTTGCTGGCGCATGCTGTTTGCTGGCGCATGTTGTCCTGGCACATGCTGTCCTGGCGCATGCTATTTGTTGGCGCATGCTGTTGCTGGCTGTTTGCTGGCACATGCTGTTTTGCTGGCGCATGCTGTTTGCTGGTGAATGTTGTTGCTGGCTGTTTGCTGGCGTATGCTGTTTGTTGGCACATGCTGTTTGCTGGTGCATGTTGTCCCTGGTACCCCTTTTGATCTCTTATACCATTTATTTTGCCATAACAAATCTTGTTACCTTATCTATGTTGTTTCTCTTGATCCTTAGTGTAAAGTGGGATAATTGTGACATGAACACGACATGATACATGAACCTGACACGATACATGGGCACGACATGATAATGCATGATAGTGGCCCGTCGTGGCGCACTCCTGACAAGTAAACCTGGTATATTATGTCTCGAATTGTTGTTGCGACAGCTAACATGACATGACATGACAAGTATGAAAAACCTGGAGACCGTGGGCGATTGTGCTTGTACAAATGAACCAGTCTTGTCTTACGTTATGCTTAGGATGGGACCCCTGAGTACCACGGTCAGGGGTACCTACTGAAATGGACTAAGGCTAATAACCAGAATAACACAGTAGTCATAAAAAGATTTCCCAGCAACAGGCAATCCCGTTACCTGGGTGCGTTTGGAATCTGTAGCCTGCCGTCGAGTAGGGCACATATCCAGCACACTGTCATGTGTTGCACCCTCTAAGTCACTTAAGGGTACATGCATTTTCTGGACGATGTACCCACATGAATTCAACCCCTAATATTCGACCTGGGTAACCTGGATGGTCTACAGGGCTTGTGACTGTGGAATAATCTCACTGTATCTTGTTAGTAACTAGGCCTGTGATAACCCTAGTTAGTTAAAGTATCAAGCCGTACTTATTGCTTGGCCGTGATTGTTGAATGGGGAATGATCAGTCTAAGTCTTGTCTTGATCATGTACCAGATTGTTACATGACCTGATTTTCTTATATTATCTTGTCGATAAATGGTGGGAAACCAAGTTCCATTCAGATAAAAAGTTACAACCCTGGTCCTTGTTTGGTTTACGGGTTGTAACCTGGTTATCTGAATAGTTCCATGGTTATCTCGTCGTATATTATCCTAATATTTTCATATTTCCAGTTCTTACTTATTTATACTCTTGTGCTAATTGCTGGTTTTAGTTCCTAAGTGAAGCTTCCTTTGTGGCACTTGCTCTTTCTGGGATCTGACCCAGCTGGTTTTGTATGGCCAGATTTCGGAGCAGCTCCAGATGATCTACCGACTTTCTAGCCCGATGGTGACCACCAAGCGCAATCAGGGCAACGAGTGGGTTATTTTTGGCTATCCCACTTTATTGTAAAAATATTCTTTTGAGGCATTTAGCCGACGAGCATCTGTTTAGCTCGATTGCACCTTTACTTACTATCTGCCTATGGGCTGTAACATGATTGACAGATCCTAGGGTTGATCATGTATGACTAAACTCTAGCTAGTCTTCACATTTTGTAACGTCTAGCTTCATGATCAGCTGAATATGTAATGTTTGGGATGCCTTACTATTGTATATTTGGTGATCTTACATCTTATGATATTTGCTTACTTGCTTGTGATTGAGACGGTAGGCTTATTCATGACCGTAAGAGACTGTTGGCTTGTAGTTAAACCCTCATGTATCTAGACAGTCGTGACCGTATAGCGAGGTGGATTGCACTTCAATATACGTAGCTGGCTATGTCCGCCCCCGCTCTCCAATATTCTGGCTCTGGGGCGTGACAAAATTGGACCCAAAAAATTAATTTAATGAGTCTCATGTGCCATTTGCAAATAAGTAGCACATGGGAACTCGATTGGATGGTGCACCCTAGGCATTTGTATTGTAGACTCAAAATGGATTAAAACCATATATTGGGTCATACGGTTTCGATCTATATCAAGTCCAAAAATTAAATTGGGCGTTGGCTTAAAATTACGCCAATGACTCAAATTGCACAAAGTCAAAGGAATGTTGAAAAGCAATATATCAAACTCAAGGTGAACGAGTCTAGAATTCAAATATGGAACTGGATTTGAGAAAATAATATTTGTTGTGCTTCCAAAATCAAAGCTACAGTAAACTACTAACATAGTCATTATTAACTTTAATAAATTAAAATATCTATATAAAATAATTAAAAATAAGATCCAAAAATTGGGGGGCTTACAACCTACCCACCACCTTAGAAAATTTCGTCCTTGAAATTAAAAATAACACAATTATAAAAAAAACTTATCATAAGAATAATTAAGCTAAGACTTACCGGCATCTATGAATAAGTGGGGATAACGTTCACGCATAGAATCTTCACGCTCCCAAGTTTATTCTCCCGGAGAATGGTGCCTCCATGCAACACGAACCAGTCTAATCATCTGCCCTCTGAGCGTCTTCTCACTCGTATCCAAGATACCTACCGGCTGCTCCTCATATGATAAACTGGGTCCCACCGTGATCTCAGAGTGATCGACCACATAACTGGGATCAGTCACATACCTCCTCAGCTGTGAGACATGGAATACATCATGCACTCCCTCTAGTGATGGGGGTAATGCAAGACGATATGCCACCTCTCCTACACGATCAATGATATCGAACGGTCCAATATACCTTGGACTCAACTTCTCTCTACTTCCGAATCGAATGGTGTCCCGCATCGGTGAGATCCTCAGAAATACATGCTCTCCCTCCTTGAATTCTAGTTGTCGACGATGCATATCGGCCCAATGCTTCTGCTGGTCTTGAGCTGCCTGATGATGTCTCTGAATCCGCTTCACTTTCTCGACTGTCTGCATCACAAGCTCTGGTCCAAGTATCTGTCGCTCTCCTACGTCGCTCCAACATATCGGTGATCTACACTTCCTTCCATATAATGCTTCATATGGTGCCATTTGTATACTAGCTTGGTAACTGTTGTTGTAGGAGAATTCCACCAAGTGCAGGTGATCCTCCCAAGAGGCTCCAAAGTCCAATAAGCACGCTCTCAACATGTCTTCTAGGGTCTGTATAGTGCGCTCCGACTGACCATCCGCCTGTGGATGATACGAAGTACTGAACTTGAGTCTCGTACCCAAGCTCTCTTGCATACTCCTCCAAAAATGCGAGGTGAATCTAGAATCCATGTTCGAGACTATACTAACTGCTACCCCATGAAGTTTCACAATTTGCCTCATGTACAAGTCAGCTAACATCTCGGTGGACTCACCCACTTTGAATGGCAAGAAATGTGCTGACTTTGTAAGTCTATCCACAATCACCCAAACTGCGTCCTTCCCATTAGGACTCCTCGAAAATCCGGTAACAAAATCTATGGTAATATGCTCCCACTTCCACTCAGGGATGGGAAGCGGCTGCAACATACCTGCAGTCCTCTGATGTTCTACCTTCACCTGTTGACAGACCAAGCACTTTGTTACGAAGCGTGCAATCTCCCTCTTTATACCATGCCACCAATAGTACTGCTTCAAATCTTGATACATCTTAGTACTCTCGAGATGAATAGAATAAATAGAGTTGTGTGCTTCATCCCTCAACTCTTGCGTCAACTCTCCATTCGGAACATATAGGCTATAACATTTCCAAATACACATTCAACTCCACTACCTGACGCATTACTATTTACAACGAATCCTCCCGATCCAGAAGAAAGCATCAAAATAGGTGCTGAGGTCAACATCTTCTTCAGTTCCTCAAAAGCCTTCTAACTGTCTCCTGTCTACTGGAACTCTTGATCCTTACGGGTCAACTGTGTCATCGGCTCTACAATCCGTAGGAAATTCTCTATGAACCTGCGGTAATACCTGGCAAGTTCGAAAAATTGCCTAACCTCTGCAACAGGTGTTGGTGTTGGCCAAGACTCTATGGTAGCTATCTTTTTCGGATCAACTGAAAGTCCTTCTCCCGAGATAATGTGCCCCAAAAAAGGAACTCTATCAAAGCAGAATTTACACTTACTAAGCTTAGCATACACTCTCTACAATCTTTCCTTCCTCAATACTCCCAACACAACTCTAAGATGCTTCAAAAAAATAAGCTAGGAAGAAAAAGGGATTAAAGTGTTTACTGGAAAAGAATTCTAATACCACTTGTCGAACCATTCTATAGGTATAATACTATCAACCTACTCAATGATACCCGTTAGTTCAACCCTAGCAATTTCTTCTAATAGGCTCTACGCATCCGATATCCAGCGAATCATACTCGACCCATAATCTTACTAGGATCCATCTCTAAGAAACTTATCCGTTTCTAGCTACCCAATATCACAATCAGACCAATCTAGCTCAATTATATTCTATAATATAACTATAAGGTTTGTCTATTTTAGTCATCTAATAAATAAAAGGTAACAGGAACCAATGACTGGGTCAAACAAACCAATATACCAACTTCAAACAACGGTAGGGTCAAGCAAAGAAGGAAGGATTGTCGAATTATCTCCAAGAACGGTATGAGGCCAAACAAGATACATAGGACGTAGTATAGGTAAGACTCGAGAACCATATATCTCTATGATTATATCACATAAAGTTACTGCCACGCTAGTGTGCATCTGGCTGCAAATAACTTTCTTGTTCCATAATACGACGGATGGCTGTAGTGCACATCTACCATGCCAGGTAATACAGGTTCTTGAGCTTATCTTGGTCAAATCCATGAAATACTTTCGAATTAATTTTTTACGAAAATACAAAAAAACTTTCAACATGCGTAGGATATGATTCAATTAGAATTTGAAAAACATATGTAGCCATGATGCCGTTATCTGAAGTCCTGCCTCGCCAGTATTTCTCAGGCTGCAAAAACTTTGATTCCGTAATAAAAAGATAAATATAATTTCTCAAACATTTCCTTGGGCCAATCCATAAGGAAGTTTCCAACAAATTAGCAAAAATGAACGAGAAAATTTACTCAAGAAGTCAATAGGGAAGGGTTTAGTCAAATCACAAGTAAGGAAGAACACAAAATCAATCATATTAAGAAATAAGATAACATGAAAGCAATCATGCTGAAGAGTCTGAGAAAAGTCTATAATCATGTTTGTGGATGTATCCTCAAGTCCTATTCCTTAATCTATTGCGGGCTCGTAGTATATATATCACCACGACATCGCACAATTCATGAAGACTCCACTTGCACTTATGACTTCTAATGACTGTGCTCCTGCTTTCCTAATGTGATAGTAAGGGAAGATGCATCCATTATGAAGATTCATCTTACTAGCATGAATATATAAGGATTACAGTAGAACATATGAAACTTGATGCAAATCAAAAAGTCAAGTTCGAGTTCGAAACGAAGTCAAGGAAGGTTGCAAGCATGTGGATGTGATCCTATGGGTCTTTCCAATTCTATTTGCAGGTTCACGTCGGTATAGTAACGTAACCGAAGTGATTAACATAGACCTGCATGGGGCCCCATAAAAATATATAACACCCCAGTCCTAAAATACATGGGACCAGGTATACGAATACATGCCAGCAGCACTTCACCAATGGGCCAAGCTATACAACAAGCCCATTAGCGAAATACTTAAGATGTAAATCATGATAACAATAAGAAATACAACACATTCCACAAGTATATACATCTAATCACATCCACAGAGTCCACAAAGAGATCAAGAATAAATAATGAAATGTCTCAAATATCCAGCAATAACAGTAATGAAGTCTGGTACGGGCAAAACATCCTGAAATCACAGAAATATAAAGAAAGTACAAATCAACTACAAGTCTGATGAAAAGAAAAGGAAATAATAAAGCAAGACTAAATATGATTATAACATGATCACGAAAAATCTTCTGGCACTATCTCGTCCTCCTGTGTCAGTACGCCTCCGGTCTCAGCTCCCGAACCATAAACCTCCGGGTAGTCTTCAGCTTCGTCTAAGCCTAGGAAATAGTCAGGTCCTCAGAGGACTAACAAGGTGCATAATATACATGTCAAGGTACAGAAATAAAAATATGAACTAAGGAAATCTACTGTATCCGTCTATGTGTTATGCAAGTGAGATACTTTTCTAGAATACCAGACCCCTTCCACTAAGGCTCACTAGCACCTCGGTAGGGTATTGTCTCCAGTACCTGTGTCATGGCACCAAGGACAATCAATTCTCGATAGTGATAATCCCTTACTCTGCTACAGAGATAAAGGTCACTAAACAACGGACCACACGACAATAGGTCTGATATTGTAGTCAAGTTCTCCCCAATCTCTATGTCAAGAATCAAACAATGTCAAGTCTGTACAGTCATCTCGAAAGTAAAAGCAATCCTGATAAAGAAATCTAGAATGCTAACACGAGGTCAATACCACGAATAGTCATGTAAATCTCGCATCATGAATGTGTCGGTGTCCTGTGGTCAATTGTGTCAATGGACACATCAGTATGTACCTAATATCAATACTCGATGTCACTATCATGACATCGGAACCCGTCTATATACGGACACTAAGAATCAACGTCTTACGTCATGCAATGCTAATCAAAAAGAACAAAAAATAGAAAAGAATAATCTGTAACGAAGGCAAGGCACGCTTGCCTGTAACTACTGTCTGCGGGTAAGCCTGTCCAACTCCGGTGTCCTTGTCAATCCTTCCAAGCTCACCTATAATAATACACTATATTTAATATTTTATATCAACACACCATGTATAAATTATATGAGTATCTATGCCTCCTAGTTGCCATAACATTGTTACGGCACTGCATCTATTATATAAGTACATATAGGTAACAAAACCTCTCGTAAATACTTTAAAATTATAATAAAATAATATATTTAAATTCTAGAATTTATCTCTAAATACTTATATATTGTTATAATTATATTTTCAATAGGGGAACCCTTTCACAAGAGGTCTTATGTCAATGCCACACATGACTTCCTCAATTCGACACATTAATTTAGTCCCGAAACAACGATTAAAATAAAATTAATAAATTTTGTAAAAATCCCAAAAATTAGTTAAAATAGTACTTATAATGTTAAACCTTGCACAACATAAAGTTTAATTTGGATTCATGGAGTTTTGACACTTTTGGACACAAGAAAAATAGAATTTTTCGGAGTTCGGGAACACGACAAATGTCATGAATTTTTAAAAATAGCAAACGGTTGCAAAACCTAACTTTTAGATATACGTCGGAAAGGTATCGATGTCTAGATTCTGAATAAAAATATTAAAATATTAGAAACTGAACTTAGATAGGCAAAAAGTGGCCTGGAACAGAATTCATCAATTCTAGATATCCTGTCGTAGAATCAATGCCATGGGCAAACCGCTTGGAACTAGATGATCCGACGATCATAGGTTGGAGTAGACATACAAAGGTAACTCTCAGATTTAGTTTGAGGAGAAACAGATGAGAAAAAGTGGATGAAACATCATCTACAAGTCGACTAACCTGCTGTGATGTTTCAGACTTCGATTCGATGAAGTTTCGGCCCAAGTAGCGCATCGTGAACCTCTCTAATGGCTGCAAGGTTGTTCCTACAGTTGCTAGGGTGGAAGGGGATGTTGACAGGGATGTCCAAGTGGTGGTGGTTGGCGCAGAAATTGAGGAGAAATAATATTTTGTAAAGAAAGGGGGGTCGGCTAGGGTTTCGGGTTTGGAGTGGTGGCCGCTAGGTTTGGGAGGGATTTGTGGAGTAGTGGGTGATTATGAGAGAGGGGTATGGTTAGGGTTTGATAGGTATATATATATATATATATATATATATATATATATATATATATATATATATATATATATATAGTGCATGGGCTTTGGTTTGATCTAATTTGGATAGGATTTGGTTCTCCAAATCATACTATTATTAATAGGTTTCCTATTTTGGTTAGATGTTTGACCAAGCCAAATATATAAGGGAATATTGCATATAGCTGCAATTAAACCTCTAAAATTCTCTTAAATATATGTATACTTGGTTTTGGTACTCCTAGTTAGGCTCTAACTAGTAGGATTGACTAGGTTAGGGTCTGAGTAGCATTACTAGTCAAATTGGACCCAAAAAATTAATTTAATGAGTCTCATGTGCCATTTACAAATAAGTAGCACATGAAAACTCGATTGGATGGTGCACCCTAGGCATATGATTTTAGACTCAAAATGGATTAAAACCATATATTGGGTCATACGGTTTCGATTTATGTTAAGTCCAAAAATTAAATTGGAAGTTGGCTTAAAATTATACCAATGGCTCAAATTGTGCAAAGTCAAAGGAATGTTGAAAAGCAAAATTGGATGGACCATGATATATCAAACTCAAGGTGGACGAGTTTAGAATTCAAATATGGAACTGGATTTGAGAAAACAATATTTGTTGTGCTTCCAAAATCAAAGCTACAGTAAACTACTAACATAATCATTATTGACTTTAATAAATTAAAATATCTATATAAAATAATTAAAAATAAGATCCAAAAATGAGGGGGCTTACAAGTTGTTGTTGAGTTTAAGTCAGAAAAGAGCATGGTAACATTGAATGTTCTCGGGACTGTTAGATGTCGTGGTAATCCCTGGTTTGAAGGAGCTAGTTGAAAAGTATGGAAAGAAAGAGAAGGAGCAATGCTTTGAGTCATATGGTCAGTTAGATAGGGACATTTGCATCATCATTGGTCAACTTATTGATAAGGTTTCGTATCCTCGAACGGCAACCTGGGGCCACATGACTAATTCGACCTAGGAGCAAAGCAAGGTGGCTGAGCTAGATTGTACCGCTCAGATGATTTGAGGCTTTCGATGGGGCTCGTTACACTGCCCGATCGACCTCGTCTATGCTAGGTTACATGTCTGGGTAGCCCTGGGGGGTCGTGATCTTTCATGTAGATTGAGTCGACAAGATCGCGACAATCCGCACGTATGCCTAATTAAATTGAGTCAAGAAGTATAAACATGACACGATTGAGGCAAAGAATGTTTGTACGATATGCATCACAGTTATTGATCCTAAGATTTTGCTATAGCAGGGACTCATACTTTGACACGAGATGTGTCGTTGGGAGTTTGGGTCATTGAAACAAGTTTCTGAGTTCCTATTTGAGTCATTTGAAATGGCAAGTAAAAAGAGTATGATTCACATTGCTGCACGGCCACGATGTTGCACGAATGGATTTTGGTGCACGGTCACAGTTGCAACATGAGTAGAACAAGAATATATATATTGAACTAATCCTAAGGCAAGATTAGAAAGACCATAAAAGAATAAGTTGCACACACCAAAATAATGTATTGGTTTTGTATGGGTAGACGAGGGGCTCAGTCACCAGTACGGTTGTGTACTGACACTATGCCAGTTTTCATGGCAGGTTCAGGTACTTGCTCATTCGGGGTGGAGCTCGCTTGGACATACTGAGGCATGGAGTTCCTTATCGTTTTGAAGCGTGCGACCGCGTTGATGTTTTCACCTATAGGGGACATAATGTATGGATATTTCCATCTGAAGCATCCGTAAGTTGTAAGCCTAGTGGCAATTTGTATTGTATTAAGAGATGAGAGAGAGACAACAGAGTGATTTGTATTCAGAGAGAGAATGGGCTTGAGTGATTGTAACCTTAGCTTCGTGCCTTTGTAATTTCGCTAATTATTAATAAAGAGTTTTGTTTTCGTATATCATCGTGTTATTCAACTTCTCTGCTCGAGGCTTCTGTGCGACAACCCCGTTGCCAAGCTATTGTAATCGGTCGTTATGGTACTGCCTTTGTGTGAGCGTAACCTAGGCTCACGTGGCATCACGCCCAAGCGAGGATGATCGGTTCTGCAGAACCGAGGCATGACGTCTAGCGGGCTCTACATATCCTGTACTCCCGACTGCGAACAATGACAAATCAAAACAAAAGAGAAATTCTGAGAGCTTACATTATAGCCATATCAAAATCTATACCAAAACAAATATTGTATGTCAAGAGCAAGGTGTACTTACCTATGGTCGAGTAATGCGGCTGATACGGTACATAGGATGCATGCTCATGTTAGTGACTTCCACCATGGCTAAAAAATACATGCCTTGCTCCTTCAATACTCATGAGCTCGTAGGAAGTGGAGAAGTGAGTGTGTGCAAGAGAGAAGAGAAAGAGTTCACTTCCTTGGCTCAAGAGTAACCAAGAGAAGAAGAAATAGATGAGGAATATTGAGAGAGTTATAAAATACTAAGATCGATCACAAATGTTGGATCAAAATGCAATGGAAAAAAATGACATGCACAACCCTTATTTCCACTCTGAATAGGGAAACAAAATTTTGGACAGAATTTGTCCAGTATTCTGTCAAAAAGGAAAAATCAGGGAAAATCCTAAGTGTTCATGGTTTTGGTTCAAAGTATGGTTACTAGTCATGGTAGATGGTCATGTCATAGGTTATACGAGTCTCAGAAAGTGTGTTGGTTGGCACGGTTATGAATAAAACCAACAAAATATTTTTAAAGTTGTATATGTTTGTAATATATTTTCTTGAAACTAGAGTATTGCATGAGATTTTTGGTACAATTATCGATGTAGGAAAATGAGAGAATATGTCAAAAACTAGTAAAGTCGTCAATAACCAAATCTAGTATTGTCATCATGGCACGATATCGATGTTCAGGGACTTGTCACGTGAAAATCCATATATTTGTCCTTGATTATGATATTGAAATAAAAAACTAAAATAATATAATATACGGTAAATACTCGTGTATCTGTACATAAATATCAACCCAGTGAGAAGAGACTCACATGTAGCTAAAAGGATTTTGGCATAGAAATATGACGAGAAAGGAAGAGAAATGTGGAGAAAAAAAACCTTCGTTGTTTAAAAAAAATCATGCTAAGTCAGTTTCTACACCTTTAGCAACATATTTTGTCTACTGAAATCACCATAGTCACAAGACGATATTGTTTACATGTCTAATATACTTTATTTAATGTAGTTGGGAATTTAATGTATACCATGATTTGTACTTGTCTAGATCTTTCTTATTGTTAGTGTAGTAAGCAGGTATAAGGCGAATCCAAGAAAAGAACTTTGGTAAGAAGTTAACGTTACTTGATACTTTTGTCTATAATTTAGAAAAGTAATAATTTTTTAATTCATATTTGTGGTTCTTCAGTTAGCTGGAGAACAATGCTGCAATATATGGTTGCTTTATCTACAATGGAGGCTGAGTACGTGCTGATGGTAGACGTAGTTAAGGTATCTATACAATTTAATAGGTTGATTAGTAAAATGATTCTCAAAGAGCAAATGGTGGATCTTCATTGTGATAGCCAGAGCATTATACACGTCACTAAAGACCAAATGTTTCACGAGAGGACAAAGCATATCTATGTTCGCTACTAATTCGTTCGAGATATGATATTCCAAGGACATCTTTTAGTGAACCGCAGACAACCCAGCCGATATAGTGACGAAGGCACTCCAATGGCCAAGTTCAAGCATTGTTTGGACTGGATTAGCTTTCATGATCCTTTGACACGAGCGGTTCACTTGGAGAGAAAACTTCTTTGTAGAGAATTAGAGTGGATTAACTCAAATTCAATTCAACTAGTTATTCCTCAAATAAAGAAGAACTTGCAACTACCTCAGTTGTTCATATCTTAAGGATAAAGATATTTTTATTGAGAGGTTAGGTGATTTTTTTGGTATTTCCAAATCAAGAATTTATGTTTGCTTTTACTTTTCTGTTGGGAACCTGTGCATGATCTGAACCGAATTCGACTACAAATACGAATACAAAAATAATGCCAACACACCCGAAGGTAACGAACCAATCTACCATGAACACCAAGACAGATCTAACATAATATTTTTGATGACTATGTTACCTGGACAAATCCTAATCTATATAGCTTTGACAGACGATACAAGATTGAAAAAGAACTACGTTGGACCCTTTGCCCAAAGGTTCAACCCCCTCACCAAATTCAAATAGAAAGAAGAATATTACAACTTGAAATCGCTCACCCTGACCATAGCGATCTTCCTGTAAAAAGACGACGACTCCCCTCATAGATATTTTCTTCATGTTGTCTTGAATAGCGAGCCCTAAGAGTAAAGTATGGACATTCTCTTATATTTTTTGTGTACATACACGCTGAATCTCCCACATTGTGCTCTTCCTATTGCCTCCACCCTCAGCGCACACACACACAAACATATATATATATATATATATATATATATATATATATATATATATATATATATATATATATATATATATATATATATATATATAACACGACCAAGAACAAAACCCCTAATGATCAGCCTCACCATAAGTCTTGGTTGTCTGTCCTCGACTTTTGTCTTCATCGTAACGTGCTACTATTCCGACGATCTTCTTTACCCTTGGTTTACCCAACCAAAAAGATGATGTGGTTCACCCTGGATTCAGTCTCATGAACCTACCCACCTTTGTGTCCAACACTAAAGCTCCTGTACACATGCAACCTAGAGCAAAACATCATGCACTATGCACGTCATGATGACCCACAGCTCCCCAAAACTGTGCAAATGGAGATGTACCTACCTCAGATTGAGTTTGTTCCTCACATTGATCTCCTCCATGGCTTCGAACTGCTGAAATCGATATCGTTCCATAAATCTTTGGCAAACAACATATCACCAAAATTGGGTCCGTAGAACAATCTTCGTATGGTAACTGACCAGCCGTCAAAGGACCAACAGACTGACCATCAATCTTTGACTTATCACCATTCGTTGCTTTGTCTCGACGAACTGAATCATATGTATCCCTCAAAGCATCTCAAAGAACCCCTAAGACAAGTTTCTAACGATCCTAAAATATCGGTCGAATACCCTCGAGCCTCCATCCGATGTATGTAGTCTTCATGTACACCTCAGCGGCTTGAACCTGTACATATATACCACAACATATGTCTACCAAAAATATACTGCGATAACCATCATCAGCCAGCCTCTCTATCGAAATCAAGTTATAGCACAAACTCGGTACATGTCGCACCCCTTGAAAATGAGCTTCTCGCTAAACTTCGTTATCAAGTGCACATCGCCGATGCCCACAACTATAGCAGTTTCTTATTTTCTATCTTCACACATCCAAACCTACCGTCTCGGTATGACGTGAATATCCTTCTATGTGAAGTGACATGATACGATACCCTGTGTCCAAGATCCAATCACCTTCATGACACATGCCACAAGGTTTCTCCGCATTGATTGTTGCGATGATGAGATCTTTCATAGCCGTGAAATCTTCCTGATCATCATTGCCTTTTGCCTTCTCAGATTTGAGCTTCATGTAGTTCTTAAAATCACCTCTTTCGCTAAAGTGATAGCAGACCTCCTTGCGGTCCACGGTTCCATGATCCCGAGAACTCCTCATATCCTCGCCTGTGACTTGATTCTTCCCTTTTTGTAGGAAGCAACCAGGGTAGACTCCTACAACGATCCCATCTACTTACGTCGGACCTCTTGGTTCAACAAACTACTTTTGACTGTCTCCATCATGACAACTCCATCAGGTGTGGAATTTATCATCGATATCACGAACGTCTCACAACTTTCTGGCATAGAACTCAAAACATGGACTAAAGCTCATCTTTAATCAACATTTTCATCGTAGATAGCTTATTGATGATACCTTGAATCTAGTTTAGATATTGTGCTACTGTGGCACCCTCCTTGTACTTCGAGTTAACGAGTTGGCGAATAAAAATGCCTTGTTGCCACTCATATTCCTTTTGTACAACGAATGCAGCTTCTCCCACAATGCATTTTCTTAACATTATAGTTCCTCTATGAAGCTTTTTCATATTTGATGGGACAAAACTTGGATGGTGACCATATCAGCTTTTGAAACCAATAGTTTTGCAGATCTTTGTCCTGACCGTTGATGGCCCAAAGTTATTGGACTGCTTCCTAATCTAAAGGCTTCCGTATGAATGAATGTAGAAAACCTTGGGCAGTTCCATTGAGCTCACCGAGTATGTAACTATATATTGGCAACGTCTATAAATAAACCCATTGTTCTTTACTTGGATTCCAAAGTTGGTGTTAATTTTTTTTTCCCCCATAATCGTGGAAGTGGAAGGTTGATGGTGATGCCAATTGAGTAGTCATTATAATTAAATTTTCTCCAGACATTGTAGAAAATATTCATAAATAGGTGATCACAATTATTAGTTTTGACCTGAGATCAACAAATTATCCACAATTGCTATATTGCTTTTGATATCCCACGGAAAGTGTTAATTGAAGTAGTGATGCAATGGTTGGGATTGAGTATACCTGCTTATGTACTTGCCAAATTTTTTAGATGCTCGATGTAACGTTCGGAGCTTTGAAATAGTGAGGCAATTGTTGGGATTGAGTATGTAGTCCAGGTATACCTAGTTATTTACTTGTCCTTTTTTTTTTTTTGTGATGCCCGACTTTCAAATAGTTAGGCAATTGTTGGGATTGAGTATGTAGTCCAGGTATACCTAGTTATGTACTTGTCCTTTTTTTTATGATGCCCCACGTAGCGCTCTGGACTTGTCTTTTGGGTCCATTATTCTCCTTTCATCATTTATAAATAGAAGGAATAATACGCTACCGTGACTCGATCCATTGATCTTCTGTCATCCAGCCAAGATCTTATGTTTCTCCTCGGGTTCCACAAGAGTCACTCAAATTCGGCTGCGCAATTTTTTCAAGAGGAGAAAACTCCTACCGAAAGTATTCTAACTTCGCAAGGGCCCGGGCCCTAATTTCAGTTGGTTATGACTTTGTGTGTGTGTGTGTGTGTGTGTGTGTGTGTGTGTGTGTGTGTGTGTGTGTGTGTGTGAGAGAGAGAGAGAGAGAGAGAGAGGGGGAGGACTAATTTCAGTAGTCATGCATGACTTAGCTCGTCCATAGCCTTCTCAGTGAAGGACTTGGACAGAGCCATAGTCAAAGGTACACAAATATTTCTTATAAATAGTTTTCATATAGGATTTTATGATAGAAAATCGTACATGTTGCATGACATTATTGATGTTGACCAATCTTAGAATTATTGGGACACATCATCTAACTTGCCACACTGGACCAAACTTTGGAATGGAAGTATGGAACCGAATCAAGTAATTGGTATGGCTATCATTTTGCAGGTAGCCTAGGCATGCAGACTTGGTGGATCATCTGAAAACATAGCTGTGGTACTTACCAATATTAAAAATAAATCTCGAAAGAAGTAAAAAAATAAATGACAGACTTAACTAAAGAAATCACGGTAGGAACATCCAAAATGAAGTTAGTGACGAATATAGATGACATCACTATTAGTGACAAACCACGAACTCAGTAGTGACTACACGTACACTCAGAAATATGCAACGTCTACGCGTTGCTAATATATTGCTAATATGGATATAACTCAAAGTTGTGGATACGTCGCTATACATGTGGGTATAGGACAAGTGATGTTACTAGCGATAAATGCATACGTCACAAATTTTGTGTATCATGTCACTAAGTATATTTTGAAGTAAACGTCGCTCGACTTTGCCGAGTAAGTCGTTAATATGTCGTCGAGGCAAACTGTGCATGTCAATATTTGAACTTAAGTTACGTTGCTAGTCCTAATTGAGGCGTTGCTAACATACGTCACTAGCCATTGCTAATTCGTTGCCAATTGAATAATGAAAAATAAAACTCATGACACAATCCTTAGAGCCAAACCCTATCCATTTTCCTATCTCCTCCTCGTCTCTCCTCCTCCAATGAGGCCATCGCCAACAATGCCTTCGCCAACGACATGAATTACAATTTGTCATCATTTATGGACATGTGCCATGTGGCGGAAGAATTCAAACAAGAGGTTGAGGCAATCATCCGCTTTGCCAAAGGGTTTCCATAGTGCATGGATGACACCAAAATCAAGTGTCAATATATAATATCGTAAAGAAGTAGTTGATTTGACATTCTATTTCTACGTAAAGGATTCGCACCAGATTAGTACCAGTGGACCTCACACGAAAAATTTGTGCCTTTTAACACTGGAGCTAGAGCCTTATATGGATATTGATGATTATGTCAATGACGATCGATGAGGAGGACAAAATTTTGAAGATGGTTTTTGATGTAGGAGGCATATTTTTGATCTGGATGGTCATGATGCGGAGGATGCATCGAATGTCTATACGACTTTCACGGAGTTGTTGCATAATGCGAGAACTCCTTCTACTCAGATTGTGATGATCATTCGCGAGTTGGTTACAAGACTATTATGTATCAAGTCTGATTTCAACATGTTCCAAGAATATATGCAACAATCGCTTGATAGAGTTGATTATGGCGATCTTGTGGCAAGAAGTGAAGTTACCTAGATATAAGCAAATATGTCTATGATAGTCAAAGTTCGTCCATTTTAGTTATGTTGAAGTTTGCATCTTGATTTCGTGCTCTCATACTAAACTTCTAAATGAAATTGGTTATTTTAATTTAAGTTGATTACATGAGAGGAAGAACTCCTTTGAACCCTTTTAGGCTTAAGAAATAGTACTCATATATGATGCCTTAGTTTCAAGTTATACAAAGTTTGGGGATTAAAACCACCAAAACATGTAAGAATACAAATAATCAGTACAATGAGAGATTAATATCTCATGGACAAATCCAGCTTATTGGTCTCAACACAAATTTCTCCGTACGTACCACAAACAACATCACTCTCAAAGCCTCAACACAAAGACACGCCTCAAAGAACAAAGAAGGACCCTATTAAAGCTGCCCCAACCGAGCCCATCAAGCCCACCACCTTCAAAGAAGCACCACCACTTTTCTGCGGGGAAGAGTTGGATCCTTCTCCATTAGGAGACGACGTCGGTGTGAACTCGTTAGAGCCCGGAGCAGGCGGAGAAGAAGAAGGAGGGGGAGGAGGAGGAGGAGGAGGAGGAGGAGGAGAAGCCGATGGAGAAGGCGCTAAACCCGAACCCTTGGTCCTATCAGCCATGACCACGGCAACCAAGGACTCATTCTTGAGGCAGTTGTCTCTGTTCCCACTTATGAAGTAGTAAGGCCCCGGGTGGGAGAACACGAACACCGTGTTCCCGTCGTTGAAGGAGTCGATGAACGACGACGTGTTGCAGTTGCGGGCAGAACTCTCGTCCACTAGGAGGACCGAGTCCATATCTGGTAGGTAGACAAAAACTGCATATATATGCATGCGACATCGAAAACGAACGTTCTGTTAGCATTATACAATCAACTACTGCATATTTCTGATCGAATAGTGTGAACTGAACCGCAATTTACCTAGCGAGTCGCCGACTTGGAACCGGCGCTTTTGTGCCCATTGATTGTACTCGTTGGGGTCGTTGGGCAGACTCCATCCCTTAGACCCTCCTACTTTGTATTGAGTTGCGCCGGCAGCAGCAATGGATATAGCAAGAACAAGGAACAAGGGAAGTAGACCTTGGTAGTTTGCCATGAGCATGAACAGAAGCTTGCTTATTTAGAGATGTAGGGAGTTTGAGCCTAAGGTTAGAAGGTTATTTGAGTTATGAGAAGAGGGGTTCTCAAGTAGGGTTGATTTATATGAAGATTGTTTCATTCATGAATGGAATTCTACATTTTTTTGGATTCCTTGGGCACTAGAGCAAAGCATATATGTATGTGTATTTCTTGTGAAGCTATTTGAGGATTGGTATTGCTAGCTTTTGCATCTTACTTTCCAGTAATGTTCCAGAGGCTATACTTTGCTTCCAGACTAGAGAATATTTATGTCATCAATATCAGGTTATATAGCCAACGGTCAGGGTATTCCAAGACCCTTTCTGAGATATATGAGTAAGATCTGGTGTAAATAACTAACTAACTAACGTCAAAATGATCGCAACACCACTTAATTTGTAACGTATTGCTGTTGTTGGGGTTCAAGTAAAAAAAAAAGTCTATCATAGGCCTATTTGTACTCGAGGGGGTCGGCCTTGATTATAACTTGATTTATGCTGCCAGTGCCTTGATGTCGTGCCTGCGCTTTAGGGCCAGCTTTGCCATCTAGATGGACCGGGCTTCTCAGATGGAGCTCGAGCCGAAAGATGCAAAGAAACTAATATTACTTTGCATCTAAGACGAAACAACTAGAAATCTATTCATTGGAAATAAAACCCCAACCTTGAACGTAGCATATCTAGAGTTAGGCTTGGATAATGGATATGTAGGACACAGAGGATATTTGATTTTATTGGCTGAACATTCAACTTCTTTTACTTGCAATTTTTCTTGCTATAAAATACTTGCATACGTAGCTATTTATAAGATTCAAGATATATCAAACATAATGAATATGACTCTTAGATTTTCTAATGAATGCATACAACGAATTTGACTCTTTGGAAGACACAAATTTGGTATACTTTTCCAACAATGCCTCCCGTAAACCGAATTTGCTTTTGACTCCTAAAGCTTCAACATTTCTTCTGAAGACTTGTCCTCCTAGAGGTTTTGTATGTTTGGGTTATATACTAAAGGCATCACTTTTTGTATTAATTATATTTTTCTTATATTTTTAAATGAGAATCATATAGACAAATATTTACATATTATATTTGTTATAATATTAGTACAAGTGTCAGATATTATACATTGTAGATAATATGGTGTGTGGTGTCACACAGAAGATCATATTATTAGTTCCATGTAGAATATATAAATGGTTCACAACCTATGAATTTGGACAACCTATTGGTAAAGTTATAGTATAATCTGGCATTAGTCTATCTTGACTATAGGTTTACACTAGTGCACTTTGTGTATATTGAACAGGACCACTTGAGATTGTTCTATTTGTACTGACTACATAAGGAAACAAACACATCTGTTATTATGAACGTTTGTGCTCTTATGTACTCTTAATCCGAATATAATAACATACGTGAATATGCAATGTGCATTATTTTAACTCATAAAAGAGTGATATTCATTATGGGTCAACAACCTCTATGAATTGGGTAATACAGTTGTGTGTATGATAGGTTGTTGATTTTAAAAGGAATCTATGTCCAATACATCGGGTTGATAATGTTCTCTTAAGGAGCTTATAAGGATTGTCATGTAAACCCTGTAGGTGGATTATATCTGACATGACAAATAAAGTTGAATGGTACTACTAATTATGTCGATCAATATAGTTGTTAGTAACTTATTTTGATCAACGAACATTCGATATCTTAACATAAAAAGATGAACACAGATATAATAAGAAGGAAACCATAAACGTAATTCGGGAATAGGAAGGTAGTGTAACAATAGCTCTTTAGTAGACCGAGCTATATTGTTATCGAGTATGGGTTGTGTGTTCGGGCTTAATACGGGATACGTAGATCTGTTAGGAGACCTAACCCTAATTTTTTTTCTCGTGATCTTTGTTGTAGCCTATATATATCCTCTATTCTCTGGTCGTCATATGCATTAGAAAAGAGAGCAGCTTTCTCTAAACTCGTTATTCATGCATGTAAGGAGAGAAAGAGATGTCAGCCAAGAAAAAGAAAAGATTGGAAGATTGTTGTCCATACGACATCCAATCTGAGGAAGGAATACAATAGAAGACTTGAGGTCGTTGACTGATCAAGGTTGTTGAAAACCGTCATCTACTTCTCATTGCTTCAGGTAAATTCGTGAACCCTAGTTTTCGCTATTAAAGGGTTAAATCTCGTGTTAAACTTGTTCATGTTTATCGATCGATATGCACACTAATTTGCAGTCCTGGGGATCCTTAGTTCCATCATTGTAAACACATCTGCAAGTTGTTCTTTAGTTTTGCAATATTTAATGTTAATTTCTCCTCCACGAACTAGTTTTCTTATGAAGTAAAATTAATCGCATGCAAATATATTTTTTCCTTCCATATAGGACTGGATCCTTTGAGACAGAGATTGTCACTACCACTTTTTTAGCTTGAGGGCATTTTGGTCATTTTTGAAATTTTGGAATTAATTTGAAATTATTATGTATTATTTAGATTTATTGGAATTAATGTGATTTTTAGAGATTTTTAGTATAATTGATTTTGGTGTTTTAGTTGACTTTGACTAGTGTTGACTAGGAGACTAACCTAGAGGCTAACCTAGGTCATGGCTACTTGGTTAGGTTAAGTAACTCTAGTTTGACCTAAGTTAGTGAGGATTAACTCATTAGAATTAATTTGGAGAAACTAGGATTTGAATTGATGTAGAAATGGCTTGTGATTTCACAAGTCATGACTTGTGACTTAAGGCTTAATAGCCCATAGGCCCACACATGAACCAAACCTAACCCTAATCAGCCCATGGCAGCCACTATTGATCCCTTTCCCTCTATTTAAATGTTCCTAAAAATTAGGGCTAGCCTCCTTAGGAATTATTTGCTATTTTGGAAGAGGTGAGTCTCCATCTTCCCTAATCCATAGAAAATCTATTTTAATTCGTTTTTTTCCAAACCAATTGCAATAGGACCTAATTATAGTCTACTTGCTGTTGGTATTGAGTATTTTCAGGAAGGAATCAATTTGGGGAAGTTTTGGTGCATTGAGGAACCATTTCCATTTGGAGATTTTGAGCCTTTGCTCATCAATAGGTATATTTCAATCCCCTCCATGAAATTCTGTTTTTATTGCATTACTAGGATGCCCTAGCCCTAACCTAGCTGTAGGAATAGCTAACCCTAAGTTTTGTGTCCAATTCGTGTCCTATTTGGACACGTATTAGTGACATGGTGCATGTGTTCGACGAAATGCCCCAATTGACATTTCGGTTGAGTTTTAGAAATGTATTCGAATAGAAATTAGGGTTTTGGTCTTGCTTATAGGTTTCTAGTGTCTTGATGTGGTTTTCGTGTCGTGTCGTGTCGGGCCACGGGGGACACGGGAACACGCGGGTGCGTGTGCGCGCGCGCGGCACTGTGGCTCCCCTGCTACTCGGGGCTTGCTGTGCAATGCACACGCCACTTCGACACCTAAAACTTGACACACGTGTCGTGTCCACGATTGACACGGGGTCCCCCAAGTATCACGAGCTCTCGTGTCGTGTCGGACACGTATTTGCGTGTGCACGTGTTGTAAACTGTGCGGTTCAGTGTGCAATGTTGGGTTCTTGTGTTAATTCAATTTTAATGCTTCTAATTGTGCTTTTAATTGATTAGTTAGATCCTAAATATGTTGTTTAATCTCTGTTACATTAGGTTACACATTAAATTAGGTTTTAATGGTGAATATTGGATTCGGATGGGGTTCAAACAGCATATGGCTGATACACTCTGATACATGTATTTCCAGTTTTTCCCAAATCCTTTAATTTCCTGTTTAAAGTTATGTTCTTCACTGATTTTGATCCCCACATGTTGCAATTCATGTTAGCTAAGTTTTTAAATTCAAATATAGGCTTTTGGAATTGGGAAATAGGATATTAGTTTTTGGGTTGGTTTTCAAAACTGTTATTAACTGTTATTGAACCTGAGACTAAAACTGGGAATTGAATGAGGTTGTGTTTTCTTTTAACTGTCAATACATGAGATTGTTTTCTGTTTTATGCTGTTAATTAGCACTGATTGAATAACAGGATTTGGTTAATTGGTTTTTCCTATTTGTGTTAAACTGTGATTACTTCACCATTAAACTGAAATGATTTCATTTGTCTGAGATTTCCTGAACTCTTGATTTCCTGTTAGTGTAGTTCTTCACTGTTAAAGGGTTTTCCCCTATTGCTAGTTCATGATTAGTTCATGTTTCAATGTAAATTAGGCCTTGGGTTGGTTTCGAAATGCTGAAACTGTCAATGCCTGGGTTTAGTTCTTTTTTTTCATATCACTGTAATAGTGGTTCAATGCTATAAAATCTGAGTTTTGTGTTCCTATTAACTGTGAATGGTCCTCCTAAAAAACTGGAATTGAATTCCAATTCCTTTCCTTTTCGAATACCATGAAAACTGAGATTTAGTTCCTTCCTTTCCTGATTAACTGAATTGATTTCCTTCCCTTTCGAAATGGACTTTGGGTTGTAATGGGATATTGACATTGTATTGGTGTTCGAAGGGAATAGGTTGATTGGTTTCATTGGTTCCTGCCTACTGTATAACTGAGATATTGTCTTCCCTTCTCTTTAAAAACTGAGAATGATCCCTATAACTAGTCAACTACATTCCAGTTTCACCATAGTTTTAACTGTAACCTGAAATGAGGCTCTAAGCATGCTGAATTGAAATGTATATTCATGTATTCACTGTTTAATATACACACTGAATTTCACAGATTTTCCATATGTACAATGTGCACTGATTCCTATTTTGTCACACTGTTCATGTATCCTCACACACCACAAGTTAATACTTCACTGTTTTATTCAATGCACTGATCCCTTGCACTATTACCTGTTTTCAATATTGGCACACACACCCTCTAGCCTTCACTAACACACACATGTATACCACATTCCCTTCCTATCCCTATATATATATGTACATGTATATATTGTCTAATGTGTATATATGGGTAATAATGTGTATGTATGTTTAGATGTACTTCTATTTAGAATTGTATAAATATATATATATATATATGTGAGATGTAATATATGTATCCTATATTAGATAATTTGGGTGTACTATCATTTTTATATAAATATAGTTGTATGGGTGATAGGTATATAGATAGCCTATATATGTATATTCTAAGTTAGATTATAATACATATTATCATGTGTATCTGTGATTATGGGTTGGCCTATGGCATGGTATGCCTAGTATGGAGTCTAGAATAGACTGTTTGCCTTGATAGAACCTAGAATAGCTCGTTTGACCTAGTGAGACTTGGTTAGACCTAGTTGACCATAGTTTGACTTAGGTTTGACTTTAGGGTTAACCAGAGTTGACCAAGAGTTGACTTGGGTCTAGATTTACCTAGATTCATGTAGAATGCATTGATTTGCATCTTATTATCGTTGAAGACTCATAGTGACTTGTACTGTTCTATAGGAGACAGACACCACTCCTCGGACAGTATATATTCTCCAGATTCACCGGATACAGGTAAGTACATTCTCTGATCATTTCATATCCTGCATTAGGAGTATATTTCCTGCTTTAGATTACTTTACATGATGCTGACACGTTGGAAACACGGATTAGTACTATATGGATCGTGTTGTGCGATGTTATTCCCTTAGCGGATACATCGGGTATTCGTGTTCGTGTACTTTATCGTGAACATCGTGTACTCCTTGTATTTGTTACATTCGTGTACGAAACGTGTGAAATCGTGTATAATCATGTATTCACATGACCTTCGTGTACAATAACATAACTTAACTAGATCCTTGTGTATTGATTGGGGCGGGGGAGTAGAAGTGGTTATGTATTCAATCCAGTAGATTACTCGTGTACAAGCTCTATAGATTACTCGTGTACAACATCGTGCCGTCTACATAACCATCTTGCGCTCTGAATCACTAGCACTGTTAGTTCTCTATATACTATAGCTATTTATTTATAGTCTCTCTCTTTTATCATGTATTTCTTTCAGTTTCTTGTATCTTACTCTATAGCATGATTATATATCCTGACCTGCTATGATTTGATGAGATGTACTGTGCTCGCTCCTATCCTGACTGGACCTGTTAAAAATTTTACAGAGGACGAGGCTGAGGCGTTCTGCCCTACCTACTACGGTGCTACATTAAATGAGTGCCTGGACTTGGACCAGCAGCAGGATCCACCAGCAGTAGATGACACTCCCTTAGATTAGGATTGTCTTTACTTTACTTGGATTACTGTATTTAGATTCTGTCACGACCCGCTCCCGAATAATCGGACACGAGTCGGACACGCCCAGCCTTCGTCGTTAGACACGACGAAGTAAGCTGTACCAAGCTAGGGAAAACTAACCAGATAATCATGAATATAGAAATCACAGCATCTAAAAACGTATCCCAGAATGATCACCATAATCCACAAATCTAGATATCATAATGTACGAGTCATCAAGAATGAAATGTACATGAATTCTAAAGACAATCTCTAAGAGTAAGCTAACAGTCTAAGCCTGAAACATCAAGCTAAGCCTCATCCTGCTCAGCTAATCCTGGGCTCTGACCCATAGAGTAGAGCAAAGTCCTGCAAGCATACCTGCAACATATCCTATTCAGGAGCGGAGCAAAGTACAGTTCTAGGTAATGAAACATGAACATGATATGAACAGGGTACAGGAGTACAGGAAAATGAAATACAGGAATGAACATGAAAGTACAGGAAAGTAGTACAGGAAAATAAGTACAGGAACTATAGTACATGAATGTAAAGTACAGGAACATGTAAAGTACAAGAATGAAACTATAATCCTGAAGTACCAGACATGACAAGTGCACAATATCGAAATACATCTAGTCCATGTGACCGGCTGGGGTAAGTACAGGAGCATGCACAGGAGTACATGAATATGGTACGACTTAGGACCCGCGTGCACAGTGCGAGGCCTAAGCTAGGTACAGGAATATATAGTAACTGGGATTGGTCACATGGCTAGTGTATTTCCCCACCCGACACTAATAAGTACAAGAACAAGAGTACAGGAGTACAGGAGTACATGAATATCGTGCCATGACGTGTCACAAGAAAGGGTACAAGAATGTAAATGTACAAAACCATAGAAAAGTACTTGCCTGGCTCCAGCAATATGGTAGGCAATCTAGCTAGATGTTCTCCTGTTAACAATAGTGATGTACAAGTTGGTTAATAAACTATGCTAGTTGCTTCTAGGTTAAGAACTAAATCTTTATCTTGATTCTTCCCAAATAAGTTAGTCTTATTTGGAGGTTCACAAGTACTAGGTTTAATTACTAACTTCTTGTTCTCTTAGGAAAAACAAATGCTAAACACAACCCTTGGTTTTACGTGTTTAACACTAAGGGTTCTATAAGTTTATAATTCAAAAACTCATTATATATAGAGTTAGCATTTGCAACTTTATATATAAAAGTGGTTTGTTTTATAAACTTGGTTTTAAAAGTTATTTACATAAAGAGTTAACTAATCAGCAGTAATTAAGAAAAGTTAACTAATTGTTTTAGTTATAAAAAAAATTGGTTTAAGAGGATGTTTCCATCAACTCACAATAATTGGAAAAATAACATAATTTATTTATAAGAATAAACTACAGACAGTCCTGCCCAAAGGCAAAGTTCACAGGCCGGCCCACAACCACTCGGCCCACAACCCAACAATCTGACACCCGGTCCAACTCAAACCAAGGATCAGTTCAGACCCAACTATCTAACCAGCCCAACTATAACTACAACATATAAGCCCGGCCCAACATGGCCCAGCCAAGCCAGCCCAACAATTAATTAATTACAGTCATCCAGCCCATAATTAAATAATATTACAACACATTCAGTATGGCCCAGCCCATACTAACAGCCCACAAAAGAAAATACAAAGATAAGCCCACTGAAAAACACCAACCGGCCCAACAACAGATAACCGCAAACTGCCAAAGTCCACCGCCGGTCAGGCCCACAGTCCAAGGCTAGTCACGTCAGGGTCAGAAGTCACATCATCTCCTTGGTGTCCAACACGCACGTCGGACACGGGAAAGAGGACACGGCTACAGCAAGGTCCAGCAAGGTACTAGCCACGAATCCGCGCCACTTCGTATCCGACACGAACATCGGATACGAACAGGTAGGTACAGCCACAGTCCAGTCGGAACAGAGGTCCAACACGCAGAAGATTCCCAGCAACAATAAACAGAAAAGAGAAAGAAGAAATCATCAACTAAAAATATATATAAAATATGCATGCAGTGTCGGACACAAGAGTGTCTGACTGAGATCTCAGTTCATCAAAAATGGAACCAACATCATATCCCAAAATTATGGCATGCATGCAGTATCAGACACGAAAGTGTTTAGACACCAGATCTCAGTCCCAAAAAGAAAGATTCAGAACATCAGATCTTCCCCAAAAATCCACACAGAAATGGATAAGGAAAACATTCCAAAAACAAACCCATCCTGATCTAACGAACCGAGCAACCCTAGAGTCACCACTGGGTTTGTTAGGTCTAGGCCAACCGACAGCATGCAAGTAAAAGAAACAGATCCACTGGATCCCCTCAGAAAACACCATCGAAAACCCACACTCAACAGATCTGGAACCACTACCAGATCTGGAGAAAACTCCTCAGAAAACAACATCACACCCACAGAAATAGTCACAGATCAACTTGATCTCAAAGAATCAGCTAAAGAACATCATAGATCTAACATGCAACCCAAAATAACCACATGCAAGGGTCGATCTACAAGATCGGACCACAGAAACCCTAGATCCATCGGATCTGAACAGTTAGAACTGTTCGAAAGAAAGAGAACATCATTGATCTCACACAAACCCAGCTAAACCCTAGATCTCGTCACCGATCAAAGGATCTCAGAGTCTAGGCCATAGATCTGCCATAGATCTGACCAACAGAAGAGATTAGGGTTAGGTTAGGGTTTACCCTCTGGAAGTCGAAGCCCAAAGCTCGTCGAGGAAGAAGGAAGGAAGAAGACTCGGTCAGAGCAGCGCCTAGGCGTCAAGGAAGGCTCGCCTAGACCCAGCCATCGTCTTCATCGCCAACGCCATCATCATCGGGGTCGTCGGCTTCAACAGGGACGAAGTCGCCTCGCTCAGGATCGAAGTCGCCGCTCCCTCAGATCTACGCCACCAGAGTCGCCGTCATCATCAAGGTCGTCGTCGCCATCAGAGTCGCCGTCGAAGTCGCCGGAGAAGAACGCTCGAGAACGGCGGAGTTCTCGAAGGGTCGGCGGAGAGCTCGAGAAGAGTGGAGAGCTCGAGAAGAGTCGGTGGAGAATAAATGGCCACACTCTCTCTCCGAACGGTCGGATTTAAAACAAATTAAAATGGAAATTTGCAAATAAGCCCCCCCGCTACTGGCCATTAAGCAGAAACACCCCCTTCCTTTTCATAATTAACCCGCAACCAAATTTAATAAGAAATTTACAATTTAAACCTCTGCCTTTTCATAATTGCATAAATTATTTAAAAACAGTTTTTAAAATAAGAAAAACAATATAAAAGTTGTTACAACAACTTCAAATTGTAAAATTGTCTAATATTTAAATCATTAAAAATGTTTCCAAATTAATAATAAGTATAGAAAATGAATTTTTATTTTTATTTAAGAAAACTGGAAAGTGGAGTTACAAATTATCCCCCCCTCAAAAAAATTTCGTCCTCGAAATTCGAAGGACAACAAAACAATCAAGGCAAAAACACAAGGAAGATTCAAGCTCAAGCCATTTATTGTATTTAAAGGTTTCAATTATCAAAATACAATTAGGCAAACAAAGTGGGATCTCTCTCCCGCATCTCGTCCTCGCCCTCCCATGTGGACTCTCCGGAGAGTGGTGCCTCCACATGACGCGGACAAGAGGAATGGTCTGGTTCCGCAGTCGCTTCTCCCTCCGGTCGAAGATTTCTACTGGCTGCTCCTCGTAAGTCAATCTCGGGCCCACCTCCAGCTCTGAATAGTCCACCACATGGCTCGGGTCTGGAATGTATCGTCGAAGCTGAGATACGTGAAAAACATCGTGCACTCCCTCTAACCTAGCTGGAAGCGCTAGTCGGTACGCCACCTCGCCAATCCGTGCTGTCACGTCGAATGGTCCAATGAATCTCGGACTGAGCTTCCCGCCTCTGCCAAAATGAATGGTGCCTCTGATCGGCGAGATTCTTCAGGAACACTCTGCTTCTAACTGCTAACTCCAGTGACCATCTGTTGTCGTCCGTCCAGTGCTTTTGTCGATCCATGACGCTATAAGCCTTGAGTCCAAGTATACACAAGAAGTTTGGGATATCACGCTTTGACAAAGGTCAATGATCAAATAGTCACGAAGTGGAAGGAATTTCAATTACAACTCAGAGGAGAAAAATCATGAAGACACAACTATTAAATACAATCAAAAATTGATAGTTTTAACACAAGTGGGCTAGCACAAGATAGGAAAATCATGGTCAGACAGACATGATTTAAGATCAAAATTTAGACAAGACACAAGCGAAGTATGGAATCAAAATCTGGCAATGTATAATTTGAGGAAATCAATGATCTAATGGTACAAAAAGGTAATTAGCAAGGGTTGATTTGAGGAACGTACGAAATACTCAGGAGATACAGTATCAAATCAGGGTGAACATGCAAGGATGTGTGATTCTCGAAAACCAATAATCATATGAAAAGGGATTATAGTCTCCAGAATATCCAAGAACATATTGGTATCTGAAATCACTTTGCTTAGAATCCCTACCCCGCCAGTATGTATCTGACTGCAGTGGACTTTCGGCTCCGTGACTCAA
Organism: Iris pallida; assembly: GCA_029216955.1. Taxonomy (NCBI): domain Eukaryota; kingdom Viridiplantae; phylum Streptophyta; class Magnoliopsida; order Asparagales; family Iridaceae; genus Iris; species Iris pallida. The sequence goes on from JANAVB010044619.1 coordinate 3,542,458, forward strand.
ATAACAATATGTCTCCAAATACTCTATCAACCTTATCCATTTTCCAACAATCATTGACGAAACAACCCAAAAGATCAAGATATGAAGAATATGACAAGTCTCGACAATCCTCGAAAACCTGTGGGTGTCTGAAATCACTTCAACTTAAAGTTCCTGCCTCGCCAGTGCGCTACTGGCTGCAGTGAACCCTCAGTCTCCATAATCCAGCTGATGGCTGCAGCGCGCAACTGTCATGCCATAGTAGGTCATCGAATAGCCTCTCGACTTATCCCTAGGAATTTCAAAAGAGTTTCAAGAAATTCGAATTGAGTTTCAATAGTCCAAGTCACGAAAATGGTGAGATTACCTGTCTGTTAGAATACAAGGGTTATTAGGTACTATGAAGTAACACGGAATCCAATCGAAGAGTAGTGAGTACAAAAGGGCAACCAAGGAGATTTAAAATTCAGACAGGGAGCGAAGTTTCAACTTATAACGGATTTCAACTGATATCTGGAATGGTAACAAGATTCCATATATGAAACATTATCCCGAAGGAATAACAAAGTCTCGAAGGAGGAACTGAAGCAAGATGTCAAATAGAAAACAAGTTTCAAAATAAGCATAAAATTCCATACTGGAATCAAGTTTTTAATAAAATCTCGAATAACAATGAAAACTTGAATAGAAAACGAAATCTCCAATAAAGTACACAATGGAAAATAGAAAATCAAGTATCAACAAAGTCGTGAATAAGGAACAAATTCTCGAATAGAAAATCTCAATGAGGAGACAAGATTTGGAATAGGGAACACAGTCTCAACGAGTCGCGAGTAGGAACTGAAATTCAAAGTCCGATAAATCTTGGATGGGAGGCAAAATCACGAACAAAACAAAGTCTCGAAATAGGAAACATGATCTTAAATTTTCGAATGGAATCAAGTTTTGAATAGGAAAAGAATCAATGGGTGAGTAAAACAATATCCATGAAACAAGCGATACTTCAAATAGGGAACAAGATCGAAGCAAGGTTGTGAACAGAATAATTTCCAAGTAGAAACAAGCCACGTAGGAAACGAATCTCACATAGGGAACAGGTCGAAACCGAAGTTTTCAAACGATGTCTTGAATGGTGAATAGAAACAAGTACTGAATAAAATCAAATTCCAACTATCCCAAAATAGAAAACTGAACTTCGGAAAGGAACAAAATTTACAAATTGTAACTAGTCCTGAATAGGAAACAAAATTCCTGAGTAGAATCTCGAAAAGAGCAAGGTTACGAAGAATGGATTGGAGGAGTACCAATCAACGAATAGGAAACAATATCTCGAGTTAAGTTTCGAATACCAACCAAGATTCCAAAATAGAAAACAAGAAGTTCCCAGAAATGGTCTAGATGCTAAAAGAAATTTAAGAAAAACTAGGCTGCTAATCAAGATACATGGTTTTTCCAACCATGCAAAAATCTTCAGTCTTTAGTCTGTCTTCAGTATTCCTCCGGAACGGAAATCTTTTTAACCTCCTTCAATTGTCCTAGCGTAGGTTGATCCCTGCGGTAGTACTCCATGTGGTTGCTGATTCTGAAAAGGTGGTTCTCTTTTGCTGTAGTCTGATGCTCCTCGCGCTTGTTCTCGGGCAATGTGATCAACGTTCTTCAGCAATCCATGATTTGGTGGGCAGACGGTCTGTAGAATAAGCATAGCCTCCGTCTTTTGCGGCACTCCTCGAAGCGATGTCCTGGATTGCGGCAGAAAATACAAATGATAGCCGGCTGAATCTGAATCTCCTGCTGGGCTGAAGACGTGTTGTCTGAGTGTGACGACGCTTCGCGGATCCATAATAGCTGCTATCTCGGTCATAAATCTTCATGTCTTTCATAAACTTCAGCTTCCGGTTTCGTTCCATTGTCTGCACTACATTCTGGGTCTCCAGGCTGGTGGCTCTAATCTTCATAGAAGTCGGATCCTCACATGCTGAGATGATCTTCAGTGGCGGCTTCAGGTTCTCGATCGGCTCTCTGGTGCAAGATATGCGCTCGGTGTCGGAAAAGTCCAAGTGTCTGAGCGTCTGGAAATCAGAAGTCCTTCCTGGCTCGGAGAGTGTATCCACAAGTCTGACTTGGAAAGGGTGGCCTGCTTCCTCTGGTTGTCAAGGGACTCTTCAGACATCTCCGTCAATTACGTACTACCCATGGGGATAGTAGAGTGATAGAAGGTAGTGGAAGTTCGGAAACGTCAAGTGCAGGTGAATTGACAGTTCTGGTGTTGCATGCTTTTGAACTATCTGCAAAACAGAAAACTGTTAAAATAACCTAGACCTACATACAACAAGTGTTTATAGAATATCAAAATACCTGATACACCTGATATACCTGATATACCCTTATTTCCCGATTTTCCTATGCTGTGATCAAGTTTCCCTAGTGTAATCAAGTCCCCCAATAGTACGCTAAGTCCTAGGTACCATTAGGATAGACCTGCATGGGCCACCACTAAAAACATGTCACGACCCGCTCCCGAATAATCGGACACGAGTCGGACACGCCCAGCCTTCGTCGTTAGACACGACGAAGTAAGCTGTACCAAGCTAGGGAAAACTAACCAGATAATCATGAATATAGAAATCACAGCATCTAAAAACGTATCCCAGAATGATCACCATAATCCACAAATCTAGATATCATAATGTACGAGTCATCAAGAATGAAATGTACATGAATTCTAAAGACAATCTCTAAGAGTAAGCTAACAGTCTAAGCCTGAAACATCAAGCTAAGCCTCATCCTGCTCAGCTAATCCTGGGCTCTGACCCATAGAGTAGAGCAAAGTCCTGCAAGCATACCTGCAACATATCCTATTCAGGAGCGGAGCAAAGTACAGTTCTAGGTAATGAAACATGAACATGATATGAACAGGGTACAGGAGTACAGGAAAATGAAATACAGGAATGAACATGAAAGTACAGGAAAGTAGTACAGGAAAATAAGTACAGGAACTATAGTACATGAATGTAAAGTACAGGAACATGTAAAGTACAAGAATGAAACTATAATCCTGAAGTACCAGACATGACAAGTGCACAATATCGAAATACATCTAGTCCATGTGACCGGCTGGGGTAAGTACAGGAGCATGCACAGGAGTACATGAATATGGTACGACTTAGGACCCGCGTGCACAGTGCGAGGCCTAAGCTAGGTACAGGAATATATAGTAACTGGGATTGGTCACATGGCTAGTGTATTTCCCCACCCGACACTAATAAGTACAAGAACAAGAGTACAGGAGTACAGGAGTACATGAATATCGTGCCATGACGTGTCACAAGAAAGGGTACAAGAATGTAAATGTACAAAACCATAGAAAAGTACTTGCCTGGCTCCAGCAATATGGTAGGCAATCTAGCTAGATGTTCTCCTGTTAACAATAGTGATGTACAAGTTGGTTAATAAACTATGCTAGTTGCTTCTAGGTTAAGAACTAAATCTTTATCTTGATTCTTCCCAAATAAGTTAGTCTTATTTGGAGGTTCACAAGTACTAGGTTTAATTACTAACTTCTTGTTCTCTTAGGAAAAATAAATGCTAAACACAACCCTTGGTTTTACGTGTTTAACACTAAGGGTTCTATAAGTTTATAATTCAAAAACTCATTATATATAGAGTTAGCATTTGCAACTTTATATATAAAAGTGGTTTGTTTTATAAACTTGGTTTTAAAAGTTATTTACATAAAGAGTTAACTAATCAGCAGTAATTAAGAAAAGTTAACTAATTGTTTTAGTTATAAAAAAAATTGGTTTAAGAGGATGTTTCCATCAACTCACAATAATTGGAAAAATAACATAATTTATTTATAAGAATAAACTACAGACAGTCCTGCCCAAAGGCAAAGTTCACAGGCCGGCCCACAACCACTCGGCCCACAACCCAACAATCTGACACCCGGTCCAACTCAAACCAAGGATCAGTTCAGACCCAACTATCTAACCAGCCCAACTATAACTACAACATATAAGCCCGGCCCAACATGGCCCAGCCAAGCCAGCCCAACAATTAATTAATTACAGTCATCCAGCCCATAATTAAATAATATTACAACACATTCAGTATGGCCCAGCCCATACTAACAGCCCACAAAAGAAAATACAAAGATAAGCCCACTGAAAAACACCAACCGGCCCAACAACAGATAACCGCAAACTGCCAAAGTCCACCGCCGGTCAGGCCCACAGTCCAAGGCTAGTCACGTCAGGGTCAGAAGTCACATCATCTCCTTGGTGTCCAACACGCACGTCGGACACAGGAAAGAGGACACGGCTACAGCAAGGTCCAGCAAGGTACTAGCCACGAATCCGCGCCACTTCGTATCCGACACGAACATCGGATACGAACAGGTAGGTACAGCCACAGTCCAGTCGGAACAGAGGTCCAACACGCAGAAGATTCCCAGCAACAATAAACAGAAAAGAGAAAGAAGAAATCATCAACTAAAAATATATATAAAATATGCATGCAGTGTCGGACACAAGAGTGTCTGACTGAGATCTCAGTTCATCAAAAATGGAACCAACATCATATCCCAAAATTATGGCATGCATGCAGTATCAGACACGAAAGTGTTTAGACACCAGATCTCAGTCCCAAAAAGAAAGATTCAGAACATCAGATCTTCCCCAAAAATCCACACAGAAATGGATAAGGAAAACATTCCAAAAACAAACCCATCCTGATCTAACGAACCGAGCAACCCTAGAGTCACCACTGGGTTTGTTAGGTCTAGGCCAACCGACAGCATGCAAGTAAAAGAAACAGATCCACTGGATCCCCTCAGAAAATACCATCGAAAACCCACACTCAACAGATCTGGAACCACTACCAGATTTGGAGAAAACTCCTCAGAAAACAACATCACACCCACAGAAATAGTCACAGATCAACTTGATCTCAAAGAATCAGCTAAAGAACATCATAGATCTAACATGCAACCCAAAATAACCACATGCAAGGGTCGATCTACAAGATCGGACCACAGAAACCCTAGATCCATCGGATCTGAACAGTTAGAACTGTTCGAAAGAAAGAGAACATCATTGATCTCACACAAACCCAGCTAAACCCTAGATCTCGTCACCGATCAAAGGATCTCAGAGTCTAGGCCATAGATCTGCCATAGATCTGACCAACAGAAGAGATTAGGGTTAGGTTAGGGTTTACCCTCTGGAAGTCGAAGCCCAAAGCTCGTCGAGGAAGAAGGAAGGAAGAAGACTCGGTCAGAGCAGCGCCTAGGCGTCAAGGAAGGCTCGCCTAGACCCAGCCATCGTCTTCATCGCCAACGCCATCATCATCGGGGTCGTCGGCTTCAACAGGGACGAAGTCGCCTCGCTCAGGATCGAAGTCGCCGCTCCCTCAGATCTACGCCACCAGAGTCGCCGTCATCATCAAGGTCGTCGTCGCCATCAGAGTCGCCGTCGAAGTCGCCGGAGAAGAACGCTCGAGAACGACGGAGTTCTCGAAGGGTCGGCGGAGAGCTCGAGAAGAGTGGAGAGCTCGAGAAGAGTCGGTGGAGAATAAATGGCCACACTCTCTCTCCGAACGGTCGGATTTAAAACAAATTAAAATGGAAATTTGCAAATAAGCCCCCCCGCTACTGGCCATTAAGCAGAAACACCCCCTTCCTTTTCATAATTAACCCGCAACCAAATTTAATAAGAAATTTACAATTTAAACCTCTGCCTTTTCATAATTGCATAAATTATTTAAAAACAGTTTTTAAAATAAGAAAAACAATATAAAAGTTGTTACAACAACTTCAAATTGTAAAATTGTCTAATATTTAAATCATTAAAAATGTTTCCAAATTAATAATAAGTATAGAAAATGAATTTTTATTTTTATTTAAGAAAACTGGAAAGTGGAGTTACAGATTCTGGAATATTTCTGAGATATGTATTTATTCTAGACACTTAGAATTCTGGATTTGTATCTCTGTGATGTTTCTCTCCTGGATATTATCTATCTTTTATATCATTCTATCTTATCATGTTCTACCTTAGCTGTGATTGAGATATATATCTGTTATGTTACCCCCATTCGGGGAGTATAACTGTTATTACCTTCAACTGTTATATGTGGTGACCTAGGACAGCGTTCTACTGCCGACACTGCGGCGTAGGCTGGATGTACCCACGTCTCGTGCCCTTACTATAGGGTGCGGGTCGTGACAGAGATAACTGAATTGTTGTTTATTGTTGGTCCTTCTTGCTTGAACTTTGGCATGTAGCCATATACTTTGACATACAGTAGAAAATGCAGCAATATATTCCGCCTCTGTTGTAGAAAGTGACACAATTGGTTGTTTCTTTGAACTCCATGAAATTTCTCCTCTATCAAGGTTGAAGACATCCAGAGATGCTTCCAGAATCATCAATACTTCCTCCCAAATCATTGTCAGTACAACCGATAAGATTGAGAGGAGCTTGATAGAATATCATAGTCAATAGTTCCTTTGATATATTGAAATATCCTTTTAGTCGCTTTCCAGTGATTTGAATAAGGCTTCTCCATGAATCGGCTTACTAGACTTACTGCAAACACGATATCAGGTCTTGTGGAAGTCAAGTACATCAAATTTTCTACTAAACTTCAAAACATAGTGGAGTTAACAAGCTTTTCTTCACCATTTTTACTTAATTTCAGTCCTGAGAGAAACTGGATTTGCATTCTCCTTCTTAAATTTCTTCAAGATTTCTTTTGCATAGTTTTTTTTTAAAATAAAAGTACCTTTCTTGGATTGATGAGCCTTAATAACAAGAAAATGATGTACTTCTCCTACATCAGTCATCTCAAATTTCTTCATCGTGTAAAGCTTAAATTCCTTAAGCATTTCCATATTATTTCCTGTGAAGATAAGATCATCAACATAAAGACTTACTATAATGAAGATTCCATCTGATCTTTTTGGTGTAGAGAGTGTAGTGTCTCACTCCTTGCAGTCCATTACGTAATACCCACGACTTGCTTACGCAGTCTTGGCTGAGTATTGGAAAAACTTTTGCTGGTAACGATTGATCATGGATGAAATACAATGAACCATGCCAACACATGAATCGGCTTCTATTAAAATGTGTCAAATAGTTTTTGTTGATGTTTTCGCTGCTTGATTTTGATGAATGCGTTTTTGTGTTAGTTTTCTATGAATGGTTTTTATTGTTCGCTTTCGTCGTATTTTGCATTCATTCCGAATCTTGAGAGAAAAAGATCGAAGTATGCTAATCAAATATTGGTACCAATGTAGGACGCTTATGCGGAGCGTAATAGTTGCGTGAAGTTCCTCCTGATCTTTATTCAACTTGGTGAGTTGTTTTGACCGGTCTACCATTTATCTTCATGTCCTAATAAAAAATAATCTCTAGTCCACTCTTTTGTTTCATCTCATTGATCAATGATACCGAAACAACGAAAGATAAGAATACGAAATGAATCACATGCTAGATCTTATAACTGTTGTTTTGTCTGTTTCAATAAGAATGATTACATGTTTCTTTACAAGAATGCTTTAACTATAAGACATGTATAAAAAAAATCTTGCATTTAATTGAATAAGAATTGAATACTAAGTGATCGACCAAATAAACAAAGCATGAAATGAATGTGTCGTCTATCAGTTAAGGCACAAAATGAACGTGTCATTTATCTGCCGCACTGTTGAGTTTTATCTGATAGAAAAATAGATCATGCATCATTGGTCTTGGACAACTTGTGCACAAGGTAACCGTCTCTCGGATGAATTCCTGGGATACTGAAAATCGTTCGGCCTATGAGAGATTAAGGCTCCCTGAGATAAATGAGACATCACGGTCAGGGGATCTTATGTCTATTAGTGAAGAGATGAACCAAAAGAGTCATAGCTGTTAATCATGAAAAATGACCCATGGACCGTCATGTAGATAGGACACATGCATAGTAAGAATTGTAAGCCTCAATATCTGCAGAAATGGAACATAAATTATTCATATATGCAAATTGTGCTAATTTTTGTCTTGTGTAGGGATGGATCACCAACTATGGATAAGATTTGTATTATTAGTGGTAATTTTACTGTTTACATGTCTTCTTATGAATTGCTTAAAAGAACCTAGACAAGTAGAAAGACCATAGTAATAAATGTTAGCTTCACATGTTGATTTATGCAGATTTATGTAATGTAATTTCGGCCATGGCCACTCACCGGTACGTGTTATGTAGTGATCCACATTGTTGGCACCATTTCAGATAAGCAAGATATAGGAGGATTCAAGAGGTGCTGAAGGCTTGTCCAATCCAGTAGAGTTTTGCCAACCGCCTCGAAGCTATTTTCGTTTCAGTCTAATCAGCAAGTTTCTTTTGAAGTCTTTATCTTTATGAAATAAAAGGATATGATGTATGAACATTATGGCTCTTAGAGTTCTAAAAGAAAGATATAAGCCAAGCTATGACATTTTGAGTCACAAGCAATGTACTTGTACTCCTATCAAGTTATTAATAAAAGAAGTATTTTCTATTCAAATCTCCATGTCAAAAATTTGGTTTTCTGCTTTTGTTCTGCTTGTGTTGTTGTTTTGTTGTACAAGATCTGGCCTTGTACAAGCATAACTTATGCTTACACGGCATTACGTCCAAGCGAGGACGATCGGTTCCGCAGAGATCAAGCGAGGATGAACAATCATGCAGGAACGGGACGTGACAGAGAGTGTGCTCATATGGACATTTTTTTAATCCATGTTTCTCAAAGTATAAGTTGATATGACTATACCAAGCTCTTGGAGATTGTTTAAGACCATATAATACTTTTTTTAGTTTATAAACTGTCTTCTTCTCCTTTCTTAACAAAACCAAGAGTTTGTACAAGATAATCCTCTTCTTCAAGAATGCCATTTAAGAATTTCACATCCATTTGGAATATTTTCCAACTGTTTTAAGCTACAAAAGATATCAATAGTCTAACAGTTTCAATTCTAGAAACAGGAGCAAAAATTTCTGTGTAGTCTTCTCCTTCCCTTTGTTTGTATCCTTTTGCCACAAGCCTTGCTTTGTACTTGTTATTTGAACCATCAGGATTTTTTTTGAGTTTGTATCACTCTTCTCAATAGACTTCATCTCCTCCATCATTGCTTGTCTCCAAGCTTCTTCTTTATTTTCTTCTCAAATGAAATTGGATTTTCACCTGCAAAGAAAGTAAAATAGACAGTATTATTTGATTCAACTTCCTCATTTGAGTCATAAATTTCTTGTATACTTCTCGTTTTTTAGTAGGCCTTTGATAGACATCTTCTCTTGGTGAAGGTGGAGATGCACGTTCAGTTTGAAAGCCAACTTTTTCACCTTCTTGTATAAGATTTGAGTTGTACTTGCAGTATCACCTTCATAGGTTGAAGCTTCCTCAAATCGAACATCTCGGCTGATCACTATCTTCTTTGATATTGGTTTATATAACTTGTAGGCTTTGATTGCTTCACTATAGCCAACAAATATACACTTCTATGCTTTGCCATTGAGCTTGGACCTTGTAGCATCAGGAATGTGTGCATAAGTGATACTCCCAAAAATTATTAAGTCTAGAACACTTGGCTTCAATCCAAGTCATGCTTCATGAGGTGTGATGTTACTTAAACTCTTCATTCAGTCGTCGCCATAAGCGGTTATATATTGTCGCTATTCGAACTTATCCTTCGTAAGGTTTGACGCTAAGACGTCGCAATATAGTCGATCGACACCGATTTTTGAACGTCGCTGATAGGACAGAATTTTGTCGCTATAAAGACCTCTCCAGGTAGTCGACTTTAGTCGAATGTCCGACTACTTGGCGACAACTTCTTGTTAGCAACGCGTCGGTTGCCGACACACCCAATCTATCAAATGTTCACCACCAGTTAGTCGCTAATGCAATATAGCGGCTACTTGGCGACGGATGCGGACATCGTTGATTAGCAGTATTTTAGTAGTTCTAGGGTATCAAAGTACTGTAGCAGTAATCAAATAGGTGTTTTCATGTTTTATTTTGATATTTTGGGTTGGAGATGCTCAAGTGCGAGTGATGGTTAACGGAAGGTAGTTAATTGCAGAGGCTCTTTATGCTAATTAGTTGATCATTCTAGGTACAAGTAGTAATTTATAAAAACTTAGTAATTTATAAAAACTTGTAAAATTGGTAAAAGTTTGAAGGTATTTAAGTGCAAACTATATATATAGCTAGTGTGTAGAAAACCTTGAAGTTCTAACGAAGTCTAATTTGATGGGAGTTCAAGGGTGGGCCCATGTGACGGGCTAGAGTGGGCTCTAGTTTGCCCAAAAAAAAATTGATTTTATTTTCATATAATTTTTTTTTTGTAAATTTTTGTGAGTCAAGCTATATCTAGTCATCCTAATCCACTCTAGCATACCCAACTTAGATTCCTGGTTCCACCTTGTGGGAGTTGTATATTGTAGTAGTAGTACTTTGAACGAGAGAATTAAAATAGTTCTCCATCAAACAACTTCCATGTTATTCTTCTCTTTTGGACTATATACTTGTTTCAACATTGAAACAATCAACATGTTGTTCCAGAAAAATTCATCACACTCGCATATGTTTATCCACCCCTAACCCTTCAAGTACGTACTCATATACTCCAACCCAGTGAATATGTCAAGATCAAAACCATTCACAAACCATGACACCAAGATCCAAGAGATGCATCGTCACATGCTGCATTCTCACCGCCACCATCCTCCTCCTCCTCATCCTAACCCTGGTCATCCTCTACTTCACCCTCCTCAAGCCGAAGCAGCTCGAGGTGGTCGCCACCCCGGTCGCCATCCGCAGCATCCAGTTCGGGCTCTTCCCCGTCGTCACCCTGCAGCTGGCCCTCAGCATCGACGTCTCGATCAGGAACAGGAACTACGCGGGGTTCAGGTACGCAAACACGACCGCCTCCGTCTACTACCACGGGGGGTTGGTTGGCCTCGCCCCCATCGAAGCGGGCGAGGTGAGGGCGCGCTCGACGCGGAGCATCAGCACGACGGTCGGACTCCTCGTGGACAAGATGGTCGTCGACCCGGAGTTCTTGCCGGACCTGATGGCGGGGACGCTGAACTTGACCTCGGAGTCGAGGATGGATGGAGACGTGATCCTGATGAAGGTCTTCAAGCTGCATGCTTCCACGTCGGTGGAGTGCGATATTACCGTTTTCGTGAAGACTAAGAATAGTACCTGCAGTTGTGCTGCAAATATCAAGATCTGAGTGTTGAGTATTGTCAGATTGTGTGGCCTGTGATTCTTTGATTTGCTTATCGAATTTCAAGAAATTGAAATATGGTTCTAAAATCTCTGCCGAAACTGATACAAACATGTAGACGACCATGGACGGAGCCATAAATTTTTTTTTTGGGAGAACTAAGAGCATGAATGAAAAAAAAAATCATGTGATATAATGAAAAATCTACAAAACCTACAAAACAACACCCTACAAGATTTGGAACCTTGGATTTTTTACATAAAGAGCCTATCACTCAACCAACCAAGCTAAAGCTTACATGCGATAGTTCAATGCTAGCTCCTTGTATTTATTTTCCAAGTTCGGGATACAGTCCGGGACAGTCTAGTTTATGCTTCGCCACTGTATAGGACGCTGCTATTTGGCCCGCCCTTTGGGCGTGACTGTCACTGCACGTGACGGCCACCCATTGGCCTACTGGGTTTTAAGAGGGTGGGCCTCTGTGCTAGCAGGAGGTCCAATAGGTTGTTGCCACGTAGGTGTGGTTATGGTGTGGACACGCATAGACGGCTCCAGGGGGAGGCGGGCTAGGCAGCCACCTGAGCCTCCTCCCTCAGGGGGGCCTCCATTTTTTTTTTTTTTTTTGAATTTTGATTATTTTATATCGGACAAAAATACTATGGATCTGGGATACTACATGGCTGCGTGGAGAAGAATCAAATAAAACATTCATAAGAAAAAAAAAAATTGAAATGTTGCACCTATTTCTAAGCCGCATTTTAATCTTATCTCTCACACACACATTCCCACGAAAAATCTCTATCATGCGATAAAAATGAAACGGTCACTCTTTCCCTCAACAAATGTGTCAATTATGATTTTTTTTTTTCCCTCCTTTCTAGTTTCTAACGTTTTTTTTTTGGTCTTATGAAGCTTCTAATATTAATTGTTTAAAAATTGGAAAGAAGCGCATAAGTGGAGGAGATCGCAAAGTAAATATATCTTCGTTACTTGTAAAAATAAAAATTACATAAAGGAATAAGGGTCTCATTTTTGGACTTGTCTAAGGCCTCCAAAATGCTGGAGCAGGCCTTGCGGACACATTCAAGGACGGACAAAATATAATTTTGGAACATATCTATGCCATGATATGATACTGGTTTCGATGTACTGCAAATAAAACGTATTCCTGAGCTTAATGCACGAGAACAGTGGGATTAGCTCAAAGAGTACTAAGAAAAGGAGATTTTATAATTCAACCTATTAGATTTATGTGTCTTGTACGTGTGCTGGTTGATGTGGACACGACACGAATTTTATTGTATAAAACATTGCTATGTCAGGTTATTTGGCTTTATCAATTTAGGTGCCTGAAAATTTCGGTAAGTTGGATGCAACTCATTTCGGAGTTTGGAATTTTGGTAGGCAAGATGAGGACAGATTGCCGTGGTCTACGAATTTGGAGGTTCATCTGTGTTGGGGTTTATAGAAATTGATTTCAAGTAAATAGTCCCACAGTCAATTGGCAACTCCAAGTGTGAATTTCAATATAAGATTTTTCATTTATCTTTCTAGCGAGTGTTGTTTTCTTCACATGTTCGATCATTTCCATTTCGTGTTATTGTACTTGGCAACTGTGTTGCATATTAATTGTTATTACAACAAAGTCAAGTTTGTAATCTTCATTTCCATATAAATTGTAAGCCTTGTTGTACAAGTTGTAATTATCGACTTTCTACGTACGATCTTTGCAAACCGGGATTAACAATAGCATTTGGAACGGGGAAAAATGTACAGCTAGACCAAAACTCTTGTTCGAATTTCGATCCAAAAGTACACTAGTTTGGTAACCGATGTTGGGTTTTGGTCTTTGTTTAGAAACTTTAGTCCCACGTCGGCTAGGCCAAAGGAGTTGTATCTCTATATATTAGCTATGCTCTATTAGAGATGCACAAGTGGTGTGGAGGTGCATATGGGTGTGTCATGTGGGGTTATTTTTCTAATGGAAAAAAAGCTAAATCAACAATTGAAAGCATTCATGCTTTTTGTTCTTGAAAAATTTATTTCCATGGGAGCTAAGTCCCGTAGGGACTTAGCGACTCGGACTCGGACTCGGACTCGGGCTCATGGGACGTAATGTAGTGTTTTGTTGGCGCACTTTGCACTTAGTACGTCAGCATCGTCGCCGGCCAGGTGCGCGTCCAGTGGCGCGCACAACTGCGCGCTCAGTTGCGCGGGTGGCGCAGGGTGCGCGGGTGGCGCAGGGTGCGCAGGTGGCGCAAGTGGCTCAGTGCACGTACTGCGCGCGGGGTGCGCGAGTGGCACAACTTGCTTCAGATCGTGCCTGAGCATGATCTGAGCGGCTACTGCACGTTCGGAGTGGTTATTACCACGTCCCGAATGTTGTGCTAATCGGACAGTTGCTACTCGGGCCTATAAAAGGTCTCTTCTTGCTACTCGGACCTATAAAAGGTCTCTTCTCTCTCACAGGCAGAATACACAGAACATATACAGAGAGTTACGAGAAAGTTTACAAGTGTTTCTTAACACAAGTAAACAGAGGCTGTGAGAGAGAAGAAAAGCTTTGCACCAGCATTGCTTTTGTACGGGAGTTCGTCTACGATCCGAGAAGTCAGAAGAGCAGAAGTGTTCCAAAGTTCTCCGACGAACTTGCTGGTTCCTGGAACCTATTCGTGTGGGACGAATATAGCTTTGAGCAACGATGATCATTCACCCCAACAGACCATCTTCTATCTTTTTCCTGTCATCTTCTTCGTTGCTGTGTATTACGAAATCTTCATAGATTCTCGTCTATCATATGCTGCTGTAACGAGATCTTCTTAGATCTTCGTTAAACTTGCGCAACCTTCCTAGAAGTGTTGCGTTGGAACATTATTCTTACAATTGTTTCATCTTTTCAGTTTTCCATCGAAAAATTGTATCCCGACATTAACAACCGATTCATTTTCGGGGAATTCAGTATGTTATCAAAGATCCAATGCAACTCGAGTTGAAATCTCCGTAATCAACCATGTCATCCTAAGAAAACTAAAAAGAAAATACTTAGAGTGAAAAAAAAAAAAAAAAAAAAATATATATATATATATATATATATATATATATATATAGAGAGAGAGAGAGAGAGAGAGAATATGCTCAAAGAAGCACCGACAAAGAATAAAAGAAAAAAGTGCGCTCAGTTATGGATTAAAAAACATTAGTGTATATATATATATATATATATATATATATATATATATATATATATATATATATATATATATATATTGAGGGTAGTTTTATAAATTACGACCCCGTTTGGTTCACTGTAATGTCATCGTAATCGCGATGCAATGAAATAAAAAAAAAATATTTTGTTCATTTGATTACATTGCGATTATGATTACATTACAGTGTACCAAACGAGACCTAAATCTAAATCGATTTTCAGTTCGGTTCAGTTACTCGGATCAAGAACCGAAAACCGAACCGTTATTTTAAATTTTCAAGTTTTGCAAACTGATAACTGAAAAACCGAATCGTTTATCATATCGGTTCGGTTCGGTTCGGTTCGGTTCGATTTTCAGTTTTCAGTTAATATATGCCTACCCCTAGCAATAACAATGAAAGATATCCTTAGGTACTATCCAAATTCCTGTCACTGCAAGTCTGCAATTGTAACTCTCGCGTTGTACGGTCATTGAGGGTTATAATTTATATTTTTCCGTTACTCCCTCGCCCGCAGGTGAAAGGTCAATTTTTAATGGACCGGGAGTTGAATTCAAGCACCAGTATTTTCTTTTTAGTTTTCTTAGGATGACATGGTTGATTACGGAGATTTCAACTCGAGTTGCATTGGATCTTTGATAACATACTGAATTCCCCGAAAATGAATCGGTTGTTAATGTCGGGATACAATTTTTCGATGGAAAACTGAAAAGATGAAACAATTGTAAGAATAATGTTCCAACGCAACACTTCTAGGAAGGTTGCGCAAGTTTAACGAAGATCTAAGAAGATCTCGTTACAGCAGCATATGATAGACGAGAATCTATGAAGATTTCGTAATACACAGCAACGAAGAAGATGACAGGAAAAAGATAGAAGATGGTCTGTTGGGGTGAATGATCATCGTTGCTCAAAGCTATATTCGTCCCACACGAATAGGTTCCAGGAACCAGCAAGTTCGTCGGAGAACTTTGGAACACTTCTGCTCTTCTGACTTCTCGGATCGTAGACGAACTCCCGTACAAAAGCAATGCTGGTGCAAAGCTTTTCTTCTCTCTCACAGCCTCTGTTTACTTGTGTTAAGAAACACTTGTAAACTTTCTCGTAACTCTCTGTATATGTTCTGTGTATTCTGCCTGTGAGAGAGAAGAGACCTTTTATAGGTCCGAGTAGCAAGAAGAGACCTTTTATAGGCCCGAGTAGCAACTGTCCGATTAGCACAACATTCGGGACGTGGTAATAACCACTCCGAACGTGCAGTAGCCGCTCAGATCATGCTCAGGCACGATCTGAAGCAAGTTGTGCCACTCGCGCACCCCGCGCGCAGTACGTGCACTGAGCCACTTGCGCCACCTGCGCACCCTGCGCCACCCGCGCACCCTGCGCCACCCGCGCAACTGAGCGCGCAGTTGTGCGCGCCACTGGACGCGCACCTGGCCGGCGACGATGCTGACGTACTAAGTGCAAAGTGCGCCAACAAAACACTACATTACGTCCCATGAGCCCGAGTCCGAGTCCGAGTCCGAGTCGCTAAGTCCCTACGGGACTTAGCTCCCATGGAAATAAATTTTTCAAGAACAAAAAGCATGAATGCTTTCAATTGTTGATTTAGCTTTTTTTCCATTAGAAAAATAACCCCACATGACACACCCATATGCACCTCCACACCACTTGTGCATCTCTAATAGAGCATAGCTAATATATAGAGATACAACTCCTTTGGCCTAGCCGACGTGGGACTAAAGTTTCTAAACAATCTATATATATGTGCATTCTCTCTCTCTCTCTCTCTCTCTCTCTCTCTCTCTCTCTCTCTCTATATATATATATATATATATATATGCCCTCAATCTATATATACTAATATTTTTCACTCTATGTAATATAATAATTCATAAATACAATAATGCCATTTTTTTTTAAATGTTACTTAAATTGGCTCATTTTGTTAAAAAATTGAAGGTCCGGCACATTGTTCCATGAAACCGGACCGAGCGAAAATCGAACCGAATTAATTTGATTCGTTTTTATTCGATTTTTATAAAAATGGTTCGATTTTCAGTCTTGAAAAATATGATTTACGGTTATTTCGATTTTCATATATTTGGCTCGGTTTGAACCGAACTGAACCGTTGCTCACCCCCAAGTTATTGCTGGACATCAAAAGCCTACTCCTTGCATCATGATACCAGTACCAAGTTTTCTGCAGATATATTGGTAAATATATATATCTTTTAAGTAACGCGTAGGTAAAATATACATATTGTACCTTGTGTAAGAAGTTCTTATGCAGTCTTCTAGATTGGAGTAAGTTATAGTGGCCAAAAAAAAAAAAAAATCATATCATAATATGCCTTTTGCTGATTTCTCCCCTAACTCCAACAAACGCCTCGTCCTAATGAATACTAATAACAGTTTGACTTTAGAAGAGTTGGAAAGGTTAATTGCTTTAAAATAAGTGACACAAATGGTAATACAATTTTACGCACAAGAGAGGTATAGAAAGTATTGAATTTTTTTAAGTGACACAAATGCTAATAACAATTTTCACCCAGAGTATTGATTTTTTTTTTCCTATATTGCAGTTAAAGAACATAATTTGAGAAAATTCTAAGTAAAGAGCTGAAAACTTGAATCCCTACTAAACCCCAATCCTTCTCCTAAACCACTGACTTAAAAATATATATAAAAAAGAAGATGAAAAACAACATGAACGCTTTTAGTAAAGACGTTTTTTGTACAGAAAACATCTTTACTATCGGCATCTACAATTTTTTTTTTAAATACTTAGTAAAAAAATGTCCTTACTAAGGACCTATACAATGTAAGAAACAATTAAAATGCCAGAAAATAGGGTTGATATAAAAGCAAATATATATATATATATATATATATATATATATATATATATATATATATATATATATATATATATGGAAAAACGGGATATGAGCCATAGGCTCATACTCTTATATGAGCCATCTCACATGGCTTCCATGTGGACCAATAAAAAATAAATGACATGGAAGAGAAAATTTAAATAGATAGAAATAAAAGATCCCATAAAAGATTTGATATATAATAAGTTACCATATCTTTGCCTAGGAACTTACCAAATATGTTTGCCTAGAAATTTAAATAGATAAAAATAAAAGATTCCATAATGTTAATGTTAATATTAATATTAATATTAATTTGAATGTTAATATTAATGTTAATATTAATGCTAATATTATTGTTAATATTAATATTAAATTTAATGTTAATGTTAACGTTAATATTAATATTAATATTAATATTAATATTAATGTTAATATTAATTTTAATGTTAATATTAATGTTAAAAATAATTTTTAATTTTAATTTTAAAATTAATTTTAGTAATTTTAATTTAATTTTAATTTTAATTTGGAAGGACAAATAGCATTATTCCTATTTAAATTCCTAGGCAAATATATTTGGTAAGTTCCAAAGATATGGTAAGTTATTATTTATATAATCTTTTATGAGATCTTTTATTTCTATCTATTTAAATTTTCTCTTCCAAGTCATTATATTTTTATTGGTCCACATGGAAGCCACGGGATGACTCATATTAGAGTATGAGCCTATGGCTCATATTCCGTTTTTCCTATATATATATATATATATATATATATATATATATATATATATATATATATATATATATATATATATATATATTTGAAAGAAGGTAATTGTGGCGAATGCTCCCACACTTGGGTATATATATATATATATATATATATATATATATATATATATATATATATATATATATATATATATATATATATATAAAATAATATATATATATATATATAAAATAATATATATATATATATATATATACATATATATATATATAGGGTCCGGATCGGGAGCCCCGTTTTCGGAGCCCCGCCGAAGCCCCGCGATCCTTGGCCGTTGGATCGCGCGGCATCGCGTGGGCCCCTCGCGGGCCCCGCTCGATCCGATGGTGCAGGGGGGGGGCGGGGCTTCGGCGGGGCTCCGCGGGCGGGGCTCTTGATCCGGATCCATATATATATATATATATATATATATATATATATATTAACCACTAGGCTAGAGGTCATTTGCTGAACTCGCCTCCACTGAAGCTCGAACTCCCGACCATTTGGACATTGCTCTCTCTCTCTCTCTCTCTCTCTATATATATATATATATATATATATATATATATATATATATATATATATAGCAAATGACCATTCGCCACAATTACCTTCTTTCAAAAAATATATATATAAAGCTATTTGTTAGAGGATATGTCCACTAAGATTTGAACTCAAATCCTTCTACGCACAAATATCTCCTAACTAACTGACTTACAACAATATTATACATATTATACCAATTTCCTCTATTTTGACTTAAAAAAAATTAAGAAAAAAAGAAAAAGAAAAAGCCCTGCGTTTTTGTTGTTCAGAAAAAAAAATTCAAAATAACGCGGTTGGCAAGAACGTTTTTTCTATTTTTTTTGGCCGTCTATACACACCCCAATCATTTTTAAGGACACCCCATGTTCTAAGTTTATCCAAATTAAAATAATTTAAATGATGAATATTGCTAAGGGCACTCCAACACTTGACTAAAATATCCTTCCTATTAAAATATACAATCTATCATTTTCTACATCCCACACCCCACACCTCACTCCACCCCCACACCGATTTTCCTCTAACCCTAACCGTCCCCCTACTCCCTCTCTCCAAACCCTTCACAACCCATAAATCGAACACTCTAATTAGTTCAAACTCTTCACTATTTTTGTTTCTAATCACTGTTTGTGATTCGAACTCCATAAACTGTTGTTGAAACCAAAAAAAATTGAAATTTTTTGGATGTATTCACGAATAGGTTCGACCCTGGTTTGTCGACCTAACAAAGGAATGTTCGACCCACGACAGTCGAACTATAGTGTGTACGTTCGACCAGAATGTGTCGAACAGAAGATGGCATGTTCGAATAAATTTTGTTCGACCAGTTTTTGTCGAACAAAAGAAGACATGTTCGACCAGCTGGTATTTGTCGAACAGAAGAAGATATGTTCGACCAATACTTTCGAACAGACTATTGTCTGTTCGACCAGTATTTGTCGTGCTCATCGTAGATTTTTTTTTGTGGTAGGGTGTTCTTAGAAAGCCTTGGGGTATGTTGGTCTTTTAACATGAATCTATTTTTTCATTTAAGTTATGTGGGGTGTCCTTAGAAATGGTTGGGATGTGTATAGCCGGCTCCTTTTTTTCCTTCTAAAAGATACGTCCTTGCTAAGGGCGTATGTTTCACAACAAACACAAAAAATGGCCTTAGCAAGGGTGTAACTTCTAAAAAAATTAAAGAAATGCACAGTATTTCATTTACATCTACTACCAAAATATGTTCTTAGCAAAGACGTACATCTTTATTTTTTTTTAATTTACTCCTTTATTATGTGTTGTTGGGGGAGAATCAAGTAAACCGCCCTTAACATTAGCGTTTTGTTTCTTTCTCTATAATTATTCTATCTTCGTGCTCCTCATGCAATTTTAACTTCAGCAGTACTCTGTGTGAAAATTTTTGACCTCATAAGTTACAAGAAGTAACTTGTTTGAGAAGTATAGATATACCCAAATATTTGTTTAACAATCTGCAGACATATTTCTTTATCAGATGAAGTATCTACCTATGGAGTGGGAGAAACACCATACTGGTATGTATCTATGTTGTCCGGACACTAGGAAATGATGTATCCTTGTCGTGTCCATTCCTGTGTATGTGTCATTATTCTGCAACATAAAATAGGTAACTACTTATAATTTCCGTGTCTAAATTCGTTCAACATAGATTGATATATGTATGGTTCTGCCAAGAAATTTTGACCAAAGATTCAAAATGGTTAAAAAATAATTCAGATACTCCAAAGATAGGAACTGGTAGATATTTTTTCAAATTTTCCTATAACTTATAATCATGTACATATGAGCAATATATAGTTCTATATCATCACATTGCTACTATATATGTCCATCAGTACACTTTCAGCAAAGACAGTTCTATACTCTGATACCACTTTAATCCACAAATTCAGAAGGACTAAATCTTAATATCGGAGATACAATGGGAACTGATATCCGCAGTGGCGACGTAGATACTGACGCTACATTTCACAGTTATCGTCGCGTGCAGCTTCAAGAATCCCAACACAGTAGCCTGCCCCTCGGTCCTGGACGTTGCGGTCATGTACAGCACCCCGGTCGCTACATCGGGCAAGAACTCGGGGTTGGCGACCAACTTGTCCACGAGCAGCTCCACCGCGGTGCCAATGTCCTTCGCGGACCGCGCCCGGATGAACCCTTCCTCGACCACGGCCTCGCCCACGAGCTCCCCACGGTAGAAGACCGCGACGAGCGTGCTGTCGTACCTGAACGGCTCGTAGTTCGGGTTGGTGATGAACACCTCGAACCCCATCGTGATGCTCAGTGTGATTTTGGGGACCGCGTTGAACTCGAAGTGCAGGAGGCTTACGGGCGAGGGCGCAACCACGGGCCTTTTCGGCTTGTAGATGAAGTAGAGGATGATGAAGGTTAGTATGAGGAGGGTGAGGATCAATATGAAGCAAGCCTTTACATGTCTTTTATGGGATGATTTCATGGCTGTGGATTGATAGAGGTATGTATTGGTGGCTCATTTATGTAGTGCAGAGTTTTGAGTGTTGTAGAGGAAAGGCTACCATTTTTTTTTCACTGAGCAGTGCAGCTAGATTTTGTTGTTTTTTGTATTTGACTGGTTCTGCAGAGTGGTGGCTTGCTTGGAGGACTGGCTCATGGCCTTCAAATTCTCCTCCAATCTAGAATTACTTCATTGCAAGAAAGTGTACATTTCAAACAATAGAGATTTTGTGTAGAGGAGAGTTCAAGAGAGTGAGGAAGAGGTTCATGTTAACTTGTTGCTTTTGTCCATCATGTTCAATGTTAGGTTGAACCTTTTTCTTCACTTTTTTTTTTTCACTGTGGTCTCTAAACATCTGGAAGGGAAGCACACCTAGCTAATTCTCACATATGTTGCGCGAACACAGGAAAATGGCGTCTATCCATATATGGATTCGTCCTTGTGCAACACAGGAAACTACCTATGCACCCATTTGAAAATGTTTATATCCCGTATCCGTACGTACATTTTTTTTTCCTTCCCGTATATAACATTGATTGCCATTTGAGTAAACATAGATAGCTTTTGGAATATTGGATAACATATCAGCATGAGCTTATCATAGATGTTATGCATCTGTCTGTTTCTTAAATTTCATCTTTCTTTCCATTGACAAGGATGATTGAGCTTCAAAATCAAATATATCTTGATATTCTGAGGTTGATGGATTGTAAGAAGAATTAATATAAAAGACTTCATTGTACCTTGTGTTGGGAAAGAAGCGCGGAAACCTTTCCCCAAACCGGAGAGTACCTGCGAGAGGACCGAGTAAACAACGCACGAACCCAAAACAAGCACACAAAAACAACCACGCAGACACAGAGAATTTTTGACGTGGAAACCCTTGCGGGAAAAAACCACGGGACGATCGGAGTCCAACCCTGAGAAGCCTCCACTAATGGAATAGAAGAATTACACCCTCTACAAACTCCTCCCGATCCAAATCGGATCCCCACAACACTCAGAGATAAGAACAATGATTACAAGGCTACGAAGAGCGAGAACGACGAGTAGAGATTACCCGAACACGATCTCCTTCGAAAACGACCTTCAATCCTCCGTCTTCTTCTCCGAAGTTGTAATGGCACTCTTGCCTCCTTCTCTCTCAAACTTGTGTTGTCCAATGCGATTATCGATTCTGAATTAGGGTTGAGAAAACTCAATATATCTCCCTAATCCCGCAACCAACCTGGACCGTTGGATTAGATCCAATGATGAAAACTCATCCAGAAATCCGCTTCAGCCCCCCGACACACAGAGTTCGGCCAGAACTCTGTGTGGGGCAACCAGCACTGGGTGGCCAAACCCTGGAACGGCCAGACCGAGTTCGGCCAGAACTCGGCCTGGGACCGAGTTCGGCCCGAACTCGGCAGACTTGGTCCAGAACCCCCTTTAGGGCAGCAGCAGCAGTAACAACTACTCCCGAGCTTCTCCGATATCGGACGGCGCTCGTCGCACTCCGGGATCTTCTCCACATAGGTTGGGAACCCCACCCACTCCAACAAATCTCCCCCTTCACAACTATGGGGAGGATGTCGTCATCCCGACGATCTGCCTGCAGTACTCAAACTTCCCCCTTGGTAGAATCTTCGTGAACATATCAGCTCCGTTGTCATCTGTATGCACCTTCTCAAGCTCCGCGTCCTTCTTCTCAACCACATCCCGTATCCAATGATACCGAGTCTCGATGTGCTTGGACCGGCTATGAAACGTCTGATTCTTCACAAGATGGATAGTACTCTGACTGTCGCAAAGCAAAGTATACTGCTCTTGCTTCAGTCCCATTTCCTGCAACAGCTTCTTCATCCACAACAGCTCCTTGCAAGCCTCCGTCGCCGCAATGTATTCCGCCTCCGTCGTCGACAAGGCAACACACTTCTGCAACCGCGACTGCCACGACACTGCTCCTCCCGCAAACATCATCACGTAGCCTAAAGTCGATCGCCTCGTGTCTACATCTCCAGCCATATCAGCGTCGGTATACCCAACCAGCTTCGGCTCGTCACCACCAAAGGAAAGTCTCCAACCAGCAGTGCCCTGAAGATATCGTAGAATCCACTTGACCGCACTCCAATGTACCCTTCCAGGATTTGAAAGATACCTGCTTACCGTACCAACTGCATGAGCAATATCTGGCCTCGTACACACCATGGCATACATAAGGCTTCCCACAGCTGAGGCATATGGAACCCGCTCCATATCTTTCTTTTCGTCCTCGGTAGATGGACACTGCTCCTCAGTGAACTTAAAGTGAGCCGCGAGGGGGGAACTCACTTTCTTCGACCCGTCCATCCCGAAACGCTGAAGTACTCGGTGAATGTACTTCTTTTGGGACAAGTGTAGCAGCTTGGACTCTCTCTCGGCTGATCTCCATCCCAAGAATAGTCTTCGCTGTGCCCAAATCCTTCATAGAGAAGGCCGCGCCCAGTTGGCGCTTCAACTCCGCTATCCTAGTGGCATTCCGACCCACTAATAGCATATCATCAACATAGAGCAATAAGATGATAAAATCATCATCGGCAAAGTACCTCACAAATGCACAATGGTCCGACGTCGTCCGTGCATAACCATGCTCCCCCATAAACGACTCGAAC
Organism: Iris pallida; assembly: GCA_029216955.1. Classification (NCBI taxonomy): domain Eukaryota; kingdom Viridiplantae; phylum Streptophyta; class Magnoliopsida; order Asparagales; family Iridaceae; genus Iris; species Iris pallida. The sequence goes on from JANAVB010044619.1 coordinate 3,566,225, forward strand.
TTTCTGTACCACTGCTTCGGAGCCTGCTTCAGACCATACAAGCTCTTCCTCAACCGGCAGACCAAATGTGACTTGCCCTTCTCACAGAATCCCTCCGGCTGCTCCATGTACAACTCCTCCTCAAGATCACCGTGGAGGAATGCCGTCTTCACGTCCATCTGCTCGACCTCCAAGTCGAAACTGGCTGCTAATGCTAGCACCACCCGGATAGACGAATGCTTGACGACAAGCGAAAAGATCTCATCATAATCCACGCCTTTCCGCTGACCGTAGCCCTTGACTACCAGCCTCGCTTTGTATCGAGGGCGAGTAGCATCTTCCGTCTGCTTCACTCTGAACACCCATCGATTCTTCAAAGCCTTCTTGCCCTTTGGCAACCGCACCAGATCATAAGTAGAATTGGTGTGCAAGGAACTCATCTCCTCCTGCATAGCTACCATCCACTCCTGCCTGTGTTCGTCTTCCATAGCCTCTGCGAAACTTTCGGGCTCTCCCCCGTCAGTCAATAGCACATACTCATCCGGCGAGTATCTCGTAGATGGTCGACGATCCCTGTTGCTCCTTCTCAGTGGAGCCACTGGTGCTGGCTGTATACCGACAGCCTCCTCCCCTTCAGGAACTGCCTCCCCGGCATGCTCATCCTCCTGAGGGACACCCTGACCACCATCAGCAGGCTGATGATCAAGGTTGGGAGCAACTCCATGTACCGGCTCCCCCATAACTGGATCCTCTGCGATGTCCTCTGGAAACTGCTCGAAACGAAATGACTCTAACTCAGGCAATTCCTCAGCCTCAGAAGGCGTCTCGAAATCCTGAGTGTTGGTCATGGTCTGATCCTCGACGAACACCACGTCCCTGCTTCTGTAGAGCTTTCCTTCCACTGGGTCGTAGAGTCTATAGCCAAACTCATCCCGACCGTAGCCGACAAAGATGCATCGCCTCGTCTTCGGCTCAAGTTTGGTCCTCTCGTCCTTCGGTACATGCACGAAGGCCTTACAACCAAACGCCCGCAGGTGACTGTATGACGGCTCCTTGCCGTACCATACTTTGTCAGGCACATCACCCTGCAAAGGAGCACTAGGAGACAAATTAATAATATAAGCAGCTGTGAGAAGAGCCTCACCCCAATAACTGCCCGGCAAGTTTGCTTCTGACAGCAAACACCGCACCCTCTCCATCAGTGTCCTGTTCATGCGCTCCGCTACACCATTGAGCTGAGGTGTCTTTGGCGGAGTCTTCTGGTGTCGTATCCCTTGCTCTCTGCAATACGCATCAAAGGGACCGATGTATTCGCCGCCATTGTCGGACCGAACACACAACAACTTCTTGCCCGTCTCCCTTTCAACGGAGGCCTGAAACTCCTTGAAAGTAGGCAGCACCTGATCCTTGGTCTTTAAGGCATAGACCCAAACCTTCCTGGAACAGTCATCAATAAAAGTCACAAAGTAAGAAGCACCACCAAGAGATTTTACCTTCATAGGACCGCAGACATCCGAGTGAATCAACTCGAGCAACGCCGGCTTCCTCGAACTTGGTGACTCTGGAAAGACACCCTACTTTGCTTCCCAGCCAAACAGTGCGTGCATTTCTCCAACTTTGTTGACTTGAGCCCCGGAATCACTTTCCTGTTCACCAAGTAGCTCATCCCCTTCTCGCTGATATGGCCGAGCCGCCTGTGCCACAACTCGGTAGACGCATCACTGACTGCGTTCACCTCCTGTGCCCCCTCTACGCTCCCCTCCATATAGTAGAGACCGGACTTCTTGCTTCCTCTGGCAATCACCATCGAACCTCTGGAAAGCTTCCACTGACTATTCTCGAAGAGACTGAAGAATCCCTCGTCATCCAACCTTCCAACCGACACCAGGTTGAAACGGATATCAGGGACATGACGAACATCCTTGAGAACAAGAATCGCACCCGTCTTCGTTCTCAAATGCACATCTCCAACGGCAACCGCCTTCGACACATCTCCGTTGCCCATCTTCAACACGCCACAGTCGCCTGTCGTGTAAGTGGCAAACAGTGCCCTATTGTGAGATACATGTGCTGAAGCCCCTGAGTCCACCAGCCAAGAATTGTCATTGCAGGCGAGGTTAGTAATGACCTCATCACCTACGACGATCACATCGCCTCCATGCATCGAGGCCGCCGCTGTAGTGTTCTCTTCTTGCTTCCCCTTGTCGCCCTTCTTCTCTCTCTTCCAAGCGAAACAATTCCGCTTGATATGGCCCTTCTTACCGCAATGATAACACTCTGAGTCCTCGTAACGACCCTTGGACTTCCCCCTGCTCTTGTCTCTGCCACCACCTGGACCCCTGCTTTTGCCCCTTCCGCGGCTCTCTGAAACAAGTGCCTCTGAGTGGTGGGATGTGGATGAAGTGCCCTGAGAACGTCTCCGCATCTCTTCATTCAACACCCCACTCTTGGCAAACTCCAGACTGACCACGCCCTCTGGAGCAGAAGCGATCATAGATACTCGTACGGTCTCTCACGAGTCTGGCAAGGTACACAGCAGCCACAGTCCCTGAACTTCGTCGTCGAACTTGACTCCCATAGAAGATAGCTGGTCAACCACGCCCTGGAACTCACTCAAGTGATCCGAAATAGACGCCCCATCCTTGTACCGCAGACCCATCATCGTTCGGATCAGAAACAACTTGTTTACCCCGGTCTTCTTCGCATACAAGGATTCCAGCTTATCCCACAACGTCTTCGCGTGCTCAATATTGGCAACATGGTTGTACACGTTCTCATCAACAAACTGTCGTATGTACCCACACACCTGTATGTGCTCGAACGTCCAGTCCTCCTCGGATTTATCACTGGGCCTCTCGGTTGCAAACACAGGTAGATGCAGCTTCTTGACAAATAGCAAATCTTTCATCTTGCTCCGCCAATAATGATAGTTTGTGCCATTAAGGTTCACCATGCGCACCGGCTTTGCGTCCATCTCTCCTCTCTGGTTCCTCTGTCAACTCCTGACACCCTTTGAACCCAAAGCTCTGATACCACTCTGTTGGGAAAGAAGCGCGGAAACCTTTCCCCAAACCGGAGAGTACCTGCGAGAGGACCGAGCAAACAACGCACGAATCCAAAACAAGCACACAAAAACAACCACGCAGACACAGAGAATTTTTGACGTGGAAACCCTTGCGGGAAAAAACCACGGGACGATCGGAGTCCAACCCTGAGAAGCCTCCACTAATGGAATAGAAGAATTACACCCTCTACAAACTCCTCCCGATCCAAATCGGATCCCCACAACACTCAGAGATAAGAACAATGATTACAAGGCTACGAAGAGCGAGAACGACGAGTAGAGATTACCCGAACACGATCTCCTTCGAAAACGACCTTCAATCCTCCGTCTTCTTCTCCGAAGTTGTAATGGCACTCTTGCCTCCTTCTCTCTCAAACTTGTGTTGTCCAATGCGATTATCGATTCTGAATTAGGGTTGAGAAAACTCAATATATCTCCCTAATCCCGCAACCAACCTGGACCGTTGGATTAGATCCAATGATGAAAACTCATCCAGAAATCCGCTTCAGCCCCCCGACACACAGAGTTCGGCCAGAACTCTGTGTGGGACAACCAGCACTGGGTGGCCAAACCCTGGAACGGACAGACCGAGTTCGGCCAGAACTCGGCCTGGGACCGAGTTCGGCCCGAACTCGGCAGACTTGGTCCAGAACCCCCTTTGGGGCAGCAGCAGAAATAACAACTACTCCCGAGCTTCTCCGATATCGGACGGCGCTCGTCGCACTCCGGGATCTTCTCCACATAGGTTGGGAACCCCACCCACTCCAACATCTTGATCAATTTGAGTCAGCAATTTGGCCTACTTGCTACTGAAACAAGAAAATAAATTGGTTGGAACATCCAATTACGGTAAGTACAAAAAAAAGTATAAATTACATGATTGAGGTGTAACTTTGTGTGGATTATCAAAACTTCAGATTTGTTGATTCAAGTATGATTAAAAGAGCACCAACAACAAAACAGAGTGTGTGAGGAAACAAGAAATTAATTCAAGCCATGGATCCACACCAAACTTGGTCTATTCTTGAGAACTCTTTTTTATCTAATTTTACCTACTTTACCTAGATTTACATAGGGAAAAGTAATTCTCACGAAATCTACTCTTAGAAGTTAACTAATCCAAATGGTGGCCCTCCATCAGCTAAGGATATGTAAAAACCCTACCCCCAACCCAGGTGCACAAGTAGGCATTTTTATGTTTTCGAATTTCTAATAATTGACATAAAACTTACATGAAAGGATTTAGTATCCAGCTCGGGTTCATGCAAATTTCCTATTGAACAACCCTACAAAATTAGGAGCCAACCCAAACTCGATAAAACTAAATAAACAGATTGAGTAGATTTCTTAACTCGGACTTTCTAGTTAGGCTTGCTCGAGTTGATCTTTGGTTGGATCCACGTCTTAAGACGAGTATAATCATACGAGGCACAGAAGTTCTAGTCTTTGCGTGAAAACATCATGAAATTGTTTGTTGTGACAACATGGTCAAGATAGCGTTACGTTGTGTTTTAGAAGAGACCACAGTACGAGACCACAGTACGAGATAGCGTTACGTTGTGTTTTAGAAGAGACCACAGTACGAGCCGTCGTGACAATATATACAAGAAAAATGCTAAACAGCCCACGGTTTGTACCCGCCGGCTGAGGTGTCGCAACTCAATTTGTCCTCCATATTCACGTGGGCCCCTCCCGTAGGTGTCATGCCAATTAAAAGCCGCCACGTGGACCGTGGGCCAAAATGCTGTCCACGTAGCACTGTCGTATATACAATCACGACAAAATTGTGGTGAACAATGCGTCGCGATCAACTATATAACTTAAGGTTGAACCCGGATTTCTTAGAGGTTCTTTGTACATTATGCAAGTATAGTAAATGAACTTACCACCATTTCTCTCTCCCTCCCCTCCTAAAACATAGCCCCACCAATGACACCCCACGAGTTGAGGACAGGAAGACCAAGGCCCCCGCCAAAAAAACCGCCAATACCTAACCATTGAACATTGGAGCGGGTCTGTGGTGTCGTGTCTTCCCCCTGTGGTCCGATGAGAACATTTGACGAACACCTCGTCTCCATTAATCCATTCCTCAAATTCTCGGCCATGAAGAGCAGCTACGACCTCCTCTAAGCCCCACCAACCCCCAAGCTAACCTCCTCAGCGCTCGATTTGGGTCCCTTCGGAAGAATAAAGAAGGAGAAAGAAGAACCTTTTGGTGCGAATTTGGGAGGGGGGGTCGAGGGATCCAAATTTGAGCGCGAGGGCGAGAACTTCGGTTGGGATTTGGCGGGAAAGTCTACGATTTAGAGATGTGGAAGGATCCCGGGATTTCTGCTGACTCCTACTATGAGGTCAAGCCGGAGTGCGAGGAGGATGTTCCCAAGACCAAGTTCAAGATCAAGGTCTATTTCGAGTTCTCAAGATTTGTTCTTTTTGTGTTTTTATCGGATTTTGGGGTGTGAGTTTCTTCAAAAATGTGTTTTTTGGGGGTACTTATTGGCATTTTAGGTAGTTTAACGATTATTTTGGGGTTTAATTGGATTTTTTTTTGGGAGTGTATTGCTTCAAATTTTGATCTTTTAAGGTTTTATCGGCTCTTTTGATATGAATTTTTCTGGGTATATGGGGAAATTTGAGTTAGAATGAAATCATTAGTAATGTGCAGAGTGCAGAAGTGGTAGCTATATTTTTTTATTATTTTTCTTTTGAATATGAGAAAAAATGAGTTGGAATGGATATTTATACTAATATAGAAAGTGGTAGTTTTTTTTGTTTTTGTTGGACGACTTTTTGTGTATCTGGGGAAATTTTGAGTTACAATGGAATGTTTATAGTAATGTGCACGGGTGGTAGCTAGTTCTTTTTGGGTTTTTCTAATTGAAATTTTTATTGGTATATGAGAAATTTTGAGTTGGAATTAAATGTTAAAAGTAACATGGATGGTTGTAGCCTAGGTTATTGATTCGTGGTAGTATCACATATCGATTTGCTTGCGTGTCGTATCGCGTATTGTATGACATACTAACTTCAGCAGTTCACGTCTATACTTCTAATTCCATAGAGGAACATGATTATAGTTTTCTCATAATTATTTTATTTATTTAATTTTTACTGTTCTATCTAGTTCGAGGATTCATGTTCTCAAGTACAGTTACATGACAAGTAAAAAAAAAAAAGACTGATACTACTTATCTGCCTGTACGTATCATATCGGATAACAGATACATAACGAAATGGTAGTATATTGTGTCATAATATACATATTGTGTATTGTCGTAAGATACTAAAAAAACATAGGTGGTAGCTTGTGTATTATTTATGGAAAACTTTTAGAGATTGTCCTTAATAAATACTCTGTCTCATCTTTTAGTTCAAGATAGAGGCCTATTTCCATTCCTCGATATTGTTATGTTTGGATTTCATTGTTCTTTTTTTTTCTCTTTTCCTTTTTTAATTTATTTATCTATATTTATTTAATTTTCTGAATTTTCTGGGTGTATGAGTTAGATTGGCATCTTCATGGAAGGATTGGTCTAGCAGTTCATCTTCATGGAAACATACCCCTAGTTCTAGGGTTCCTTTAACTGATTAGCTCTTGACCGGTGCATCTATTGGTGTATGTTACTTGCACATTTCCAAACCATTCATAGACAAATTTCTTTCAACTTATCCTCAATTGAAGCCACCTGTAATTTCCATGAACACTCGTTTTCTTACCACTATCAACTTGTTTGTTACTCATCCATCTTGGTATTCTCATTTCTGGCTTTGCTCATTTTTTGTACATGTTTAAGTGCCCAACAGTCTCATCCATAAAGCATGGTTGGCCTTGAGTATAAGTGGCTAAGTGCAAAAAAAAGAAAAGAAGAAGTGATTATGTGCATTGTAGGTTTTAATCCCTTTAACGAGTGAGAGGGTTAATGATCATTGATTTTCCCTCTAGTTTAAGTTGCATCCTTCTTAGAGGAGGAAAAGGATTTATGTGAAGGCTACCAATAAACCTTGATGTCAATCCTAATGCAAGAAAGTATCTTTGATTTTGTTATAGGTCTTTCCAACATGAAACCCGTAAATATACATACAATTCAGGACTTATTGCTCTTATTTTTAAATGCAGAATGGAAAAACTCTTAGCGAACGGAGATGGCAGGCTGCATTCAATCCAGAAGGTTACTTGGATATAGCCCCAACTCTTAGCCGAATACATCGCGGTGTACGTAATATTTTCTCTACCTCTCCTTCATCCTTAATAAAATTCCGTGGCTATGTCAGATCTCTTTATGTTTGGCTATGAAGAATTTAGGTGTGTAAAGTTGTTGCCTTATTGTATATTGCTATATGTGAACTTATCGGTACCCATGCACTACTAATCAATATCTTTCTCTTATTAAGAGCATACAAATTTCATGTAATTATCATTCTAGTGATTACGAACTCTATTCTTAGAAGTAAAGCATATATCCATTCTTTATGGGTTCATTATTATTCGTGAAAGAATCAAAAAGCGAAATCTTGCTCACTCACCTTAGATGAAACGCCTTTCTGTCCCAACAAGAATGCTTCTACCGATAGCTTTCCTCTTATTTGAGCCAGTAACCCGACATCTATAGCAATATAATGCAATCGTTAGAAGCGGGACATTACAATGGTAACCCCCTTGTTACTTGCTAAGGAAACACGAAAAATATGTGTACTTTTTCTAGGATAGGAGATGACCTCATGGTCTCTAATCAACTTTTCACATTCTAAGCAGCTCAAGGGTCATAATCAGTCATGTAAAGTTTTTCAGTCTTCTTAAGTTAACAATATGTATTGAGGAAGGTCATGGCACCAATAATCATTCTTATCATCATGGAGCACAAGCTTGTACATTAGTAGCTAAGTTGTGTGGTTTGTTATGGAAAATAATGAATGGACATAACATAGAGAGAGTAGAAGGAAGTAAAAATAAGCAAAAAAAGGGAAAAAAAGTGAGAGGGTTTATATGCTAAAACGCATAATTAAAATAATATCTTTGTTCAAACTAAAAAGTTCAAAGGCTGCAAGGAGAGAAATGTGAAACTGTGATCAATCAAAATCAAAATTAACTTGTCCCATGGCTGACCAACAGAACGGAGGGAAAGTGAGTGGAAATAATGCTGCAGTTTTTCTTCTTTATCAAACTTGAGGTGACTTCTAGAATTTACCCAAATATTTCAATATCCAGAGTTCAGTTCAATTCTACAATAACATATTTGCCTCCTTGAAACATTCTCTCCTATCACTTGTATGATTCTTTTTATCTATGAGATTATAAAGTAGCATGTATCATCAAGGTAGTTGTGTGGATATTGGGATGTTGAACACCTAAATTACATAGGATATAATCTTTTCTTATAAACAATTTCATCGTCTAACTTCCTATAGAGGAATATATGTTCATTAAGTTGACTTGAGCCCGTTTATTTATCTCAATTAAACTTCGAAATCATGGCACCCTCTCAGCTTACAACATCATCATGCAGATATCCAGAATGTGCAGTTCTTTTGCAAATCATGTTTTTGTTTATAACTTTTTGGCTTCCTAATTCTTATTTTGATATGATATGTGATTAGGGCATTCATCCTGACATTAGAGGACAAGTTTGGGAATTTTTACTTGGCTGTTTTGATCCTAAAAGTACTTTTGAAGAGCGAGATCAAATCAGAGAAAGCCGGAGGTAGTGCTTTTACTTATAACATATCTGTTTGGAATCTTTAAGCATGTGTATAATCTATATTTAAAGTTTTGCCTGGGTTATGTTCTCTAGCATCAATGTTATAGTAGATTGCTCTACAAGCTGGGTCGATGCTATAGAGCTATATGCAATCTATAATCTAGGTACTTACATGCTTAATTTTACCTCCTTGTTCTGATATTTTTTTATTATAACAGCCTGAAATTATTTCATTATTTATCTCTACCAGGCTCCATACAGGTTGATGCTAGACTAGGCGGGGAAGTGACTCAATGGTACACTAAGGGTATCAAATATGCACTCTGACCACAAGGCGCTACCAATTAATACAGTCACTTGCTTACCTCGCGTAATTGGCTAATTGATCACCAATCAAATTACGTTTTAGATAATCTAAATAACCTCTATTTTTGTGCCAAATAAAGTTGACCTTTTCTTGACAACCTAAAGCCACCAAAATAAGTTTAAATAAAGGGGATCATAGGATCAAATTGCCCAACCAAAACCATGTATTTTACTATTTTTATTGTAAAATAATCATATGGAGATGGGAGACCTGCTAGGCTGCTAGAAACCAAAACGTCATCCCCACCTCATTCAAGAACACAAGGATTTAGGTCCTTTATTCTAGTTTTCTGGAAGTTCCCTCACTAGAGGAGAATTAGAACTCATGTTCCTAGCATATTCATGTATCACACAAAGTGCGAAAAGGTTGTCCTGCATATAGTGGGGAAGATAATTGCATGGTAAGTTCACCAGTCTATTCTCCATCTTGTAGTGATCTTTTTTATGTAGGCTTCAAGTTTGCTCTCTTCCCAGACTTGTTACCCTCTTTGAAGGGCTAAGTCTGAAACATCTCATCAGTCCATCCTCGTCTTACTTTAAATTGACTTGAGGATCTTTTTTATATTTGTGATAAAATAAAATCAAGGAGAGAAGCTTTGAAAGCTAAGGGTTTAAAATAATAGAACAAAAATAGAATATGTGAAATGTAACTTCAACTAAACATAATTTCAAGTGAAATGAGACAGGAGCCTATGGGGATGGATAAGAGAGACATGGAAATTATATTGTTTGGTATTTAAGATCAATCATTCATTTCATGATGGAAATGTTGAGAAAGATGTGATTCATAGAATAAAGAAAGTAGGTTGAATAGAGGAGATTGGAGTGCTATGTGTCAGATATGGCTCATGTTCACTAGGGAGTGTTGTGGGTGTTGTCATCAGAGAAGCCCAGGAGGAGTCGGAATAGTGTATCAGAGCTGGAAACACCTATTTAGTATTGGACGACATACCGGGCCGATATACCACAGTTTGCAGGAAAGCGGCAACAAAGTTTATTTGGCAATTTTTTGCTTACAAGAGTCTACCGAAGGCGTACCTTCGGGTTAGGGTTGCTCCAAATTAGTATGTGGTTCAGATTTAAAGTGACAAATTTGACAGTCCAGATCACTCCTGACTTAGGTCAAGTTATGAGATGCTATTTAAGGCTCTCTACCAGCCCAGGGATTTGGTCGGAAAGGTTGCTAAGGGCTCAGTGGGTTTTCTAAGAGGCTATTAAAGGAGTCCTCAAAAGAGAGAAAGGGAAAGATCGTCAGATATCTTGTAAGGAGAGCGAAGTTCGTTGCAATATCGTGTGTATAATCCTTATAAGGTTTGTCTTGTTGATTCAATAAAGTATTTAGGATGAAGGCTTTGTTGTTCCTGTTGTTTGATATCCTATGTCAGTTTATGGATGGAAATTGAATTTTCTTAAGGTGTTGTAGAAACAAAATTTTATGTGTGATTAAGACAATTAGTTTGGATATTCGCCAATTATTATATGCAATCTTCAGATTATCTACAATTATCATGTTGCTTTTGATATCCCACTAAAAGTTTTGATTGATGTAGTAATGCAATGGTTATGATTATGTATTCCAGGTGTTCCTTGTTATGTACTTTACCAATTTTCTCAACAAAAGAAAATTCCTACCAAAACTATTCCAACTTTGAGAGGGTTTCCATACTTGTAGATCTCTTTAAATAGGCATTAATATAGTTTCACATGTTCATGGAACTTGAGCTCTCATGCAATGTCCTAGCATCCAGCTTTAGTGCATTAGGAAAATCTATTTGTATTTAAGAAATCTAGTGAAATTTCTAGTATGGGGAACTGACTTAACTATTGCTTATTTGTTACATATACGTATTGAATGTTGCAATTTTAAGATAAAAAATGTTAGCTTTCAACACAGTCGGGCAATATAATGAGAAATGCCCAATGGGAGGGTTATATATATATATATATATATATATATATATATATATATATATATATATATATATATATATATATATATATATATTTGAACCAGGTAAATTGTTTCTGGAATCGCTCCCAATGGGATTCGAACACCTGACCACTCAGGCCGCATGCATCTCTCTTAACCACTAGGCTAGAGGTCATCTGTAGGGTTATATATATATATATATATATATATATATATCGAAATTCGATTTCTTTTACCATTTTTTGACTGTTTAGATTTGTATCAGTTGTATTTAGCAGCAGGAAACACGTATCAATTGTGAGATATTTTTATGGAAAAAAAACATGTCAACAAAAAAGTACTTTGTCAACATTCTTTTAAAAAATAAGGACCGTAACCTATCCAACTCCCGTCCCACTATCCCCTCAGACTCATTCACTTGGGACCTTTTCTATGGAATGTTTTCAAACATCCCTTTATAGCCCCTTTGACATGGTTTAAAATGATTTTATGTAGGAGAAATGCTTCATTGCTTTTGTTTTTGTAAATCAAAGAATTCTTGCAAGAAAGGATGTTTATTTTTTTTGTGAAGAAGTATTTGACTTACAGTTGGTTTAAATACTGTAATGCAGAGTGCAATACGCTAGATGGAAGGAAGTGTGTCAATTTATGGATTCTCATGTTGGTAGTGGTAGGATTATAACTGCTCCAATAATTACAGAGGATGGTGTACCTATTCAAGACCCCTTGGTGCTTCTTGAAGCAAATCCGTGCGATGATTCTCAAGCTGATAGAGAGAAGATGGAAGAAGTTAGTAGCAATGAGTTTAAGGATGAAGTCATCACCGACAAGAAAATAATCCAGTGGAAACTTACACTGCATCAAATTGGTATGAATAAACTTGAGAAATATATAGCCCTTTTTTATTCAGATGTGTGCTTCTTCAACTATTATTCAAACTCCATATTTACACTAACTATCATCCTCATACTATCAAAGTTTCGAAACTTGATTTGGTGATAATAACCTCTTGACTAGTTTTTATATGGTTATTACTTGAGATGCTTCTTTTTATTCAGATGTGTGCTTCTTCAACTATTAATCAAACACACTAACTATCATCCTCATACTATCAAAGTTTCAAAACTTGATTTGGTGATAATAACCCCTTGACTTGTTTTTATATGGTTATTACTTGAGATGCTTCTATTACTTTTATATTTTGCTTGATGCAAAGATGTTTCTTTTAAGAATTAAAGTTTATTTATGTAAAACAACTATAGTTTAGAAAGTGCGGGATGGTCTATTCTTAACACTATATTAAGGCTCTTTGACTGTAGGCATATGAATTTAAGCATCAAGAGTCGTAGCCCAGAAACTAATGCCAAAGGCTGAGGCATGATATGTTCCTAAGAATGCTATCTGGTTCTCGACTTGGAACTTCCACAAATCACATGTTTTTCCTATTTCCTGCTAGTAATCAACCTATGTTTGATATATTCACGAATATGGATAAGGACATGATACGGATACTGACATTTTCAGATAGACACATTAAGTGGTCAACTATGTTGCACGATACGAACCTGGATATGGTACGAACATGATACAGGTATGGAGACCATTTTGACATGTCCGTGGCCGTAACCTTTCCTGCCCCCTCATGCAGGTTTCTTCTGATTTTGTACTTGTGACCCCTTTCCATTGGCCTGTACTCAGTGCCAAGTGCATAAGACGGCCATTTTTTAAATATATTTCCTTTATTAATATATATTTCCTTGACAATAAGGAATGGGGAACTTGTTTTGGAGTTCTATTCAACTACTTTCGCGAAGTAAACTATGAAAACAAGTTCTAGTTTGTTACTTGCTTCAATCAAACACGTGAAATGACACAAGTCCGTGTAACTTCTTGCATGGGACCATCGCCGAACCCCTTAGGTCTCCTGCTTCCTTGTCCTCTCTCCATGTTTGGCCCCCAGTCAATGCATTTGATTTTTGAACAGATGTTGCTTCCTATAGGGTCTTATGTCCAGCATAATGACATGCTTTCTTTCTTATTTAGTAAACTAGAGCTGGATTACATATATTTGACAAAATACTTCAAACATCTTATCGAGATATTATTCTAATATGCAGGTCTTGATGTACTCCGTACTGACAGAACCCTAGTATTTTATGAGAAGCAAGAAAATCTATCAAAGCTGTGGGACATCCTAGCTGTCTATGCCTGGATTGACAAAGATGTTGGGTACTGTCAAGGTATGTAACTGTGGATTTGTTCTTTCTAGGGAATGTCTGTTACAATGGTAATATATTCTATATTACATTTTTCTTTTCTTTTCTAAGTTTTCTTCTTCTTTTTTGTACTGGAGCACTAGTTCTTTTTAGATTCTTATCCTCCCTTGCCGCAAGTACTTATGTCACCTTTCTAGTTAAGGGGATCTCTATGTATACTGGATTTAAACTAGGTTGATTCAAGATATTGTTATTCTTAATTTTAATAACTATTTCCTGTTTAAACTATTTGGTGAAGTGGCTAACAAGAGTTAATTGTATTCCCTAGGAATGAGTGATTTATGCTCCCCAATGATAATTCTTCTTGAGGATGAGGCAGATGCATTTTGGTGCTTTGAGCGATTGATGCGCAGATTGGTACATTCCTTTCTCCTAGATTTTATCCTGTAAACTGTTATTTCTATATTTCTTCAGAACTTACCAACAAATATCTAGATAATTCTGAGTTATGGATGGCTTGTTAGAGAAATCAAAGGCTAAAATTGAAGGTGTCCTGGCAGTTTAACACTCCAGGTTTCCACGACATAGGACACTAGTGTCAAGTGCCTGGGGGTTCAACACGCAAAGCTTCCAAGAAGCTGCCATGGCAGCAGGGCTATATCATGTAAAGGTGCATGCAAGTATGCAGATTTCTTTGCAGTTCAGGGGAATGAAAGGATATTCACCTGGCTTTCCTATCATGGTCTATAATTAATTACAGTTTTAGTGTGACCACCATGAACCATGTCCTCATTGTGGCAATCTTAATCATTAAGCTGACATCAATAAATAATTTCACCAAGAGGAACTTAGGATGTAATTCCAGTACTCATTTAGATAGTACAGCACACTCCAAAGTAATTAATACCCTAAACTGGTGGATTAGAGATTTGGAGGAGAATATGATATCTACCGATTCTTATTTCTCTATAATATGCTAACTTTTGTAACTCTAGCTGTGATATAAAAGAAGTTTTTACTCAGATGGAAGAAAATGATATTTTACTAGTTTTCTTGGCAAGTACAGAAATTCGAAGATGTTTTCCATACAACTTCAAAGTAATGGAGAGACTAACCCTATTGGCTAGGTTGTGTTGTCTTCTAGCCTCCACATATGTTACTTAAGTGTTGGCTAAATTGTGTTGTCTGCTAACCTTTATAGAAAAAGTTCCTAGTCCTTTGTTCATAACCTTTATGCCAAACAAGCATATAAATCTGGGCAAAGTGATATTAAGAATGCACATTCTGCTTTGTTAAAGAAGGTTCTTCTATAAGAAATCTCTAGTATATGGTGACTTATTTTTTTGCAGAATTTATTATTTTAATGGTTGATTGCAAGCTTTCTTGGTGGAGATAGGAACTTTAAGTTTCTTTTTATTTTTGTTTTTCAAGTCAAGATCCACTTGACCACTGAGCTAACTTTAGATATAGGATCTCAAGGAGTTATACTGTCACATTTCAGTCCGTGGTTCCCGACAACAGGATCTATTTTATATCATTTCTCCTACAATTTTAATGTTTTTGACAATTCTTCTCAGGTGTGACAATTGTTTCTAATATAGCTTTCTAAATGTCCAATTACTTATTAACAATTTCCTTCCAACTTGTTCTTAATACCATGTTATTTGAAATTTTAAAGCGAGGAAATTTCAGATGCACAGAGAGTTCTGTTGGAGTGGAGAACCAACTCCAAAGCTTAGCATCAATAACGCAAGTCCTTGACCCGAAGCTTCATGAACATCTAGGTACACATACACTTTATATGGTAGACCATTTTCAGTGTGATTAATGCAAATCATTTTTCCAACTTTAAGACGTATTTATTCTTGATTAAGTAGAACCGGATAAGATATGTTTTAGTCAATTTGAATTATGGCATACTTTATGACACTAAAATTTATGCTAAATAAATGTGTATTAAATTGTGGTCTCTTGCTGCCTGCAGCAGCTTATTGTCAGAAGAAGAAAAAATTATAGCATAGCCCTTTACACGATTACTTCTTCTATGTTATTACTTGACAAAAGTAAGGTTTGCTAGATTATTCTATTGTTTATCATAGATGAAAATTAAGTAGAACAGAAAGGGTACCCATTATGGTCCTTAGGGGTGACATTGTTAGATTATATATGTACAGAGAGAACCAACATACTGTGATATTACCTTCCCAGTCAATGTGAAAAGTCTAAATATTCTTTTCATCGCCAGTAAGCTTCATGAGCAAGTTGGTTATCAGTTTGATTTGAGGATTTGTAGCCATTTTCTGTTTTCCTTTCGTTTGTCTCTAAAGAAAGCTGAACTATTCTTTTGGAGAGTAAGCTGAATTAATGTTTTATATACAGAATGAAGCTTACAGGAACTAAAATGCTAATCTATAGGACTATCTCTGTAGTTCCTTTTTTTTCTTTTGCATCTTTGATGAGCTGTATTGGATCCATAATGCACTAACAAAGAATTCTCATGACCTGTTGGTTTTGATTCAGTTCTCCTTTCTCGCACGAGCTTAAACAAGTGCCATAAGATTATTTTCCATCCTGCTATCTCATGTAAAAATTTCTGTCGGCAAGATCCTCACTTCCACTATTCTCTTGTTAGGAATGTGTCACCGACTCATAAACATGAGGTCATGAGGTTGCTCATCATAAATTTTATCGACATTTGGAGCCATTTAAGTATGAAGTGTCCTTCCACGACTGACCTGATTTGGTAGGAAATGGGTAAGATGATGATGTTGGTGGCAGTGCAAATACTGATAATTATGTCCATGACATATCTTGATTGGGTACATCCTCATCAAAAATTTATCATTATGTATTGATAACTCGCTAACTTAATTAAGATGCTCTTATGTTGTAATGTGAAAGATTTAAACCACACACAATGGCAAATGGCTTGTCAATGGGTTTTGGAGTAGGGTTATCAATGGGCTGGGATCAGACCTAGATATGGACCCATACCTTTCTCAACAGTCAACCCAGGCCATTATTAGTCTGGCTTTGTGTGTTCACTCTAAGCCCTGTCCAGGCCAAAATTACAGGCCTGTTTTTGGCCTAAGCCAGGATACAATTATAACAATTCTCAGCATTTGTGAAAAACTCAAAATTTCACCAAAGGCAAGTTTCAGAATAGATCTCCATTTTTATAACAAGGATGATTTATACTTTTAAGATCTTTCCAGCTTGCAAACGTAATATCCACCTTTCTTTAAAAAGTGGAACAGTGGTGTCCAAGTGGTTGGGTCTTCCATGGTTCAAAATATAAGGTTCCATATGCACATAACTTTACAAGCTTTCTACATATGACCACCTGATGTCTCTTTGTTGGGTTTAATAGACTTAGGGAGATTCAAGATCAAGTTTCAAACTAGACACTCTATACATAATTTTAACCTTAGCCATGACCTTAATGGAATTTAGTTTGGTCCTAATTGACCTTTGTGCCTATGTAGTTCACCATACGACCGATACCGGTATCTATCATATTAGTTTTGACATACCTCGATCCGATCTGATACCATCTGCTACTGATACATGTCGATGTTGGCCGATACCAACATTGGGTCTCTCTTTTCTTGTCAATTCAACATAAAAAGTTGAACAAGATAGAAAGAAGCATGGAAAAATAGTATCGACACATTGTAAAAATTATTGTTTGCCAAAGTTGTGTATCTATAAATTCACAACATTCCACCATCTTAATATTATTCCCTTCTAAACTATCTATTGTGGTGTCTACAAGCAAGTAAATAAACAATAGTATTTATTGCGGGTGAACGTTTATACATTTTTGAATATTTTTGTTTAAAACTAACGAGAAACAATAAATAATATATAAAAGTAATTTAGGCTCATAGGGATTTGAAAGAACAATCACATTTAAGTTAATAGTGGTTCCCCTATCAGAACAAAGCAATTTATCTTCCTTATCCTTTTGCTCCTCCTTTTTCTTCTAACGAGAAACAACTCTTGTCCATGTGCACTTCCTTTTCCTTCTATGATCTCTTCTTTTCCTCTTAAGTTGAAGTAATTTATCTTCCCTGTGAGCCTCTTTTAACTTAAGAATAAGAGGTAAATGGATTTTATAGCCAAGTTTGCAGCCATTTCTACTGGTAATGAGGATCTCCTTTGCTAGCAATCTCATAGTGGATAGGTTAAATTTTCATGGCACCTTAAGTGGTTTAGATCTTTTACATAAATCATATTGGACCTTGGTGCTGTCAGTCAAGAGAAAAGGAACCAAAGAGGAAACTAGGGAAGTCACAAGTAGTTACTAGTTACTGGTCATCTATTTGACAAATGCTTCCATCTTTACAAAGTTTTTTTGGAAAAAAACATGGTTCTTTGAATCAATGGTATGCACTGAAATCCTGCTTGAAATTTGTGAAACTACATCATCTTTAGAAGCATCATCCCAAGACAGCGTGAAGAAGTCACAATAGAAACAACTTTTTTTTTTAAATGCTGCAGTATTTTCAGCACCGTGGAGTTCTAGTTTCCAATCTTGTGGATTATATGCTGGCCTCTCTGTAGCCTTCGCCAGAATTGGTCTCGCTCGAAGCACATTATTATGGTTCAAAGGAACAAAGAGGCAGGCAAAGCTGCCCGTTATATTTTAACACTTCTATCTTGTAGCCACTAAAGGTAGTTATCAGAATCTCCAAGGTGCAGTTCTGAAGAGAAAATGTTAAATCTACAAGTGCTCCATGTACATTCCTTGGTTATTGCTAAACTATATTAGTCCTTCAACTATATCTTTTACATCTGAACTAGCTATTAACTATTTTCCATTATAGGTTGGTTGTTTGTTTCGATCTTCTTTTTTCAAGCTGTGAATGGTGTCTGTATATATAGCATTTTCCATTCATTTAGAAAGTGTTTACAAAATCTGTATTATATTTTGAATGCAGAAACACTTGGTGGTGGTGATTATCTCTTTGCCTTCCGTATGTTTATGGTATTGTTCCGTCGAGAGTTCTCATTTGGAGATTCTTTGTATCTTTGGGAGGTATGCAATCATGGCATTAAATGTGTAGTAGATCTATCAAATGTGTAATTTAGATTTTTATTCGTTTCTTTCGTCAATTGCTATCCATGTGCTTATATATTACTCACTTAGCACCAATTTCATTTTGTGTAGCCTATGTCTGCAAAGCAATTTCAGTACCATCATAACTGTTCTGCTTCTATAAAACATTATAATCTTCTTCATGTATTGTAACATATTTTTCTTCTGTATCTATGTTGGTTATGTGAAAGTTACTTATTTTTCTTCTGTATCTATGTTGGTTATGTGAAAGAGTATCCAACTGCCGAAAGTTATAGTTGTAACTGAGATGTCCTTGTGGAACAACTAGATCATGATGCTCTTTTCACCAGATTAAAAAAATGGTTCTTTTTGTGGTTTATGAAAAATAGATCTTTGCAACATTTAAATAATACCAAACTGTCTATGGTCAGAGACTCAGAATGTTCTGTCATGACATATCATATATGCACCAACTTCAAATCTTAAAAAAAAAATTAAATTACATACGTCTTTCATTCTGCACCACTCATGTGATTCTCTATCTATGCACATGATGAACACTGTCTACATTACTTTTACCTCGCGTCTTATCCCCAAACTTATGTACAGATGATGTGGGCTCTGGAATATGACCCTGACCTCTTCGCTTTATACGAAGAGCAAGGAGAGCAAGGAGATGCAGTTGAAGGATCTAAAGGGAAAGTTAAATCAATACGCCAGTTTGGGAAGTATGAGCGTGAATATGTGAAGCATGGTTCCAAACCTTCGGAAGCCCCACTTCCAATATCTGTTTTCCTTGTTGCAAGTGTCCTTAAGGAAAAAAGCACGAAGCTATTGCAGGAAGCACGTGGCTTGGATGATGTTGTTAAGGTAAGGACCAAGCTACGTTGTGCAAGATCATTTTAGTATCTTCTTCTCTTTCTACTAAACATCATGGTGAACATTCTAAGGTATTCTTGGAGAACATTTTATCATTTCATTGCCATTTCAAATCAGTCCGTCTCTTCTACCAAAGAAACCAAGTTATGGACTCTTACGTCTTTAAAAAAAACCATGTTGTACAACTAGTGAAAAGGATGAATAATTGAAGTTTTTAAAATATAAGAAGCTATTGCGGATGCAAATAGACAACCAACGTGGAGTATGCAAAGATTGAATAACAAAACTATACAGCACACATATTACTGAGCAAAAGCAATGACTTAACGATTCCCTATCATAGGGAGATACAGAAAGATGGAGGCACCCTTTAGAACAATTTATAAGTTTTGCTAAAGTATAGAAATCAGGATTGGAGATCGAGAGTGGAGAACAATGACAATTTAGACGATTCCAACTAGCACTCAAGGAATTGCGCATCTTTTGTATGGGATTTTGAAGATTAGGAGAATGCTTAAGTGAGCAATGTTTAAATTATATCCATAGTATAGATTTATGGCTTTCAAGAAATTACAAGTAATTGTTTCATGAAATTTAGTCTGGATTAAGATTAGTTAGATAGTTAATTTATTTAAGTTGATGGCAAACATCTGACAATTAAATTTAGAACAAAACAACACAAAACAAACAAATGGTCTTCGATATTCTGGAAAAGCATAAAACATGATGACAGACTGAGTGAATTATATGTTCAGGAATAGATGCATAAATTGAGAATGCTAAATACATATGGGGACTAATAAGCAGCGGAGTGACATTTGTTTCTACTTGATAAGTTTGGAAATATCTTCCTCTTACGTTCTAACTTCTTCTGTACGCATGTACATAACTATGTGCATAGATGTATATATGTATTAGACTTGGACTCTCTAGGAGGTAAAAGAATTCCTAATTAAATTATTAGAAGATGAACACTAATTACTTCCAGTAGCTAGCATCTTGGTACATACTAAAAACTTAGCCTTGAGACAGAGTTCACAACTTTGACCATAGATTTGTCTTCAAATTTCAATGGTTTACAACAATACAAGAAAGAAATAGTTGCTCAGGCCAAACTAGGAAAAACCTCATCCTCTCTCTCTCTCTCTCTCTCTCTCTCTCTCTCTCTCTCTCTCTTAAATTTGTTGTGTTACTCTTTGGCGGTAAATGATCTTTCCATTTTCTATTTACACAATTTTCTTCAATACAGAAGCCGCTTTGATAATTAATACAGTTCATAACCTTTCATCGTGCTCCAACTTAGTGTAATTCTGGAAGATGTGCGTCCTAGAATTGTTGGAACCATAATACATATGAAAAACTTCCACCATCCTTTATCCCAAATTTCGGGGTTGGATATATAAATCCCTTTCTTTCACTGCTTTGCTTAAGGGCATTTGTTTGTATCATCATCAGAAGTCATGGCATTCCTCACAACCTTAATCCAAGTACAATTAGACCTACCCATAATTCTAGCTGCGCCCTTTAACAAATATCCTACAGTTCCTCTCGTCCTAACAGGTGCATCTGTTCGTTTCTGCTGCACACATCCAAACCTCCTCAAACAATTTTCTCTTATCTTATCCTCACTTTACACCACTTCCAACTTGCCATGGTTAAACTCATTTCTTATCATTCAGTCTTTCTAACTGTTTCAGATTAACTAGAAAGAGATTCTTCACCAATTTGTATGCTAATAATCCATTTCAACGTGCTTACAGGTAAATTCATTTTCTACGTATGTTCCCTTTTAATTGCTCACATTCTGAACCGTAAACTGGTCTTTGTCTTACAAATTCCCTTTCAACTTAAAGGAATCCACTACTTCAACCGTCCTACTGTAATTCTATAGACAACATCCTTATCAACTTCTTTATCACGATGAATCAATGAGAATGATCCAAAATAGTGAAAAATATCGCTGTTTTGTATAAAAGAGTGCATGTCATGATTCAAAATTAACTGCGTTGAACCAATTCATATCCAATAAAGATGCACTGTGAAGTGGTAATCCTTGGTGGAAACTAGAAGTATTGCTAGAAGAACAAAACAGAGTTCACTTGCAGGCTTAATGAAGGAGAAAATTTATCAACTCATTGATTTCCAGGTAATATCAGATAAATAATTAGGCATGCATGCAGTGGTGATTTGTTAACTAGCTCTATATGTAGCAGTTGTTGCTGCAGTGGAGTCAGGCTATTTAATGAGTGGATCTTCAGCGAACAACAATCTGAATTGGTGCTTCAGAAGGGTTCTTGACCATCCTAGCTGCTCGCAACAATAGCCACTAATCCATTTTAGGCAAGTTCTTGCATGCATATCATCAATACAATGAGAATTAGCCGTGACATCAGTGTAAGGAACCTTGGGAAAATTTAAAAAAAAAATACGGTGGGGCATAAGGACTTTATGTAACATTACTAAAGGGAGAAAAAAGTGTAGAGAGATAATTAGGTGCCAAAAAGAGAGTAATAGTGATTCGTGCGAGGAAAAGAAGACAACTAAGAATGAAGAAAATGCAGTCTAGCACGAAAATTATAAAGAAATATAATAATGCTTCCATGTAGGGAGTTGAGGCGTCCTTCGAGGAATGGATAAAAGTCGCCACAAAGGAGGATGAGTCAGATTTGTGTGATTTTTACTAGTTTCGGTGTGCATGATTAGGGGTTGACTGCATCCCCTTATTGGGAACGGGAGACTGAACCCCTATATGGAAGAAAGTACAATAGCTTAGTCATGGGGAAAATATGTGCCTTGTGGTACTTGAATAATTTCCACACCTTGAAAGGAAACTTGTCTAAATATGTTGTTAAAATTTCTCCTTGGTAATTGGTTGACATTGAGCTCTCTAGAATCAAGTGCACAAAAGCATATGCTGCACTTTGCCTCTTCACATTCTATTCATGGAAGTGTGCTTGAAGAATTATACATTCCACCAACCATGTTGCGTTTTTACCATGTATGTGCAAATCTCAATGCTGTGGCACATAAACTGTCTCCTTTTAACTGAAAAAAGAAAGCACGAGAGAATAATTGATGAATATATCTTCAGAAGATTTACCAATTAAAGTTCTGCATTTAAGTAACTAGAGATATGTATGATTGAGAGAGATTTTCAGGACCAAAATGCATCTCTCTATCAACTTTAAGATAATTTTGCCATATCTATTCTACATTTTTCAAGTTATCTAAATGATGAGGATGGTATCTTGACTTATTGTTAAATTAACGTATGTATTAATAATGAGTAAAAGCTGTTTTTTTAGAATAGAAAGACTTTTTAGATGCTCTGAAAGTAAATCTTTGATGAAAATATTGCTCAGTTATGAAATCTGCAATAGCTGTTACTTTTTGATAGTTTACCATTTGTTGCAATTGGAAATTTAAGTCATTGGTATTTGCAAAGATTGAGAAAATCAACATTTTTTTGTCTTCTTTACCCATTCATGCACTTATATACTGACCTGGTTGTTACGCTATAAGATTTTGAATGACGTTAGTGGAGATTTAGATGCGAAGAAGGCTTGCATTGGGGCTCTGAAACTTCACAAGAAATATTTGAAAAAGGTGACAAATAACTTACCTTTTTATGTCATTCTAGAAGTTTAGTTTCCATGTTTTCACTATACTTCATTTACTTTTTGTTTCAATGGTGCCACTATGGAATGGAACATTTAGTATCAGGCAATTCTCTGCTAGCAGATCTTACCATCTTACATTTGTCTTAGATTCTTTCATTAGTCTAGGGGAACTCGGTAACTCTAAAGCACGCTCGGAAAAGGTAGGTCTACTTACTGCCTACTAGCCTTTTAAGGTTTTATGATAAGATCTTTCGTATAGCCAACAACAGTGATGATGATCACTGCATGTTGTCTGGTCGGTATAAAGTGTGCAACATATTTTAGACGAGATCATGACACAGCAGTGATGATGATCACTTTCAACTTTCTTTAAACATTTTTAATTGGAAAATGTAATGCCCTCAATGCCCTGCCTAGGCGCCTCCTAGCTGCCTCACAACCACTTTGTTTTTACAACAATGATTGATATCAAGTATCAACTTGTTAGACAAACAATCTACGGTGCACGATACGACACGAAACAATGTGGACATAACAACATGGACATGGACAACATCTATTTTGGTGTCATGGTGTATTTCTGAGTGTCTGAGTCATGTTCAATACATGTCTGGCATGAACCCATTTTTGGCGAGGCCGTGCTTCGTAGCAAAGATAGGAGTTAAGGGCTAACCAAATTGTTGATGAAGGCATACTTTTTGGGTTATGAATTATCTTTTTCACATGCACAGTGTTTCAAATTTGTGTCATTATGTATTATTTTAGACAGACCTGATACAATTTAGTTACAGCTCTTAGCTCTATAAGTTTTTTTTTTCTTCTTTAAGAAAACGGGTAATATGTACAATCACCAGAGCCCACTTCATAAGGATAGATTACTGGAAATTAACATTAAAATTTGTAAAAAAATATGAACCCTTTTGAAAGTTGTTGTTGGGGTTAGTCCATTGTTGACCCATTCCCACTATTCTACTTTGGACAAGCCTCATGTGTGTATTTCAGTATCTGATTCATCATTTATTGTTGACTTGTCCACATGTCTTGTGTTAGCTCAAATGTTAACTATGGTGGCGGATATTATAAGCTGGCAAGGTTCAAATCCCACAATCTACGGCATTAGGGCGTGGGCGAAGGGTGCAGAGTCACGCTTTGATGACACACTATGCACTTCGCACGTGCATTTCTCTTTTTGTTAACCAATGAATTCTGATGTATCCATGGAAAATGTCTAAATCCACAATTTTACAGGCAAAGAAGCCATAGTTGCCAAAGAAAGTAGAGTTCCGCAAACTTGGGTCCAGTTTTTCTTGGCAATCAATCAGTACTGGAACGGATCAAGCTCTACTGGGTCAAAAAAATATGTGCAGAATTTTCATGGACATTGTCAACTACAGAGGCATAATGCTTGAGCATTCTTCAACACACGAAACTTGTTTGTAGTTCCGAAGAAACTATGTATACATTGTAATGTTGTGTTCATCTCAAGTCTGTTTATAGAATAACCATTTTTACGTACAATGTTGTATGTAATTTGGGAAATACATGAGGCTTGCTGCTTGGAAGCCTCTTATGTAATAAAAATTATTAAGATTTTTAGAGAAAGCACTGTTCCTGCTATTACTGAATTATGTGTTCCATTTGGTAAATGAATGGGAAAAAAAATTGATGTACAGCAGAGTGCAAAACGCAAATGGCCTTTCTTTCTTTAATTCGGATCAACTTATGGATTTACTTAAATCCAAGAGTCATCACTGTTATCTTCCAGTATCAAGCAAATGTTCCAACTTCAAATCTAAAACTACCATGACAGCATGATGACTAGGGATGACATCATGACATCACAGTTATCTTCCGACGGAGATCCGATTTTTTTTTTCTCTGACGGGGACAGATTTGGAGATTTAAAAACTTGGGGCAGGGATGGGGATTAAAATAAAATTTCGGTCGGATTTGGGGACGGGAACGGATATAGTTCTTTCCGTCCCGATAACTTTTTGACTCCGATTACTTATACACATATATGCAACCCATTGGTATTGGTATGGGTTCATGATCTATCTAGTAGTTTTTTTTTTTTTTTTTTATGAAAACCACATTTTATTAACATGTCTTGTTATTTTTGGTTGATGAAAACCCTTTTTTTAAACTTATATTGTACAGTCAATGGTTGAGCATGGTAGTCGGCGATGTTTACCTGCTATTGGGCACTTCGCAATATTACCTTTTCTTTTTAGTTTTTGTTTCCTCTAAATTGATATTTCTTAAGGACTTTCAGCAAATTTACAGTGTAACAATTAAAGAATTTATATAGTTTTCTCTGATGCTTGAACCTAAGACGTCTTGGAGATGCTCATGCCCACTTGAGTTAGTTGAGTTAGAGGTGCTTGTCAAAAATATATATATCAAGGAAAATTGTGCACTACAAGGGCCGATGGAAAAGAAAAGGCTATTTATAAGGGCACATCAAAAGTTGATCAGGACTAGCCAAAAGCAAATTTTGATTTATTTACAAATTTGCCATTGAAAAAATTATTCAGGGTTAGCTAACATGTGAGTATATAAGTCAACTTTTTATTTTTTTTTTGCTCTCCTCTCTTTCCTTACAAGAAGAAGAAGAACAAAAAGAACAAGAACAAAAAGAACAAGAACAAGAACATCAATTTTTCTAAACCTAGTTTATTTTAATTTTTTGCTCTCTTCTAATTTCTCAGATCTCTTTCTCTAAACCCTAGTTTATTTTTCTTCTTCTTGTTTGGGCATTATGGATGACACCCTAGTTGTAGAAGAAATTGGATTATCAAATCTATCAATTCTATTAATCTATTAGTCTATTAACCAATTTTTGTTTATTAATAGAAGAATTATGCATGAAATCCTAGTTGTAGAAGAAAACTATGGAAGAAATCCTAGTTGTAGAAGAATTGGGTTCATATCAGGACTGCCACAATTTCTGACAGTCCTAGAAGTATTGAGAACTGCCAAAAATTGTGGCAGTCTTGAAATAGACTCGATGTACAACAAGACTGCCACAATTGCTGGCAGTCCTAGAAGTATTGAGAACTGCCAGGAATTGTGACAGTCCTGAAAGGGACATGCTCTACAGCAGGACTGCCACAATTTCTGGCAGTCCTAGACATATTGAGGACTGCCAGAAATTGAGGCAGTCCTGAAAGGGACTTGCTGTACAGCAAGTCCCTTTCAGGACTGCCACAATTTCTGGCAGTCCTAAAGTCGAACTTCCCGAATGAAAAAAATATGTTATGGTTTATTTCAATCTTGATAATAGAGTGAAATATGCATTTTATAGGGTGGGGTTTGGACAGCCCGATGAGTAGAAAATTTGGATAGTCCCAGTAAATTCTTCTCAAACATTGGCTAGCCCCAATCCTGGCTAGCCCTGATCAACTTTTGATGTGCCCTTATAAATAGCCCCCAATCCTGGCTAGCCATGATCAACTTTTGATGTGCCCTTATAAATAGCCAAAAAAAGAGAGGATATAACGCAGGTCTACTTGGCAATAGTATTTTTATCTATTTTTTATTTTTGAGTTGATTCGTTACTTGGGGCCTCCTTTGTTACCACTAGGCCACAACCCATGAACATTAGTTAATGGATTATATTGATTTAAAAACCACTAATTAAAATGGAAGCCCACATAACGGCTTATAATCGATACATTAAAAATACCTCATAACTGCTATCTCAATAATTACCAAGCAGACCCTAAGGAGTCTTATACATACTAGTAAAAGCACGTGCAACGCACTTAAAATAATTCGTCTTCTTTCTAATATTATCAAAATATAATTTAAATATTAAATTTAATAAATAATGTGTCTTCTTTCTAATATTATCAAAATATAATTTAAATATTTAAATTTAAATTATAATTTGTTACATATATTTATATTTTAATTAAGATGTATAGAAATTTAATTTAAATTTAATTATAATCTGTTATGGATATATGTGAACAAAAGATGGGGTATTCGGTTATATGGGGAAAAAACCATATACGGTTAGCGGAAGAAAAAAAAAGTTTAAATTTTTAATTTTTTGGATTTTTTTAAAAAGAAATAATTGATAAATTAAACACGGCTTAAATGGCTCAAGATTGAGTCATTTTGAAGTCCTTTATGTTAATAGAGAAGTAGAGATTGTACTATATAAAATCTCTTTCATTATCTTGGGGCACTGGATGCTAAAAAAAAAAAAAAACATTAGCATATAACTTCTTCTATGTGTTACATCGAGTATACGCAACAGCAATTTTCTTTGAACTGCATTCAACATCAAATTAGCTAGGCCATCTCTAATGGAAGTTTTTATCTTCCATAGTTCCATATTTCTACAGTAGAAATTATTTTAAGAAAAACAAAATAGTTTTTCCAATAGTGGTTCATTCTACCTGGCGCTAATGTATATAGGATGGAGAATTCTATAAGATCTCGTTTGGTTCGCAGAAAAGAAAGAAAATTAAATCAATTCCTCGCTCTTTTCTTCTTCTTTTTTCTTTAGAAAATTATTATTTTTATCAATTTTTTTCTGGTATTTGAAAAAATTCAAAAAAATTGGAAAAAAAATTTGAATCCTTAGAGTGAGAAAGTAAACCCTAGAGTGGAGGGTTTCCATCATATTTTTCTTTCCTTTCAGGATCATTTTCCATTTCCTCCTTTCCAAAGTCATCCTAAACACAGGAAATGAATGACTTTTCTTTTTCAACGTCATGATTCCGCTAACCGAATGAAACCTAAGGATTTTTACATGTTTTTTTCTGAATCAAACCCTACATGCTATATTATAAATCAAAATCAGAAGTTACAATAGAATCAGTTTCCTTCACAAGCTGCTGATATATGCAGCTCGGTAAAGAGGAGAAGTAGGCTTCTGAGGAATTATTTGTTGGTGTTTTGGCCTTTGGACTAGAAAAGATAGTCCCACATCGGCTACACCAAATGGTGAGTATCTCAATATAATGCATTGCTTGTGTTGAGGTGTGCACATGAGGTGTAGTGGGGCACAAATTTGTGCCATGTGAGAGTATTTTCCTAGAAGGAAAAAAGATTAAATCCAACAAGGATGCAAGTTGATTCTTGTTGTGCGGACTCGGACTCGGACACGGACTCCAGGATGTCTCGTGCATGCACGGGAGTGTTCGGGGGGTAGGCGTGGACTGGCACACTTCTATGCTGATTGTGGGATGATCTAAAATATCAAACTCTATTTTTGAGTATTGGTATTTTAGTCCCACATCGGATAGGAGAAGAGGTGAAGTCTCAACTCCACTCTATAAATAGAGTCCCTTGGCCTCCTTTGAAAGATGCACCAAGAAAAGAGTTAAGGGAGTCTGTAAAGTCCAGGAAGCCCGTTCAAGTCTTAAATATTGACTTACGAGCGTTCCAGAAGTTCTTCGTGAACTTGCTGGTTCCTGGGAGTAGATCCTGCGATTGCGAGGAAGAACGTGAGATTTACTTTCTGATTATTGTTGCTTTTGTAATCAGATTTATATTATAGTGTTCCTCTTGGATCTCGAGAATAATCAGAAGGTTTGTTGAACATCTGATCTCGACATCGAGTCTACCATCTTTGATCAAGTCCCGGGACTAACATTATTTAACGAGTAGGAAGCTAGTAGATTGGCCACCTCATTTCCATCCCTGCGTATGAACAAGTGTTCAATGTTTTTATCTATCCGAGCGAGCTCTTCTTGGATATCTTGGACCAGATTGTATAGTCTCCATGGAATTAGCTCCTTCTCCCCCTTGAGAATCCTGTGAGCGATAAGCGAGTCCCCTTCTATAAGAATATCATTCGCCTCAAGTCGTGAGCAAGTAAAACTCCAAGGCGAATCGCATGTAACTCCGAAGAAAGACTCTTTCACTACAACAAATAGGACCTACAATAGTAGTTTTTCTATAGCGTTCAAGTGTCTCCGCTATAGAATGTTATCAACAATAACGTTCTTTCTGTCGTGCTATAAAAATATCTATTTATAGCATTTCATGAATGCTGTAGAATCTATAACTTTCATCTATTGCTAAATACAATACTTTTAGAAATGTCGTAAACAATTATATAGAAAATACAACACTTTTAAAGTATTGTCTTAAATTTTATTTCCCACAACTTTTTTTTTTACTTTGTCGCATGTGCAAAAAATTAAAAGAGAGATTTAAGCTCTAATTATATGTGGTATTGTTATCATTTTTTTTTTCTTTTTTGGTTAATTCCTATAGATGACCAAGTATTTGCGACATAGGTTCTAGTATGTCGCGGAATCCATAAAAATTTTACTACCAGGAAAACAAATATAAATTCTGCCAAAAAATTTCTATATATCGCGACATCAACATGTCGCAGAACGATACCATATATTTGGCGACATGTGTCTGTATGTCGCAGAACGATAACATATATTTGGCAGTATGTACTTGTGTGTCACAAAATGGCACCATACATTTGGTAACATGTGCCTGTGTCGTAAAATACTTTTTAAATTTTTTTTATTTGATTTAAAAAGAAGTAAAGAAGTTTTTATTTCACAAATCCCTAATCTATTTTCGCACAAAAGCCGCCAACATCCCTCCTCCTCCCAAACCCTAGATCATCTCCAGCAGTTCGACGACTCCAGAGCAGCATCAAGGGCCTCGTCGACGTCGGCATCACCACCATCCCCTCCTTCTTCCACTACCACCCCTCTCCTTCCCCTCTGCCCCCTCTTCATCCCCACCGTCGACCGCTCCCTCCCCCGCCCTGCAGTCGTCGATCTCGTCGGAGCTGCCGCCTCCTCCCTCGGCTTCTTCCACGTCGTCAACCACCCCTCCCCCTCCCCCTCATCTCCCGCACGATCTCCGCCTTTCGATCCTTCAACAGCCTCCTCCGGCCTAGAGGTCGAGCCACTACTCCCACCAGCATGCCGGCGGCGTCACCTGGGCCCCGTGCCTCCCCAACACTAGCCGGACCCTCGAGATGTGCCGCCTCGAGCTGATCGAGCTCGAGTAGGAGGTGAAGAAAGTTGGGAAATATGTCATGGAGCTGCTGGCTGAGGTGCTGGCGGTGGAGAGCGGTCGACGGGAGGGGATGACGTACCTAGAGGGGAGGCAGATACAGGAGGCACTCGGACTCGAAGAGAAGCCCGCAAGGACGAAGAATATTGGGGAAAGATGCCGGTGTCGAGGCCATCTCCCCGACACAGGACTTCGGATCGAGAGAGTGTCGCGGCGCTCGGAGCATTTGCTAGGAAATCACTTGCAAAGGTAAATATTGTCTCTCACAATCACATCTGAAACCAAATTTGATGACTAAAATAAATTACTTCTGGATGTCTTACAGATAACTACAATTGCAGGTTCATTTGACCTATAACTAATGCATATATAAAATTTCAAAATTGCACGTTTTGTGTTGATGCAGTAAATGGATATGCACAGTTGTCTGAGAATGCCCTTACATTAGAATGGTTTTTGTGGCACTTGGTTGGAAACAGATTGTGCGTGATGATTTTGGCCAAATACATTGCCACTCACTATATAGACCTTACTTTAGAAATGGACCTTACTACCTTAGAATATGGACCTTAGAAATGGACCTTACTACTTTAGAAATTGATAGAGAGATAAAGATGATCATGGGGCAGTTAAAGGGCAGAGATGAAAGTCTATATTTAATTGAAGAACTGATCAATTCGTGTACATCTGCATATTTGCGCATTTATATATATACACATGTTCATGTAAAATCTTTCAAAGTTTCTTTTGCTTGACACTTGATCTCTTTCAAAGTTTTCTTTGCTTGACATTTGCCATCCCTGTCTTGTACAAGTAGCATCACCTTTGGAAACCCTCAGTTGCTATTGGAAGCTAGATGCATGTTGCCAACCACTTGTATAGATTTAGTTTCAAAGATCAAGTTGGACTTTGGAACCAGAGATCATTCGTATTTTTTATGATTTCAGGACTCTGGGTTGAGCAAGTTCCTTGGGAACATGTGTTTTGCTACCCTTCTTTAAACTCATTTAATTTAACTTGGAATTGGGTGGAATTCCCCTGTGGAAAAAGGAAATTTGGATGATGAAGTTCGATTGAACTTCAAAGGCTGCAGCTAGGTTTTGTTATTTATCCATTGACGATTGGAAAAAATCATGTTGAGTGTTATGGATTTCATAGACAATTAGGTATAACTATATGGCTAATAGCCCTGACTGAGATGTGGTTTGTTCTCAGCTATAGTACCTCTGTCTACTGACCTCCTAGGTTGAAATTTAGTAGGTTGGCCTAGTTTGTTATTTTAGGCTCTTGTAACTTAAGCTGCCTTACTGTTAGCCGAATAATAAATTTGGTCTATTTTGTAATTTTTAATTTCCAGGAGTTTGCAGAACCAAACTCAGCACAAATAGGTAATCATGTTCAACTTTCTTTGTTATTGACATCAATGCGTCTTTTTTGTCATCTCTAGCACTTGAATGAAAATAAAATTAAAAATGAAACATCTAGATTTGTGAATATTTAAAGCAATGATCCTGTCACCTTCCGATTTTTTATATTAAAAAAACACTTTACATAAGTGATATTCGGACCAAAAGGCCAACAGTCAAGCTAACATGGATTAGCAGTTTAAATGCACTCTTCTTGTTATGTTTAATGTATCACATCTGCAATATTGTTTTTGGTTTTATATATCGAAAACTACTTCATTATCTACTTGAAATGTATTTAGTTGACTTGAAAAGATGTATGGCTCGTACAGGTTATGGATACATGCTGGGGGAAGAAACTCAAGCTGGGGAGTATCTGGCCCCTGGTCATGTGCTTGTAGAAGAAATTCAGGCTAGCAGTTATGCAGCTACTGTTCATGCAGAAGAAAGCGACATAATTGATGATTATAGCGTGCCTGAGCCCCAGGAAGTAGTTTCTGAACATGATGACAGAACTGATGAAATTCCTGTTGAAGAGCCTGTTGCTTCATTACCGAACTCAACGAGCAGGGTGAGAGACCTGCCTCCTGCACCTTCTGAGGAACGTGTGGGAGAACGACCAAAGCTAACTTATGCTTCCATTGTATATACATATCCTTATGCACGTTTTCATATTAATATGTCCTTTTTAATAGGTTCCCTCTGGATTTTTTTCCTTTTCATTCTGTGCGAGCCATGATGCGCTTATATTGACAGTTACGACTTGCGAAAGGACAACCTGAGATATTCGTGCCTCATGTAGCTCCTTTGCACCACTCGCAACTCCACAACCGACTTTATCTATGAGGCCTGAGAAGTCCAGTTCAGATGCAGCTATCGATGTCACAACTGCAACAGTAGAAGATGAAGGTTAGGTTTCCCTTTCAATACAGTTTTTATCCATGGTGATAGAAGTTGCCACTTAATTTCTACCGAAGTGCATATTATTTTTATATCTATAATTCCATAACTAATAAAAAGTTCATTCTTTCCGTCTTGAACCTTTTTATGTAATTTTTTTCCTTTGGTGCTTGAATTGTATCTTATTCTGTTTTAGTAACCTTTCTAGTAACCAGCTATGGCTAATCAAGCTGATTTATACTTTTAA
The DNA here is from genome assembly GCA_029216955.1 of Iris pallida. NCBI lineage: Eukaryota > Viridiplantae > Streptophyta > Magnoliopsida > Asparagales > Iridaceae > Iris > Iris pallida. The sequence goes on from JANAVB010044619.1 coordinate 3,598,598, forward strand.
TATTTTCCTTGTTATTCATTCCATTTCTAAAGTCATTTTTTTGGATGAGCTCTTGGATGAGTATTCCCAGGTTCTTTTTTCTATAATCCGATTATTTTATAATACAGATATTGTATTACCCAGCTAGTCCTGCCTTTGCAGTTTCACACTTCTGTAGATCTAAGCTACTTTTTGATGCTTTGAACAATCCCTCGTTTGGTGATTTTGCACTAAATATTGGATCACATGAACTATCAAGCAAACTGCAAATGAACAGAGTAGGACAACATTAATCATAAGGTCACTATTTTTCTTACATGATCTTGTGTGAACTTATTTTTTATATAATAATGCTAACGTGTTTTCTTCTCAATTTTGTGTAGATTGGCGTGTAAATTTTTTATGGTTGTGGATATAAGCTAGAAAGACAGAGTCGATCGAGCTGCATTTGGCCTATAAACATTTTGTTTGGATACGGAATTGTTTAGTTGAATTTTGGACTACGTTAGTTTACGAATATTTTGTACATCTTAGATTCTCTTTACATGAAAATTTTATTTTGTACTACTATTTCGATCACTTTAGGCGTACAATAACTTTTTTTACATCTTGAATGTTTTAATGAAAAATGTATACATTTATTTATTTTGGCAAACCTTTTCTATATCTTGATTGATCGAAATGGAAGTTGTAATTGAAATTGTTGAAATCAAAATTGCGATTCAGCATGAATTTTTATGATGCACATGTTAGTTGTATGTGATACAGAACAGGTTATTCAGATATGAAATTGTGTAGCAGATTTATAGTACTCAAAATGCTATAAGAAATCGACAGCGTTCAGAAACGCCATAATAAATCAACAGCATTAAAGAATGTTATGCACCATCTACAGCATTCATGAACGCTATTGTTCATTAACAACATTCAAGAACGTTATAGACCAAACACAGCATTCATGAACGCTATAATCCATCTACAGCATTCACGAACGCTATAAACCATCCACAACATTCATGAACGCTATAATCCATCTACAACATTCAAGAATGCTATAATGTTATAGCGTTCACATACTATAGCGGGGGCAATTATAGCGGACAAAATACGCTATAGAAGACTTTTTATAGCGTTCGACGCATGCTATTGTAGGCTATATTTGTTGTAGTGCTTTCTTCTTCTGTCATGTCTAGGCGACGAATACCACGTCTGCGCTGCCACAAACTTTCCGTCATGGTCCCTGGCAACTGCAGCCGCAGCCAGAGATTGGGATGATACTGCTCCGTCGATGTTGATCTTAATAAAGCCTAGCGGGGGAGGCTCCCATCTGTCTGCTTCCAACCCTCTTCGATATTTATCTATGAATTCCTCCCTTGCCGCCTGGCCACCCAAGTATGACATATGCTTGTAATTCGCCTGGAGCAAGATCTTGTGCACAGCCGGTGGTTCTTGGTTGAAAATACAAGCGCACCGCGCCTTCCATATAACCCAAAGCATATTTGCTCCCATGCAAAAGCAATCTACGGCATGTTCCTCCTTGAGCCATTCCTCCACAAGCTTAAAAATGTCAAGTTGGTTGTCTACTCTTAAGCCAATCGTGCTAGCAAACCAGGCCGCACACGACACATTACAGTGAAGGAAGATGTGATTTGCAGTCTCCTCTTGTTCAAGACAGAACGGAAAGAGCTTATTCATATATGGGAGGCGCTTGTGAAGAGAATTGAATAGAGGAAGACTTTGATGTAGCAGCCTCCAGATATACGTCTGGACTCTTGGGGATATAGCCTTTACACTCTAAAGTTTGCGCCAAATAGAGTTGTCCCTTGAATTCAATGAACTGCATGGGGCTTGCCTGCGCAGTAATTCGTACAGAGATTTAGGAGAGAATTTACCGTTCTTCGTGTTTGTCCATGTAATGCCCCGCTCCGCATCGGTGCATTACGATGAGTCGTTGACTCGAAGAGTTGCGTTGACCCGATGAGGTATCGATGTGAATCGATGCAAGAGTTACGTTGGCCAAAGGTGAGCTTTGAGTCGGTTGGAATATATGAATCGAATCGATGCAAAGGATAAGTTTCGTTTGAGCAAGTGCTAATGTTAGTTGATCTGGTGTGCATGCTATGCCTTTATGCTGGATTACGGATCGTGGTATGGGCGCGATAGGCCAAGTCAACCGAGTAGTTCAAAGGAATGGCTAAGTCCGGAAGTTAGCTATGCGATCGAGTTATAGAAGCGAGACGCTTCAATCGGCAAAACGGCAAGGCGTATCGGCTTAAGGTGGGCGGGTTCTTGACCCTCTCTCCCTATTCCTTCACGTCTAATAAAATATGTTATGGTATGCGTAAGATGTTATCGAGTTAGCGAGCGTGGCTCGGCGACGAAAAGTTCGAGTTTGTGTCGAACACTAAGAATATTGAACAATCGAACAATTGAAGCGACGTGCATCAAGTGTACGGGTCACGATAGGGCAATGATGGTAGAACATTGATAGATGATATTGAGATGTGCATCATGTGCACGGCTCCGAGAATATTGAACACTAGGCTTAGAACATTGATTACGGCGCTGAGCGTGCCATCGGGCACTTATGCTATGAAATGACTGAGTAACTACGAAATTAGGCTATGAGAATAACTTACGAATGGTACGCGCTGAATATGAGTACGAGACAACTAAGCCGTTGGGCGTCGTGCATCAATATGGATGTGTTGGGGCATAACGCCGACGGAGCTCCCCATACGGATGGTGGATTATGTTTATGAGACGCGAATATGTTTATGGCACGGGAAACCGTTTATGGATCGAGACTATGTTTATGCAACGGAGGATTTGGTTGGAATGTTATGTGTGTTTGCTATGGCACGTATTGCATGGTCAATGGACTCGGATGGCCCGTGCACGGGTACGGCTTCCCTCGGACGGTTACGCCGGGGCACCAGGACCGTTCGGCCTAGGAGGAAATTATGTGTGGTATTTATGGTGCACATCATTCGGACGGATTGCGACCGTCCAGTGCTGTGATAAGCTATGATATCCGTAAGTTTGCGATCCTTCGGATATTGTGCTAGCAACCCGTATCGGAGCGATCTTAGGCTTACACATAAGAGATGCCAAGTCCATTACGGTGCGAAACACCGTGACCTTCATATAGATAGGGCCGGTGGGCTGAGATGAGAGTTGGGTGCAGGCGCAGGGCCTGCGACCCTTATGCATGGTCTAAGTTTATGGTTGGTTGTTGCGTGAATGATATGATTCTATGTTAAGTTCTAACCCGCGCAGGCTAGGCAATATGGGACGGAGATGAGCACAAACACTATGTTATGTTTAAGATTATGCCTAACTGTATCTGCTGCAGGAACACGATGTGGGACACATTTATGATAAGTCGATATGTTGAATGATTGCCATGAAACTGATCCTAAGGATAAATAGAAAGATCACAAATTAAGATGCATGTTTCACTAAATGGATTAAGTGTTTGGTTTGGGTGCGAGCGGGTCTTGATCAGTGCGAAGCGAGGACGAAAGCACTAATCCCCCACTAGTTTATGTGCAGGCTCAGGTTATGATCGGCTCGGGACGGAGCTTGGCTTGGACGTGCCGAGGCATGGAGTCCTTGGCGTTCAAGAGGAGCTTCCGCATAGGCGTTCGGACTTGCGACATGGAGATGTTCGGCCGAAGACTACTTGGTGGCTATACATAGGCATAATGTATAGAATAATGAAATCCTTTGTGAGCTAGAGAGATCATGAGCGTTGTAGCCAATTGGCATTTTTATGTTGGGCTATTCAGAGCCTTTGTAACCTTTAGTTCAATATGAATAAAAGAGATTCTTGTGTTATACTTTGTTTTCTTCCGCTGCTTATGTTATCAAATTGAGATAGTTCTATGCGAACCTGTTATCTTGCCTTGCACGAGCGCAACTCCAGGCTCGTGTGGCATCACGCCCCAGCGAGGACGATGATTCGGGTGAAATCTAGCGAGGACGAGCGATTTCCCGGGTCGGGACGTGACAAGTTGGTATCAGAGCGGTTCCATCCTTTGGACCGTGCATGAATCTTTTTGACCCTCAGTTGCTTCGATATCGAAATTCAGTTGACTCTACGTTGTTTCCGCAACCGCATGGCTCATGGATCTGCTCGACGCTACACTGGATGTTCCATACAATAAGTCTATATTAGTTGCGTACGTTTGCTACAAGTATGTCGTGACTATCACGCTATCTCCGGGTGCCATCGGAGAGTGTTGGTTGCACGAAGTGCAACGGGTTATGAGATTATGGTTTTCCGAAGTACAAGAAAGTTGTGAGTCGTTGATTGTACGAAGTGCAACGAGTTATGGAATGCTGGTTGCATGAAGTGCAACGATATGTGTGGTCGGTCGCACGAAGTACGAGGAGCTATGTGTTGTTGGTCGTACGAAGTACGAGGAGCTATGTGTTGTTGGTCGCACGAAGTGCAAGAAGATATGTGTTGTTGGTTGCACGAAGTACAACGGGTCGATATGTGAGGCGATGCGTGTTATGTGGCTATGAGAATGGTTATGTGTCGTTGGTTGCACGGAGTGCAGCAAGTCGTGAATCGTTCGTTGCATCGGTACAACGAGTCGATATGGTATGATGCGTGTGGTATGGCTATGCGGATGGATAGCGATATGTCGCACGAGATTGAGTAAAGACCTTAAGTATCGAGAATGAGTTGTTGCACGAGTTGCAACGAGCGAGATTCAGAAAGATCGCGAATGCGATAGTAACGAGTCGAGTTGGTTGCTAAGTCGAGTTCGAGTAGGCGAACGTTATGTTGGCCGTATGTTGCGTTGAGCTTTGAATAAGCGAATGTTGCATGTGTGATCGATATGATCGCTAAGGCATGGTGAGACTTGAACGAATGTCGGACTTGAATGAACGATAAGGCATGTTGGTCTAGTTGTTGTGCCAACTTGAGTAAGCAAACGCTAGAGCTGGGATCGGAAAGATCGCCATACGGGATAGTTGATTGAGAAAGAGATGTCGGACCTATGCGGAATGTGATGTCGAGTAATGACTCGATTTCAAGTGGTATATGCAATACCAATTGTGTGATCGATGCAATGAGCATTGTATTGAGAACGATAGGCTCGATTTCTGAGTGGTATATGGAATACCACTTAACGATAGCTATGTTAAGCCGTTTGGTGACTTGCGATAGATTTCGTCGAGACGATTATGTTGTTACGATATGTTTGTCCTTAACGGACGAAGTAGTGTCGGGACTCGAGTGGGAATGACTTGATAGAAGTCGACGCAATTATGCTTCGATGAATTGAGTTGAACGATTATGTGAGAAGTTGCATCTATGGATGATATGTCGGGTGAGGATTCGCGAAGTGTAAGTCGAACGATAAGTTGAGCATAGCGAAGGAACATTACATTGAGGAAATAGTCAACCCGGTCGAATGTACGCGAGTTAGTACGAAGACTTGTTCGAAACGTATTGAGTAGGTATGAAGAAATCGTACGAAAATGAATTTGGGTTAGCCCGAGGAGTCGGTAGCGCGATTTTTGAAGTGCGAGTTAGGGATACGAGAATGAATATGTGAAATTGAAATTGTGTCACGACGATGTTAAGTAATTACGACTGAATGGATCTTGATAAGTGCGAGACTTGATTCGTATTCGAGTTCGGATAATGGCAATGATTGCAACGAGTTTGAGCTTATGAGAAAGGAAGATGTTCAAGTTATGCATATCGACGATGGTATTGAGGCGTATCAAAGACGATATGCAATAACTCGGGGATACTCTGATCGAATGAACAAAAATTGTGTTGAGCATTGTTGTTGGATGAATAAGATGCAAGTTAAGTTGATGGCAATTTGGATGACAACGGTAGGAATGCTTCGAGAAATTGAGAGTGGATGGATATTGCTTGGATGAAAACGAAAGTGTTTGGATTGCTTCGCGGGTCACCACTATGTTGACATTCTTGTCTTGAGTGAGCGCAACACCAGCCTCGCACATACGTCACGTCAAATTAGAACGATCATTCCGCGTGAGCGCTGGTATGGTGATTCATCCAGCGGGGATGATCAAACTTGCAAGGCGTGGCAAATCGAATTTGACTGGTGGTTTGATGCGAAGGTAGAATTGAGGATTGTACGATGGCCTAGAGTGTGCCAGACATTGACGTGAGTAGATGGACTCGTACTATGGCGAGCAATTGTTGCTCGATTTCGAAAAGTATCAACGGTAATGCATGAGTGATTCGAGTAGCAACGGCGCATCAGTTGCGCGGGAGTGTAGAAATTACGGATTGGTATGTCGGATTGGGTAAAGTCCCGTAGGAAGTATCGGAAATTGATTTGGCTCCGCGATAGGATATAGCATGGTTCGTTGTAATTGTCCCTCGTTGATGATCTTCAATTATCGAGCGTAGTTTCGGGGTAGATGACCCTAGAAGACTTGACCGCCAAATCAAGTGAATATTGAAGTCCCAAAGGATGACCCTAAAGAAGTCGCGTAAGAAAGTTCGTCGAGGATGAAGATGATGTAGTGCATGTTAAGGATAAGTCTAAGCGAGTGAATATCATGATTCGGAAGTTAGCGAGTACTAGAATCGATATGGTCAGAAAAGTTATGTTGGATCGAATAGATGTTGAGGAACGTACTTAGCGTAGTGATGCGGTAAGGCGATTTCAAGGGTTCTGTAATGCGCGAGAGCAACGAATAGTAGAATGACCCTAAGAGTTGTATCATAGATCGGTTTGAGTAACGGTTAGGCTATGTGTGTTGAGCGCATGATTTATGTTATGGAACGAACTAGTCGGAATTGATTCGAAATTGAGTAAAGGATTCGTACTCGGACGAGAATCGTGGATGAGCGTATCGTAAGAGACCTTGGGTCGGAAAGATTGTTGCCTTGAGTATCGTAGACTCAAGTTGACCTCTTGTGTCGGGAGAGATTAATTATGATGTCTGGATAAGTTACCTAGTGGGGGTATCCCAGACGCGATGCGTATATGGTTCGAGAACGTGGATCGTGTTGGAATAGTTGAGTGCGATGCATAGTACGGATTGTTGGCAAGGAAAGTTAGACATGTGGACTTAGTCCATGTCATTAAGGCCAAGGGTTATGAATGATTGGATGAAAGACTTGAGTTATGTGAGAGATAGGAAACGATTGGACGAATAGGCATTGCGGAGAATTGTTGCGATCGGATGCGCAATGACTTGATGCAATGCGAATGTTAGGTGGCCATCGAGAAACTTATGAGATCGAAGTTACGGGTTTGAATCAAGTTATGTGCAGAGATGTTTGGAAGAGGATCTCATGTAATGGGATGATGCATACGAGAAGTATTTTAAGAATAGGCGCTAAGATTTTGACTAAGTCGAGTATGGAATAGTTGGTGCTTGAGGATTTAAGTTGAGCTTGTTAGTTGTCCCGATGTCCTACAACTGAGCTTGGCTGAAATGCATATATTGGTGGGACGCCTAAAATATGTGTATGATCCAGACTAAGTTGTATGATTCAACGAGAGTAGCACGAGATCGTGAAACGATCTAGCGAGACACTTGGATTTAAGTGTTGGTTTCGGTTCGAGGACGAACCTGATTTTGAGTGGTATATTATGTAATGCCCCGCTCCGCATCGGTGCATTACGATGAGTCGTTGACTCGAAGAGTTGCGTTGACCCGATGAGGTATCGATGCGAATCGATGCAAGAGTTACGTTGGCCAAAGGTGAGCTTTGAGTCGGTTGGAATATATGAATCGAATCGATGCAAAGGATAAGTTCCGTTTGAGCAAGTGCTAATGTTAGTTGATCTGGTGTGCAGGCTATGCCTTTATGCTGGATTACGGATCGTGGTATGGGCACGATAGGCCAAGTCAACCGAGTAGTTCAAAGGAATGGCTAAGTCCGGGAGTTAGCTATGCGATCGAGTTATGGAAGCGAGACGCTTCAATCGGCGAAACGGCAAGGCGTATCGGCTTAAGGTGGGCGGGTTCTTGACCCTCTCTCCCTATTCCTTCACGTCTAATAAAATATGTTATGGTATGCGTAAGATGTTATCGAGTTAGCGAGCGTGGCTTGGCGACGAAAAGTCCGAGTATGTGTCGAACACTAAGATAGAATATTGAACAATCGAACAATTGAAGCGACGTGCATCAAGTGTACGGGTCGCGATAGGGCAATGATGGTAGAACATTGATAGATGATATTGAGATGTGCATCATGTGCACGGCTCCGAGAACATTGAACACTAGGCGTAGAACATTGATTACGGCGCTGAGCGTGCCCTCGGGCACTTATGCTATGAAATGACTGAGTAACTACGGAATTAGGCTATGAGAATAACTTACGAATGGTACGCGCTGAATATGAGTACGAGATAACTAAGCCGTTGGGCGTCGTGCATCAATATGGATGTGTTGGGGCATAACGCCGACGGTGCTCCCCATACGGATGGTGGATTATGTTTATGAGATGCGAATATGTTTATGGCACGGAAAACCGTTTATGGATCGAGACTATGTTTATGCAACGGAGGATTTGGTTGGAATGTTATGTGTGTTTGCTATGGCGCGTATTGCATGGTCAATGGACTCGGATGGCCCGTGCACGGGTACGGCTTCCCTCGGACGGTTACGCCGGGGCACCGGGACCGTTCGGCCTAGGAGGAAATTATGTGTGGTATTTATGGTGCACATCATTCGGACGGATTACGATCGTCCAGTGCTGTGATAAGCTATGATATCCGTAAGTTTGCGATCCTTCGGATATTGGGCTAGCAACCCGTATCGGAGCGATCTTAGGCTTATACATAAGAGATGTCAAGTCCATTACGGTGCGAAACACCGTGACCTTCATATAGATAGGGCCGTTGGGCTGAGATGAGAGTTGGGTGCAGGCGCAGGGCCTGCGACCCTTATGTATGGTCTAAGTTTATGGTTGGTTGTTGCGTGAATGATATGATTCTATGTTAAGTTCTAACCCGCGCAGGCTAGGCAATATGGGACGGAGATGAGCACAAACACTATGTTATGTTTAAGATTATGCCTAACTGTATCTGCTGTAGGAACACAACGTGGGACACATTTATGATAAGTCGATATGTTGAATGATTGCTATGAAACTGATCCTAAGGCTAAATAGAAAGATCACAAATTAAGATGCATGTTTCACTAAATGGATTACGTGTTTGGTTTGGGTGCGAGCGGGTCTTGATCAGTGCGAAGCGAGGACGAAAGCACTAATCCCCCACTAGTTTATGTGCAGGCTCAGGTTATGATCGGCTCGGGGCGGAGCTTGGCTTGGACGTGCCGAGGCATGGAGTCCTTGGCGTTCAAGAGGAGCTTCCGCATAGGCGTTCGGACTTGCGACATGGAGATGTTCGGCCGAAGACTACTTGGTGGCTATACAGAGGCATAATGTATGGAACAATGAAATCCTTTGTGAGCTAGAGAGATCATGAGCGTTGTAGCCAATTGGCATTTTTATGTTGGGCTATTCAGAGCCTTTGTAACCTTCAGTTCAATATGAATAAAAGAGATTCTTGTGTTATACTTTGTTTCCTTCCGCTGCTTATGTTATCAAATTGAGATAGTTCTATGTGAACCTGTTATCTTGCCTTGCACGAGCGCAACTCCAGGCTCGTGCGGCATCACGCCCCAGCGAGGACGATGATTCGGGTGAAATCTAGCAAGGACGAGCGATTTCCCAGGTCGGGGCATGACAGTCCAAATTAGTTCATCCTTCCTATCTCCTTCTCGTAGCGATATGCTAGAGATAGCTGCTGCTTCCCTCTGCGAAAATAAGGCGTGAATTAGATCGAGGTTCCACGTTCTCTCGATGGGATTCATGAGTTCCCGTACAAGCTTAGGGCCATCGGGGATGGGTCTACTCTCTGAAATTCGATGCCTCGGGAGAGTGGGGAGCCATGGCTCCTCATAAATGTTAACCCATCCTCCTCTGATGCGCCAGAACATGCTATCCTTCATCAGATCTCTCAACTCCAAAATGCTCATCTAAGTCGCAGAGGCGTTCCATGGCTTCCTCACTGACCATATGGATCTGTTTTGCAAGTAGACGCCTCTAAGAAGACAGACCCACATAGATCAGGATTGTCAAGAAAACTCCAAAGTAACTTTCCAACTAGCGATTTGTTCACCCATTATAATCTTCTAATTCCCAAACCCCCTTTATTCTTCGGTTGAGAGATCTTCCCCCATTACAGGAAATGTATTTTGTTCACAGTTGGGTCATGCCCCCACCAGAAAGAACTTTGCTGCTTTGTCAGGTTGGCCAATATTTTTTTTTGGTACCAAGTAAGTCGACATATGGAAGATGGCTAACCAAATGAAACCTAAGGATTTTTACATATTTTTTTTTTGAATCAAAACCTACATGCTATATAATAAATCAAAATTAGAAGTTACAATAGAATCAGTTTTCTTCACAAGCTGCTGATATATGCAGCTTGGTAAAGAGGAGAAGTAGGCTTCTGAGGAATTATTCAACGAGTAGGAAGCTAGTAGATTGGCCACCTCATTTCCATCCCTGCGTATGAACAAGTGTTCAATGTTTTTATCTATCCGAGCGAGCTCTTCTTGGATATCTTGGACCAGATTGTATAGTCTCCATGGAGTTAGCTCCTTCCCCCCCTTGAGAATCCTGTGAGCGATAAGCGAGTCCCCTTCTATAAGAATATCATTCGCCTCAAGTCTGTGAGCAAGTAAAACTCCAAGGTGAATCGCGTGTAACTCCGAAGAAAGACTCCTTTCTTCTTCTATGTCATGTCTAGGCGACGAATACCACGTCTGCGCTGCCACAAACTTTCCCTCATGGTCCTTGGCAACTGCAGCCGCAGCCAGAGATTGGGATGATACTGCTCCGTCGACGTTGAGGCTCCCATCTGTCTGCTTCCAACCCTCTTCGATATTTATCTATGAGTTCCTCCCTTGCCGCCTGGCCACCCAAGTACGACATATGCATGTAATTTGCCTGGAGCAAGATCTTGTGCACAGCCGGTGATTCTTGGTTGAAAATGCAAGCGCACCGCGCCTTCCATATAGCCCAAAGCATATTTGCTCCCATACGAAAGCAATCTACGGCATGTTCCTCCTTGAGCCATTCCTCCACAAGCTTAAAAATGTCAAGTTGGTTGTCTACTCTTAAGCCAATCGTGCTAGCATACCAGGACGCACATGACACATTGCAGTAAAGGAAGATGTGATTTGCAGTCTCCTCCTGTTCAAGACAGAACGGACAGAGCTTATTCATATATGGGAGGCGCTTGTGAAGAGAATTGAATATAGGTAGACTTTGATGTAGCAGCCTCCAGATAAACGTCTGGACTTTTGGGGATATATCCTTTACACTCCAAAGTTTGCGCCAAACAGAGTTGTCCCTTGAATTCAATGAACTGCATGGGGCTTGCCTGCGCAGTAATTTGTACAGAGATTTAGGAGAGAATTTACCGTTCTTCGTGTTTGTCCAAGTTAGTTCATCCTTCCCATCTCCTTCTCGTAGCGATATGCTAGAGATAGCTGCTCTTCCCTCTACGAAAATAAGGCGTGAATTAGATCGAGGTTCCACATTCTCTCGAGGGGATTCATGAGTTCCCGTACAAGCTTAGGGCCATCGGGGATGGGTCTACTCTCTGAAATTCGATGCCTCAGGAGAGTGGGGAGCCATGGCTCCTCATAAATGTTACCCATCAGCCTCTGATGCACCAGAACATGCTATCCTTCATCAGATCTCTCAACTCCAGAATGCTCGTCCAAGTCGCAGAGGCATTCCATGGCTTCCTCACCGACTATATGGATCTGTTTTGCAAGTAGACGCCTCTAAGAAGACGGACCCACAGTAGATCAGGATTGTCAAGAAAACTCCAAAGTAACTTTCCAACTAGCGATTTGTTCACCCATTCTAATCTTCTAATTCCCAAACCCCTTTCATTCTTTGGTTGAGAGATCTTCCCCCATTGCAAGAAATTTATTTTGTTCACAGCTGGGTCATGCGCCCACCAGAAAGAACTTTACTGCTTTGTCAGGTTGGCCAATATTTTTTTTTGTACCAAGTAAGTCGACATATGGAAGATGGGGATGGAACCTAGCATAGCTTTGATTAACATCGTGCGCCCAGCATGAGACACCAGTTTTGATAACCATCCTTGTAGTCGCGACGAACACTGTTCAACAAGAGGAGAGAAAGTAACTATCCTGGCTTTTGATAATAGCCACAGGTGGCCAATGTATCTCTCATTCTTGACCATCAATCTTAGGTGGAGGGCAGAGGCTAGCTCTACACGTTCGTGGGGAGGAACAAACTTGCTGAACATAATACTTGATTTATCAAAATTTCACCCCTTGACCCGACCCTGTTGAGTAAATGTTGAGAATATTATGCACAATATGTATTGATGCTAGAGACGCCTTGCCAAATATTAGTATGTCATCCGCAAATAGGAGATGAGAGATTGAGTGTGCGTACCTGCTAATTCGTAAACCATCATAGTGCCCTTCCTGTTCAAATTTAGCAAATAACCTGGACAAAACTTCCGAACAGAGGACGAAGATGAATGGAGACAACGGGCATCCTTGGTGTATTCCTCTGGCAGGTACAAAGAAACCTTAGGGCTGACCATTAACAAGTATGGAGAAGGATACCGACTTAATACACTTCATGATCAGCATATTTGTATGGTCTCTGATGCCCATACCATGCAAAACTTTTTGGATGAACGGCCAGGAGAGACGGTCGTAGGCTTTGGACATATAAATCTTGATGGCGAAGGCGTTCTTTCTTTTAGGAAGGCTCTTATAGCATGGATGAGTTCATGTGCTATAATAATGTTGTCATTTATCTATCTTCTAGGCACAAAGGCGTTATAGAATGGCGCGACCAATCTGCTCATCAGTGGTTTCAGTCGGTTGGTAAGAATCTTCGAGATCACCTTGTATGCCACATTACATAGTGCGATCTGTCGATAGTCCCTAGCCATGCTCGGGTTGGCCTTCTTTGGTATTAGAGCAATAAAGGTGTGATTTAAAGTCGGGGGGAGCCTTGTATGAATAAAGAAGGAATGCACCAGTTCAGTCAAATCCTTGCTAAGTATCTCCCAGTTCTTCTGATATACCACAACCGGAAATCCGTCGGGTCCCGACGCCTTGAATGAGCCCATACTCATGATGGTTTTCTTCACTTTGTCTTCACTCGGCGGGGTTCCCAGCTAAGCGTTTTCTTGCTCGGGTATAGGATTGGGAGATACTATAAGGTCTTGGTCTATAGGGGAGGCCTCATCTATGTTGTAAATGGAGGAGAAGTGCTTAATAAGTGCCTCTGAGATTGTCACGACCCGCACCCGGATATACGGGTACGAATACGTGGGCCACGCCCAGCCTACGCTGCAATATCGACGGTAGAGCGCTATCAAGTACCCGATACTAACGACAACATCTAAAAGATCCGTAACTATAACGGTACTCATATCACATCACAAAAGCTAAGGAAGATAAGATAAAAAATAATGACAATATCACTAGAATAACTAGAATCTACAAGGATCATATGAGACAAGAAATAAAACAGGGGAAAAATAATAACAAAACTAAAATAACTACCAGACCTAAAACTCCTGAGAGACAACTCACGGTGAAGAATACCACGAACCACCCCAGCTAGCATCATCCTGAAGTCCAATAATGAGGGCATAACAACTCCTAAAATGTTGTCAACATATCCAGTCAGAATGGGAACGAGTACATAAACTAATATCAGTTTCATGTGAGTTGACAAATTCTATAAGAGACAATTATAATGAAATACAAGATGAAATATCAAGACTGGAATATAAACAGGATATGTAAAACTGGATATCATGTCAGGGTATAAAATACTGAAATGTAAAACAGTACAGTAATATCTGATGTATAATGTAAATATAAATAGTGCCTTGAGATATTATAGCATTATGTGATCGGCTTGGGTCAAGATCAGGCTATTCCATTTGGCCCGGCTATCACAGAAAAATCTCAAGAAAGGTCAAGCCGACCAACATGGAAAGTGAGCACAAGAAATATAAGATCTCGCTACATCCTACATGCTGTGAGGGTGATACAAGCACAAGAATAATGACATAGGGGTATTGATCATATAACCTATAATAACTCTCCATCCCCGAATAGTATAATGGATCCGGACATGTCACGTCATGATGCGGGATTCTCTAAGAGGGTAGCAAATCCCTTAGGAATCGGAGTCTATACAAGTACAAGAAAAACAAGATCAAATAATGTACCAATATACCATAGTAACCCCGGAATGACATCTCATGACAGGATCCGACGTATACTAGTCTGTGTCGTTTCGGGAATCAAGTAAAATACTACAACTGAATCAGATATAGCAGATATCAAGATAATGAAAACTATCAGAGAATGTATTCGTCTGCTGTCCTGAGCAATAAGTGAGGGTCTATACCTGAACCGACGTCACAGAGACCTAACATGAATTTACAGGGTTACTTAGTATTCTAGAGTAAACAATATATATAAATATATTAATTCTATGCTTCTAGGCTTATTCTATGTCAAACTAAGACAAATTAAGTCAAACTGGGTCAAAGGTTGACTTAGTTGACTTTGGTCAATTGGTCAATTGGTCAACTCTGGTCAACTCCTAGTCCACTCTAGGTTAAACTAGGTCAAAGCTAGTTTCTATAATCATCCACATAGACAACTGGTCAATTTCAGTGATATGAAATCACTGGAATCGACGGATCTCAATTTCGATGCACGGATCTCAAAATACGAACCAAAAAGAGAAGGATAGCTAGGAAAAAAGTCTACAGATGTTGTCGGATGATGAAACAAACATCACCAATATGTCTAGAATGGTCAAAATAGCTAGAATAGTCGATCCATAAGTCTAATTTGGACACAGAAGTAAAAAGGTAATTTTGAGTCAAAACGGTGTCCATGTCGGACCCACTTTGTATTGAAAAATGTGCCAGAATAAAAGTCCTCAAAACCTAGCAAAATATATGTCCACGAATCTAGAATGACGATACGAACTCAACGGTATATCCGGAATTGGATTCCGATGAGCCGATCTCAAAATGGCCCATTGACTCGGATATTGGAATCCGATTTGCACGAAAATACGTGTCGGAGCCAATATCCATAAAATGTAGTAAATTATATGTCAACGAGTCTAGAATGACGATATTAACTCAACGGTATATCCAAAATTGGATTCCGATGAGCCGATCTCAAAAAGTCCCTTTGACTTGGACTGTGGGGTCCGCCTTGCACCGAAATGCGTGCCAGGGCCCACGTCCTCCAAATCTAACAAACTTTATATAAAAATGTACCAAAATGATGCCACGAGTCTACTAGAGGTGTCATAAATTGAATCCGGAGTCCCGGGTTCAAAATTTGAATTTAACAAGTTAGAAATTACGAATTCGGACGGCCAATTTTGGCGTCAAATTCAACCAATCAAACGTGCTCACAATGAAATGAAACTTGAGTGACAGGAAGAGGGTTATACCAGCTATCCACAGCAACTGGTGACACACTAAACGGAGCTGCGATGGCGAAGATACGAGTCCACGAAGTTGGCTCCACAATACTATCCAAAAATAGTACAATTTAAAGGGTCAACTTGGTGGCCGATTTTGATGTATCAAACGACAAAATTAACGGATGAAACTTGAGAGGAGTGAAAATCTATATACCAAGATTGTGGCGGAGCAAAGAGTTCTTCGATCCAATGGTCAAATTTTTCAAAAAACGCGTGCAAAGTCGCTACGACGGAGCACGATTTATGAGTTCGTTATCGCGCGTGTCACGACGGAAACCCGTGCAAAACGCACGAATAGACTGTTTTGTGCATCGGAGAGAAGGGGGGCAGCGAGGGAAGGCTCGCCGGAGGGTCTCCCGGCCATGGGTGGCCGGCCACGGTGGCGCGCGGCGGCGCGAGGTGGCACGACTGCTGCTGCTACCTTGCGCGCTGCTGCTGCTGTTTATGTTGTTGCTGCTGCAGCTGCTGCTTGACCGCACGCTGGGAGGTGCACGCGGTGGCGGCGGCGGCTCCCCGGCGATGGCCGACGGCTGCGGCAAGGAAGGAGGAGGAGAAGGAGAGAAAGGTGGAGGTGATGATGTTAATGGTGATGGTGATGATGATGATGGAGAGGAGGAAGAAGAGGAGGAATGGAGAAGGAGGCTGGGGAGGGGATGTTCGGCCAGAGTGAGCTCGGCCAAATGGAGGGGGCTGTGGTGAGTATTAGGAGGAGAGAGAGAGAGAGAGAGAGAGAGAGAGAGAGAGAGGTTGAGTGATTGGTTTAGAAAAGTAGGGAGAGAGAGAGTGTGATATTAATGAGAAAGAGAGAGAGAGAGAAGAGATAGAAAATGAGAGAGGGGTGGTGGTCGGTTGAAAATATGAGAGAGAGTTATAGTATATATATATATATATATATATATATATATATATTGATAAACCCTCTCCTTTTATTAAAAGGCTCAAAAGGCCGAGGCCTGGCCAAGTATACAAGACACAAAATGACAAAGCCTATACAAGTATACCACCAAAAGGGAGCGAAGAGGGATGGAAGGACCTCCGCTGGCAAGGGCTAGGGGAGGGTGGATGACCAAAAGGAACTCGGAGTGTAGGAACAATGGGAACTCCGCTTACGGCACTGACGGAAGACTTCCCGGATGATCTGTTCGGTAGAGAATTGATGGCCTTCATATCTCGCCTTGTTGCGATTTTTCCATAACACCCATTTGGTGGCCGCTGCGATGATCTGGTGGCCGTGGGAGGCAGATCCCCAGGCGCCAGCGAGATCGTGAAAGCGTCCGCCGCCCGGCAAAATGTTGTAGAGTTGATTGAGGGTCCTCCAAGAACTACCTGGCAGGGTCCCTTGACAGAAGATGTGGTCAATGGTCTCCATTTGATGACCTGTGCAGCAATTGCAGGCAGACGCAAGGCTGATCCCAATTGTGATGAGGTTGTCGTCGGTGGGCAGTCTCTTGTTAATGGCTCTCCACATGAGGATATATATATATATATATATATATATATATATATTAACAAAAAAATATATATATTAAAATATATATATATATATATATATATATATATATATATATATATATATATATATATATATATATATATATATATATATATATATATATATATATATATATATATATATATATATATATTAACAAAAAAGCATTTTATTGAATGAAAAAGCGTGGCTTTTAACGAGCAGTACATGTGCCAGGGACCAAAAACACAAAAGCCCTGGAAGGCTAAGTAGAAAATACATAAGATTAAAAAAGCAAATTTTGAAATTTTGAATTTTTTGAAAATGAGATGAGTGTGGGCACGCGGCCCTATGGAGAAATTAGCGCGCTACCCGAAGCGACGGAAGCGCTGTCCGACGTCACGAAAACTGATGTAGGGGTCACTTGATTTTTTTTTGTAAATGGAAAACGAAAACCAAAATACGAATTCGAAATTCAAAACAAAGCGACGGGCATGGGGCTCTGGGCCCGAGGGCGGGTGGCTGGTCCACTGCCCGAGGGTGGGCCCGCAATCCAAGGCAGCGCGCTGTGCGAGGAGGGCATGCTGCGCGAGGAAGGCGCGCTGCCCAAGGGGGCGCGCAGCCCGGGGGAAGGGGGCGGCCGGTGCCAGCGCGGCTCCCGGGGGGGTTAGCGCCGGCGGCGCAGCCGAGAGAGGGCCCTACGCCGGAGATGAACCCCGGCCCGGAGGAGGGGACCGATCACCAAGCCAGCGTGGACGACGACCCAGAGCGGGGGAGGTCAGGCGGCGGAGGAGAGAAGTCGCCGCCGACGGAGGGAGGGGTAGGACGAACCGGGGGAGGAGGAGGAAACCCTGATGGGGAGAGGGGGGCCGGTGAGGGGGTGCCGACGAGACGGAGGCCAACCGCCCCGAAACCGGTCAACGGCGAGAGTGAGCCTCCAGCAAGATCCGACGGGAGCGTCGGAGGCCGGAGGACGACGACGGATCGGCGTGGGCCGGGGACGACGTCACAGAGGCGGAGGACGCTATATATTTTAGAGAGAGAAAGTGTTATATATATATATATATATATATATATATATATATATATATATATATATATATATATATATATATATATATATATATATATAGGGTTTCCACTTCTTAATGGTGCTTAGAGGCATGCCTCCAAGGAGGCTCGAACCCGCGCCACTGCGTCGGGATGCTCCACCGTTCCCAACGAGCTTATATATATATATATATATATATATATATATATATATTTTCTTAATGGTGCTTAGAGGCATGCCTCCAAGGGGGCTCGAACCCGCGCCACTGCGCTGGGGTGCTCCACCGTTCCCAACGGGCTTATATATATATATATATATATATATATATATATATATATATATATATATATATATATATATATATATATATATAAGAGATAAAATGAGATGTTTGATAAAGAGGAGGATATTTTGAGTAGGGAAAAAGGCAAATACATTAGTGGAGTGTATGGATAGTCATGACAGGGGGGTTGGGTGTTGGGTCATGTTTGGACAAGATTGGGCTAAGGTTGATCAAAATCACAAATTTAAATCATTTAAAATCATGGATGAAATGGGAGCACAAGGGAGATCAATTGGGTGGCACGCAAGTTGTACGTGCATAGTAGACTCAAAACAAGCCAGAGCCACATATTGGGTCGTTCAGATTGGACCGATGTCGGGTGCCAAAATTAAATTGAAAGTTAAATCACAAATTACGGCAGACGATAAATTGGTCTAAATTAACCCAAAAGTTGCACAAAGCAAAAAAGAGTACATGGGAACAAGTTTAAGTGGGACATGATATATCAACAGGAAGATAATCATGTCTACTACAAACTTAGAGAAGAAAGTTTTCAGAGACTGACATCTCTGATGCTCCAGAAATCTAAGTCACGGAAAAGAGCATTAATGATCAAAAAAATAATTCAAATAAAAATTATTATCGAAAATAATTCTTTTAGAAAAATCAAAAATAAATCCCTGAAATTCAGGGGGGCTTACATCCTACCCACCTTATAAGAATTTCGTCCTCGAAATTAAAGGTTTTTATTGGGATTAAAACAAGATAGAAGGTTTAAGCAATATGTTAGGCACGATCAAAGAACACCGAGTTTTGCACGATCAAGATAAACGATTTCAAAATTATTCGGACACGATTAGGGATTTTGGCATGATAGAATCATGATATGAACAAAACTATATATATGCACGATTTAAGGAATAAGTTAAGTCATTGGGGCACGATTTTAGAGACGATTAGGAGAATCGAAGATACAAATGAAGTTCAAGTACGGGGTGATATGTAGCACTTAGGTTTGATGAAAATCAACCTGAAAGTCACACAGGCCTGATCAAGATGAAAAGATAACCATGTCCAAAATAAGGGTTGGCATGATTTGACATTTAAAGTCATCGTTTTATAGGCATACTTTAGAAATGATTCCATGTTATTAAGCATGAAACCGCGACTAGGAAAATCAAGAATCATTCGGTTATGATCAAGTCAGAATCAGGCCAAAATATCAATTGATAGGATCCAGCTTAATGAAATTAGATTTAGGGTTATACATAGGCACGATCAAGACGAAAATGACACGATTGGGCATTTGTTAGGAATAATCAAATGCTTAGCACAAACATTGATCAAGGGTTAACCATCCGGTCATGAGTGAAATCAAGACTCAGACGCGATCAAATCTTTTGGAATAATTAACCGCTTAGGCACGATTTAGAATAGAACGAGAAAAATTAAAAATCTAGTCATGATCAGGAATGAAACCTGAGCACGAGTGACTAGATAATCAAAATTTAGGTACGATAGAGAATACTTTTCGACACAGTCGTGATTAGAGATTTAAGCACGACTTGAGGGTTATGATTATCATGAACATGAAAATCAAAGTCAGATAGTCATGATCTTAATCAGGTCTAAGAGAAGCAAATGGAGAGGAAAATTCGAGTACAGCACGATCGATAGTTAGATTTAATGGAAAATCAAGCTCTAGGTCGCAAAGCACGATCAAGATCCAAGTTCAATTATGAAAGACGATAAAATCATGATTTCGAAATCAAGGTCTTATAAGCACGATTTAGGAAGAAACCCAAGTCATTTAGGCACGATCTAGAGGCAAGGCAATATGTATAGTCATGATCGTTAAAATAAGATCAAGGGATTTAAAGTGTCTTAGTCATGCCAGGTCATCTTGGTACGACTAAGCACAATGAGTTCAGATATAATCAGAAAATTAAATCAGGGTCGAAAGGTAGGCACAAGTATTTAAAATCCAAACAGGTTCAAAATTAAAAGTTATAGCACGAGTGGTAATATCATTGAAATCCAATTACGATAAAAATTTGTCTCAACACGATCTAAGTTGATCGATTTTTGAGTAAATCAGAATTTGGGCAAGATGGAGAACAAGATCATCGAAGTCTGGGCACGAGCATCCAATGATGGAAATCCAGGTCACAATTGAATTTAATCCAATTGAGTACGATCTAGGATATGGATATGATCAGAGATATGACCAAAGTCGATTGGTCGCGATCAAGGGAGTTGGGATTCAACGATATTGAAAACTCAAAGGATGATCCTAGGATATGGAATAAGTCAAATTCCCTTTTGATAGGGTAATCAAAAGACAAGATTTCATAGGAAAGCCAAGTTAATCATCTTTCACTGATACCATCAAGTTTATCTGATCATCATTTGTCAGTCATACCTTTAACTCACAAGTCCACATATGAAAATCAACCTTTATGTGATGACTGGCAAAGATTAAACCCTTATATAATTACTGCCAAAAACTGCCCTTCTGTCATGAAGATTGGACCTTGTCATATTTACCATATGCCAAAATTTTAAATTCCAAAACACTACTCATGAAGCATACCCTTTATTTGAACTCAACACTATCCACTTAATCATCTTTAAATCCAAATTCTTCCACCTTGTCCTAAATTGGATCCGAAACCTCTAAATTAAGTTTATAATATCCTTGAACTTGTCCAAATCACGCTCCTCGTGTTATACAAATCTAATACCACTAGGCCCTACAAAACTTATTTTCCATTATAAAACCAGCCTTCATATCTTCTTCAACGTACTCCTTCCAATATTATCCATCTTAAAATTCTCCCCTTTTTTTATATCCATAAAATCTCTATTTTTTTAACTCAAAAATCTTTGTGTTCTCTAACCTCTTACCAATGTCTTGTCCAATTTCATTATTCATCATCACATATAGCTAAAATTTCTTCTCCATTATTGCAATTCTAAATTTTAGCATCAAAATCTCAATGTAAAATATCTCGAGAATCAATAACCTAAAATTACCCAAATTCAAAAATATTTCAATATCGGATATCCTCGTCAGTTTCTAAACCATGTCCACAAAATATAAAGGTTATAACCATTAATGCACATCCTATCGTCATTCTCATTGAAATTCTCCTACTTTCTTTCCAAGTAATTCATTTTCGAAATCCTCTAGTAAATCATTTCTAATCTGATTATATCGACCTCTTGGTTTCATTCCAAATCTCAACCATGATTTCATCTCAAAATTCTATACCAAGATCCAAAATCTCATATTCCTACCAAGATATCACTTGATGACAAGTTCGCCTTCCGAACCAGATGATTTACGATACTTCTTTAACTTTTTCAAGGTGAAGAGATACAAGAATTTAAATGATTTTCGCAGTGTAGCTGAAAAAAACAGATACAAGATAGGTGATTGGTGAAATCGAGACATAATTAATCAAGACGAAGGAAGTAAGGGTAAGATGAGGAAATCATCATACGATGAGAGAGAAAAAAATGATAAAACAAGAAATAATAGTAGGAATTATTCTTGCTCAATAGGTCAAAAGAAGTGAATCAATTTAAGATATGCTCTGATAACCATACACGTCTATCCAGAATCATGTTGCCAGAATTTCTGCCACACCAGTAAGCATAGCTGCAATAAACGATGGAGTCCATAACTATGGTATACACCCTATAATCATGTCATCTAGATTCCTTACTATGCCAACTGGTATGGCTGCAAGAAAATCTAAATTCCATGACTAGGATACTATATCAAAATCTGGCTCCATGTCCCTATCGTGATAGCTAGTATGGCTGCGATAAATTCTAAACTCCATAAATAAAGTAGACATTTACCGATCTCATCATCCTCATCAAATATGTTTATCAGGATATCTTAACACAATTCATAAAAACTTATCCAAAAACAAAAATCAAAGTCAACAACGAACATCAAGATTCAAAATTCAACAACAATTGAAGGGTAAGTAAATGGAAACAAGCGAAAACAACTTCCGAGGTAGGGTTTAGAGAAAAAATTTCTCAGGGGATGTCCCAAAGGTACAATCTGGGGCAAGATTGAAAATTGTAGAATATAATCTAAAATAATCTCAACCTTGATATAAGATTGGCAAATCATATTTGATTCTCAACCTAGAGGATATATAAGTTCAACTTATACCTTCCCTCTGGGATAGTTTGATATAGACAAATATTTCAAAAATCAAGACGAATAGAAACAAGTGGGAAAAGATTTGAAAAGCTTTCGAAATAAGATTCCCATGGGTCATCCCTGAAATCTATCAAGAGTTCCTAATATGTGACCGAGTACCAAAATCCTAAAATATTCTTTGATTCAACCTTAATCCTAGGACAGGCTCGCAGTAGTACAGATAAGCTCAAGCACTACCACGACTTCGCATTAGCTGCAAAGAATGACCTGCATGGGCCACTACTAAAAATGTGTCACGACCCACATCCGGATATACGGGTACGAATACGTGGGCCATGCTCAGCCTACGCCGCAGTATCGACGGTAGAGCGCTGTCAAGTACCCGATACTAACGACAACATCTAAAAGATCCATAACTATAACGGTACTCATATCACATCACAAAGCTAAGGAAGATAAGACAAGAAATAATGACAATATCACTAGAACAACTAGAATCTACAAGGATCATATGAGACAAGAAATGAAACAGGGGAAAAACAATAACAAAACTAAAATAACTACCAGACCTAGAACTCCTGAGAGACAACTCACGGTAAAGAATACCGAGAACTACCCCAGCTAGCATCATCCTGAAGTCCAATAATGAGGGCATAACAACTCCTAAAATGTTGTCAACGTATCCAGTCAGGATGGAAACGAGTACATAAACTAATAGTAGTTCCATGTGAATTGACAAATTTTATAAGAGACAATTATAATGAAATACAAGATGAAATATCAAGATTGGAATATAAACATGATATATAAAACTGGATATCATGTCAGGGTATGAAATACTGGAATGTAAAACAGTACAGTAATATCTGATGTATAATGTAAATATAAATAGTGCCTTGAAATATTATAGCATTATGTGATCGGCTTGGGTCAAGATCAGGCTATTCCATTTGGCCCGGCCATCACAGGAAAAATCTTAAGCAGGGTCAAGCCGGCCAACATGGAAAGCGAGCACAAGAAATATAAGATCTCACTACACCCTACGTGCAGTGAGGGTGACACAAGCGCAAGAATAGTGACATGGGGGTATTGATCACATAACTTATAAAAACTCCCCATCCCTGAATAGTATAATAGATCCAGACATGTCACGTCATGATGCAGGATTCTCTAAGAGGGTAGCAAATCCCCTTAGGAATCGGCGTCTATACAATTACAAGAAAAATAAGATCGAACAATGTACCAATATACCATGGTAACCCCGGAATGACATCTCATGACAGGATTCGACGTATACTAGTCCGTGTACCATCGTGTCGAAAATCAAGTAAAACACTGCAACTAAATCGAATATAGCAGATATCAAGACAATAAAAACTATCAGAGAATGTACTCGCCTGCTGTCCTGAACAATAAGTGAGGGTCTATGCCTGAACCGATGTCACAGAGACCTAACATGAATTTACATGGTTACTTAGTGTTCTAGAGTAAATAATATATATAAATACATTAATTCTATGCTTCTAGGCTTATTCTATGTCAAACTAAGTCAAACTGGATCAAAGGCTGACTTACAGTTGACTTTGGTCAATTGGTCAACTCTGGTCAACTCCTAGTCCACTCTAGGTTAAACTAGGTCAAAGCTAGTCTCTATAATCATCCACATAGACAACGGGTCAATTTCAGTGATATAAAATCATTGGAATCGACGGATCTCAATTTTGATGCACGGATCTCAAAATACGAACCAAAAAGAGAAGGATTATAACAAATGGTGATAGATAGGGGAAAAGTCTACATATGTTGTCGGATGATGAAACAAACATCACCAACGTGTCTAGAATGGTCAAAATAGCTAGAATAGCTTATCCATAGGTCCAATTTGCACACAAGGGCAAAAAGATAATTTCGAGTCAAAATGGTATCCGTGTCGGACCCACTTTGCACCGAAAAATGTGCAAGAATAAAAGTTCTCAAAATCTAGCAAAATATATGTCTACGAATTCAGAATGACAATACGAACTCAACGGTATATCCGGAATTGGATTCCGAGTAGCCGATCTCAAAATGGCCCGTTGACCCGGATATTGGAATCCAATTTGCACGAAAATGCGTGTCGGAGCCAATGTCCATAAAACTCAGTAAATTATATGTCAATGAGTCTAGAATGACGATACGAACTCAACATATATCTAGAATTGGATTTCGATAAGCCGATCTCAAAAAGTCCCGTTGACTCGGACTGTGGGATCCGCCTTGCACCGAAATGTGTGTCAAGGTCTATGTCCTCCAAATCTAACAAACTTTATATGAAAACGTGCCAGAACGACACCACAAGTCTACTGGTGGTGTCAGAGATTGAATCCGGAGTCCCGTGTTCAAAATTAGAATTTAACAAGTTGGAAATTATGAATTCGGATGTCCAACTTTGTCATCAAATTCAACCAATCAAACGTGCTCACAATGAACTGAAACTTGAGGGGCAGGAAGAGGGTTATACCATCTACGCACAGGAACTGGTGGCACGTCAAACGGAGCTGCGATGGCGAAGATATGACCCTACGAAGTTGGCTCCATAATACTGTCCAAAAACAGTACAATTTAAAGTGTCAACTTGGTGGCCGATTTTGATATATCAAACTATAAAATTAACGGATGAAACTTGAGGAAAGTGAAGAGCTATATACCGAGATTGTGACGGAGCAAAGAGTTCATCGATCCAACGGTCGAATTTCTCGAGAAACACGTACGAAGTCGATGCGATGGAGCATAATTTCTGAGTTCGTTATCGCGTGCGTCACAACGAAAACCTGTGCCAAATGCACGAATAGACTATTTTGTGCGTCGGGGAGAAGGAGGACAGCGAGGGGAGGCTCGCCGGAGGGTCGCCCGACCATGGGTGGCCGGCCACGGCGGTGCACGGCGGCGGCGGCGACAGACGGTGGCACGGCTGCTGCTGCTGCCTTGTGCGCTGCTGCTGCTGCTTGGTCGCACGCTGGAAGGTGCACGCGACGGCGGCGATGGCTGCCCGGCGTTGGCCGATGGCTACGACAAGGGAGGAGAAGGAGAAGGAGAAGGAGAGGAAGGTGGAGGCGATGATGTTAATGGTGATGGTGATGATGATGATGGAGAGGAGGACGAAGAGGAGGAGGCTGGGGAGGGGATGTTCGGCCAGAGTGAGCTCGGCCAAATAGAGGGTTGTTGACACGAAATCCTTCCCCCTGACACGTATACATAGTATATACACTTGTACACTTGTTTTATCCTTTTAATTCGAAGTCGTTGTTAAGTTGGTTTTCGAAATTGGGACTTTACATTTATCGGTCAGTTTTCCAGTTTGGGTTTAAATGAATTGAAAGTGAATATGTGAATCTTGTTTTCTGAGAATGGAAAATACAGTGCAATATTAATATCCAAGTTGCAATGGGGTTGAGTGTTTAACTGTTGGTATAGTTTTGAATCTTGGGCTTTTTATTGAGAAATGAATTCGAAAATAAAAGACTGAATTATTGATACTGTGTACTGATTTGGGGGGGGGGGGGTTGAATAAGAAAACTGAGACTGTATATATATTGGTGGGTTTTGTTTTACATGATATATATAACTGAGTTTTTAACCTTGATATGTAAAACTTACTAAGTTGAACT
The DNA here is from genome assembly GCA_029216955.1 of Iris pallida. Lineage (NCBI taxonomy): Eukaryota > Viridiplantae > Streptophyta > Magnoliopsida > Asparagales > Iridaceae > Iris > Iris pallida. The sequence goes on from JANAVB010044619.1 coordinate 3,624,780, forward strand.
GTTAGCTTGAAGACTGAAATGAGAAAACTGAGATTCCCTATATGGAAACCTGGAAACTATTTGTATGTAAAACCTGAGAATAAAATAGGGATAATGTTAAAACTGAAATTGAGTTTTGGGTTGGGTTAAAGTTGTATATATATGTAAGTTGCTGATTTGATTTCATTGTGGTTATTGGTTTGAATGTTTGGGAAAAACTGAAATCAAATCTACATTAAAACTGAGATGAGATGGAATGTACTTTTATATGAGTTATGAGGATATGTATAACTAAGTTATGTTGAACATGAAATTAAGTTTTCATTGAACATGTTGACTGATACCTTGTTTTCATTGCTAATAAGGAAACCTGAAAACAAATAGTAACCTGTAAATGTTTAACCAATTGCCATGTTAACATTAGCCTTAAATTGCAATCCTTAGCCTACTGTGCACACCACTGCAGCTTGTATAACACACACACACTCACTCTCTTAACCCATTTTCCTTCTCTCTCTCTCTCTCTATATATATATATATATATATATATATATATATATATTATATATGTATGTGCATATTTATATTTTTTTTTGAAGGAAATTTTATTAAATGAAACTGGAAACAGGGACTGGGCCGACAAGCGGGCACCAGCCCAAAACAAGCAAAATTAAAACTGGGCCAGAGACTGGGCCCACAAGCGGGCACCAGCCCGATCCATTCAAAATTCGAAACCGAAAAAACAAGGGGGGAAAAGTAGTCGCGCGGAACCCGAGGAGTCCTCAGTGCGCTCGACCACGCAACCCGAGGAGGAGAGGGAGCATTCCGAGAGGCCAACGCGGGGCCCGAGGAGGGACCTCGGCGGGGGTGAAAGAGGGCACCCAGACCGAAGGACGGGGGCCGCGACGGATCGGGGGCTCGACCAGGGGGGAGTGCGACGAAGAGGGGGCGGCGACGAGGGGGTACACCCCGGGCGCGCTAGGCCGAAGAGGAGAACGAGGGAGGAGGAGACGATCCCAGGGGGAGGGAGCCAGGGGAAATCGCTCGAGGGGGAGCTCGACTCCGACGAGGGGGGGACGCCCACGAAGGAGGGAGAGGGAGGCTCGACCCCCAGGCGGCGGCTGGGGTTAGAAGTAGGGGCTCGACCCCCACGACGAGGCGGAGGGGTGACCAGAGCCGCCATGGATAGGAGAGTACCAGTAGTGCGCAGCCGACTGGGCTGGAAGGGTGTTCCAGTACCACCGCAGAGTGGTGGGGGCCGGGAAGCAGGCCGCCACCGAGGAGGTTGAAGGCACAGCGAGATGGGCGACGGAAGGGGGAGGAAGTCCGCGGCCGTGGCGGAGGGAGGCACGGAGGGAGGAAGCGCCGGGAGGAAGTCCGCACCTGGGGCGGAGGGAGGCGCCGGGTGGGGGTGCGCTACCGAGGCGAGGGACGCCGGAAGGAGGACCACTGTCGAGGCGGAAGGTGGCACGGAAGGAGGAGGCGCGGGGAGGCAGTCCGCAGCCGAAGCGGAGGGAGGCACGGGGGGAGAAAGCGCCGGGAGGAAGGCGGCTACCAGGGCGGAGGGCGCTTGGGCCGGAGGAACCAGAGGAGGCAATCCCGGCGAAGCGGAGCAGGAACCCGGGGCCACGGGGACGCCGAGAGCCGGGGGGGAGGAGGATCCGGGGCGGATACTGCCCGAGACTCGGAGGGCCGCATCAGAAGATGGGGCGGGGGGTGGGGCCGCGGCCGCAGGGGGGGGCGGCGCAGCGGCAGAGACGGCGACCTTAGGGGACGACGGGCCAGAAGGAGGCCGCACGACGCGCGCGGCGATGAGAGAGGCTGGCGGAGAGCCGAGGAGGGAGGGAGCCGGGAACGACCGTAGGAGCCGACGACGCCTACGACGCCGAGGGCGACGGCTGTGCCGAGGAAAAGAGAAGAAGGAAGAGGGGCCACCGTACGTTGGGCAGACGCCGGCCGGGGTAGGGGGGTCTCCCGGCGAGAGGAGCGGCCGGAGGAAGCCCGACCAACCGAAGAGACCTGGAGACTCACGGCGGGGAGGGAGCCGCCTGTGAGCGGCCGGCCACCGGCCGTGGTCGAGGGAGGGGAGGGGGTACTCGAGGAGCGGAAGAGCACCTTCCAGAGGAAGCCAAGCCCAAACCCCCATCTTCCTATTATATATATATATATATATATATATATATATATATATATATATATTTTTTTTATTTTTTTATTTTTTATATATATATATATATATAGCTTCCTATATATCTATGCTTATAAATATGTGAATGCTATGAGGATGTATCCATGTGTATAGATATAGCTATATTGATGTGGTTTATACATATGTAAATTGTAATGTGGTAGATTTGAATGATATATGCACACACTCAACTCTCTTAACCCATTTTCCTTCTATATATATATATATATATATATATATATATATATATATATATATATATATATATATATATATATATATATATATATATAAAATAAGAAAGAACTGAGCTATGACCGCTCCCCAATCCCCCTCCTTCTCCTTCCTACGGGCTCCCCCTCGCCCCCGCCGCTAGCCGACGGCCGGCGGCCCTCCATCCCTCCTCCCCTCCCTTTCTGTTGATGGCCGACCACCCGGCGCCAGTGCCTCCGTCGGGCCCCCGGCGCTTGCCGTTACGCCTGCTCTCAGCGCCCCATCCGCCGCCTGCTCCCCCATCCACCTGGCCCCTCCAGCGCCCCATCCGCCGCCTGCTCCCCGCCCGTCCCCAACGCCGACCCCCCTCCGCCAACCTTCTCCCTTCCAGTCGCCAGTCGTGCCCCTCCCGGTGTTAGCCCCGCCGGTCGCCTCCCTCCCTCTCTTGGTGTCAGCTCTGCCAAACAGCTTTTCCTCTCCCCCTCGGCGGCAGATTTTGGCACCGGTGGTGCTCCGGCTGCCCCCCCGGGCGCGACGGTCATCTTGGAGGTTCTGTCCTATTCTCGCCCCTCGGGACTGCCGCTTTCCCGCCCTCCGCCTCGTTTCTTTTTGAATTTTGAATCACCCGGATCTGACCTCGCCTCGAGCATCACGCTCCACGAGGGAGGTTCAGCTTCGGGCGCATGGGCCTTGCCCCCTTTGGGCCCATGGCCCGATCCTCGCTCAGGCGCATGCTTCCACGCTGGCGCCTGGCCACCGTTGGCTCATCTGGCCGCATGGCACCCATCTTTGGGCGCATGGCCCCCTTCTTCGGGGGGAGGCGCATGGCCCATTCATCCTCTTACAGGCGCATGGAGTAGTCTCCCAACTGAAGGTGCATGCCTTCCTACCAGAGCGGGCGCATGGCCCTATGGGGGGGAACGTGGCCCTTCCATACTGATGCTGCTGCTTGGTATGCCACGCCTGAGGGCGCCCACCACCCTGCCCCCACGGCCACTTGGCCCTTGTTTGTCATTGATTGTAAAAGTACAGAACAATTATCGGAGGACTGAACTTAGACTCACAATACAAACTCGCTCGTACAAAGAAAGCCTAGGGACGAAAACCTAGGTACAGCAGTCTAAGTACGATTGTTTATTTTAGATTCTGGGGGGTGACGATAGAGGCTCGGGAAAGCGACGGCCGCTCTGCCTTACTCCTTGGACGATCGGTACGCAGCCTTGACTCGGGGAAGATCTGCTTGGTCGTTGACAAAGAAATGCCTTCTTGCTCTCTCTCTGATTGCTCTCCTGGCTTCTCTCTCTCTGTGTATATTCTCTCTCTAACTATGGGGGAAGTCTCTCTGTGTATACGTATTCTTCTCTGATTTCTTTTTGTATATCTCTTTATATATTACAAGGGAATGACACCTTGCTATTTATAATAGTGGGATGTGATCACTAGGGTTGCCAATGATTAGCTCTTGGAGATGGCGGCGGCCTGGGGATTGATCAATCCAGGCCGTTCGTTTCTGATTGTGACGAATCAGAACCATTAAGGGTAGATTACACCAAATTCCCATTAGCAATTAATGCTGATTGGCATAAATCTTCCTTATTATGATTCTCTAATATCTGCGAATAAATTAAATTTATTCTTCTGCCACGTGCCCCAGATCATTGGGATTCGACCCGATCTTGGATTGCCATAAATCTGGGAGATTGATCGGCTGAGGACACGTGTCCTGAGAGCCAATGGTGAGACTGGAACCGCATGCAGATTGGGCCGCATGAGATTTGGGCCGCATAAATTTTGGGCCGCATAAGACTTGGGACACGTGTCAGGGCTGTCTGGGCAGTGGCCCCCTCCTTCAGACTTCTGAACCATATGATGAGCCGCATGAACCGCATAATGGTGTGTCTGCTTGAGCCGCATGGGCATGATCTTCTTGAGCCGCATAGGGATGATTCCACTCGAGCCGCATGGGACAGCTTCACTCTGAACCGCATGGGAAGTCTTCACTTCGAGTCGTATAAGCACACCCACGTGGCAGGGCCACGTGGCATTTTGTTGCTCTCGGGGGATCGTGTCAGAGATTTCTTTCTCTTCCCTAGAGATTCATCATCATGACAGAATCATAATTACCTGCTTTGGTATCAGGTCTGTCAACTTTTCAGAGGGGTCAGCCGTTAAAGCAATTAATGCAGCATGGATCGGAGGGGAGCACTGTCACGCCACATATCTTCTGAGCCGCATGGAATGCCTCCGGCCGCATAGCTCCTTATGCTGCATGACTCCCTGAGCCGCATGCATTTTCTGAGCCGCATGGGTCTTTCTTGGCCGCATGAGTCAATTTCTTTAGTATTTTCCATGCTTCTACAGGACCCCCTTCAAAGTTTTCAATTTGTAAAATTGAAATACTTTGAACAAGAAGCATGGCCGTATTAGCCACATATGCAATCCCGACCGCATAGATGTCCTGGCTGCTTGGATGTGTTATTCGCATGACTGTTTCAGCCGCAGAGGGTGTGTTAGCCGCATAGATGGTCCAGTCCACGTGTGCGGGTCTTTATTTATCTCCAAGTTGCTTCAGCACCGTCTTTGTAGGGGGAATCTCAAGGGTCAGTTCATTAAATCTTTTTGGATTTGATGCCTTGGGTGAATCTTGGAGACGAAACCCAAGGAGTCGATTTCGCTCTTCAAGAGTCGGTCATTGGCCCACGTGTCCGCCTTCTCCCCTCCTCCTATAAATAGGAGGGGTTTGAAGAGAGAGAAGACTTCTTTATTTTCTTTCTTCTCTTATCTCGCTTGCCTTTCTTTTCTTCGATAATTGATGGCTCCCAAGAAGATCGTGGCAGTGAAGGGCAAGAAGGCGGCCTCCACTTCTACCTTGGGTACGGTTGCTGCCCCGTCCGTCGTCGTACCTGTGATATTGTGGTGTTGTTCTCCCCCGCATAGGGGATATATTTGTGGACCTGTTACCCATGGCGTACCTTTGTTTTAAGTATAGATAACAAGTTTCGGTCAGGATACCTGAAGCAGCCATAGCAAAGTGGTCATGGGTGCTCTTGGTATTGAGAAAAGAATTGCCGTAGAGCAGCTGGGCTCCTGGGGCATGATGAGGTGATAGGTTTGTGTTAAGAAATTTAGCTGAGGATATTTGTGGGCCTATTACCCTTGGCATACCCTGGTTTAGGATACGGGTAATAGGATGAAAGAGAACTGACATACTTGCTCAGAGGTAACGAGGACATGGTAAGTAGGAAAGTTTTTTGAACGTAGAGTCTTCCTACTCAGAGGTAATGAGTACATGGCAGGAGCGAACTCGACGGAGGGTATTGGTGGTCAACAGAGGATATTTGTGGTCAACAGAGGACATTTGTGGTCAACAGAGGACATTTGTGGTCAACAGAGGACATTTGTGGACCCATTACCCTTGGCGTACTCCGGTTGTGGGTACAGGTAATAGGTTGAAAGGGGATCATCATACTTACTCAGAGGTAATGAGGACATGGCAAGTATGAAGGTTTCTTCGACGGAGCCTTCCCATTCAGAGGTAATGAGGACATGACAGGAGTGGGCTCAATGAAGGGGGGTACGTAGAATAACTCAGAGGTAATGAGGACATGAAAATTCTATGTAGGGGTGATTTGTTTTTTGGCGGAAATGGGACGACTCAGAGGTGATGAGGACATGGTCGTCTTGGAAATTTGTGGATCCGTTACCTTCGTTGTGCACTGGGAGTGCAGGTATTAGATCATGAGGGAGGATCTCTCGTAGGAAGAAAGTTCAGCGGTATGATTATACATGACTTTCTTTTAAAAGAGTGACCGGGATGTAAGTTCAGGGGTACCGATGGGCACATAACTCGACAATCCATGAATGTTGGAATCAAAGTGTAAGTTCAGAGGTACCAGCAGGTACATGACTTAGGAATTTGGGGTATGTTTATGGAAGAAGGGCATGAGTTCAGCGGTACACGTGGGTACATGACTCGAAAATCTGTGAATGTTGGAATCAAAGTGTATGTTCAGAGGTACCAGCAGGTACATGACTTGGGAATTTGGGATATGAGTTCAGCGGTACAAGAGGGTACGTGACTCAATAAGTTGGAAAATTAGGGGGTTGAGTTCAGTGGTACCAGTGGGCACATGACTCAAAACTCTGGAAAATGTTGTTTAAACATAGTATTTCTTCAGGAACTTGCCGTTGATGGGTAACATGAGCAAGTCTCCGTTCTGCTTGGCGAGGCGGTAAGCACCATTGGAGAACACGGCCTCGATGATAAATGGGCCTTTCCATTTTGGCTGGAACTTGCCGGTGGTCTTGTGAGTCATGACCATTGGCCTCCTGACTGCCAAAACAAGATCGCCCACTTGGAATGTTCTGACTTTGATCTTTTTGTTGAAGGCTCCTGAGATGCGTGCTTGGTATAATTCGATCCTTTGCTGAGCTAGGAGGCGTTTTTCATCTAAGGCCTCTAACTCTTGTAGTCGACGTCGGTAGTTATCATCCGTTGTCAATTGATAAGTGAGGACGACTCGGAGTGAGGGAATCTGAGTCTCTAATGGGAGAACTGCCTCACTCCCGTATACCAGAGAGAATGGTGTATTCCCGGTGGCTGTTCGAACCATGGTACGATAAGCCCATAAGCACTCGCCGAGCTTCTCGTTCCAGTCGCGTTTGTTGGAGGAGACAAATTTCTTGAGGAGTTTGATGATTGTTTTGTTGAATGTCTCTGCTAACCCATTTGCTGCCGGGTTGTATGGTATCGAAGCGACATTCTGAATGCGGTGTTTGTCGCAGAATCGGTAGAATGTGTGGCTTATAAACTGCGGACCATTATCATGGATGATCCTTCGGGGCAGTCCAAAGCGGTAGATGACGTGGTGCTTCAGGAAGCTGATTACGTTCGAAGTCCTGACTTCGGCGAGTGGGACAACTTCTGCCCAGTTTGAGAAGTAATCAGTGATCGCCAGTATGAAGCGATGTCCTCGAGAGGAAGGTGGGGTGATTGGACCAATGATATCCATTCCCCATGCTTCGAATGGCCAGGACGCCACTGTCGGATATAGGAATTCGAATGGTTGGTGAATGAAGTCTGCGTGGACTTGGCAGGCCTTGTATTTTTTGGCATAATCTATCGCATCAGCCACCATCGTGGGCCAGTAGTAGCCCATCCGGCGAAGGCGATCTTGCAGCTTAGGGCCAGGCTGATGGGCCCCGCAAACACCGTCATGAGCCTCTCGTACGGCTTCTTTGGCTTCTGCGTTTGACAAGCACCGAAGTAGTAATCCATCGTAGGAGCGGCGATACAGCATTTTCGTCTCTGTATCGTAGAAGAATCTGAGAGAACATCGTCTGACAGAAGTAGCCTCCTTCGGGTTCTCGGGTAGGATGTCGTAGACCACGAAGTCTATGAATGGTTGTCTCCAGTCTGGCGCTTCGTCGATTATCTGAGCAGAATAACTCGCCATGGCTTGAATGTTGTTCTTGGGGCAGACCAGCTCACGGCCGATTACATCGACCGAATGATGAGAGTGGTTTGGCACTGCTAGGGAAGCAGCCAGGCCTGCTAGGGCATCAGCTTCGATATTTTAGAGTCTGGGGACGTGTTCGATGAAGAATCCCTCAAATGATGAGATAATGTTGATCGCTATTTGGTGGTAGGGGATCATGTCTTCATTGCGGACTTCGTACGTCCCCCGAATCTGGTTGACGATTAATTGCGAATCGCCGTATGCTTCAAGGTATTCTACCACCAGTTCTCTTGCGAGTTGGAGGCCAATGACCAAAGCGTTGTACTCGGCCACATTGTTAGAGCAGGGTTCCGTGAGAGAGTAGGCGCGATTGATCACTAGCCCGGTAGGAGAGATCAATACTACTCCGACTCTGACGACGATGTTTCCCTTGGGTCCGGTTCTTGAAGCGCCATCGAAGAATATTCGCCATATGTTATCGTGGGTGGTTGTGTTTGAATCGGCGACCTCATCTGGGATTTCTTCGTATATTCTGGATGATTCCGATCCTGGATGGGCCGCCAAAAAGTCTGCCAGGGCTTGACCTTTGACAGCCTTCTGCGGGACGAAGACCATATGATAGGGGGACAGCAATATCGCCCATGTAGCGAGGCGGGAGCTGAGTGCCCCTGGTTTGGTCATGAGGACCCTGAGAGGGTTGATTCGTGAGATCACATGTATGGTTTGCCCCGTGACATAGTGCCGCATCTTTTGAATGGCGAATACCAGGGCGAGGCATTCTTTCTCCACAGCGGTGTATCGATGTTCGGGCCCGACCATCATTCGGCTGAGATAGTAAATGGCCTGCTCGTGGCCTGCGTCGTTGTTTTGTGCCAGCAGGGCACCGAGGGAGTGTTCCATTGCTCGTACATAGAGCAGGAATAGTTTTCCAGGGACCGGGGCCACCAGGACTGGAGGATTTGATAAATATTCTTTGATGTCATCGAAAGCGTGCTGGCATTCCTCGTCCCATACGAATGAGACTCCCTTCTTCATGAGGTGGGTGAACGGTCGGCATCGTCCGGAGAGGTTGGAAATGAACCTCCTGATATAAGCTAGCCTCCCTTGGAGGCCTCTAAGTTCACAGAGATTTCTCGGGGGACCCATCTCCATGATTGCCCTCGTTTTCTCGGGGTCTACATGGATACCCCGTGCAGTGATGATGAAGCCCAAGAACCTCCCGCTGGATACGCCCAAGAACGATTTTGTAGGGTTCATCTTCAGATTGTGGGCTCGTATTAAGTTGAACACCGTTCTCAGGTCTTGCAGATGATCCTCCTTACGGCAACTCTTGACGACGATGTCGTCGACATAGCATTCCACTGTCTTACGCAAATATTCTCTGAAAATGATACTCATGGCTCGCTGATATGTAGCGCCAGCATTCTTTAGACCGAATGGCATGACTGTGTAGCAGTATGTGCCAATCGGGGTTCGGAATGAAGTGTGCTTTTTGTCGTCGGGAGACATCTTGATTTGATTGTACCCCGAGAATCCATCCATGAATGACATACGTTCAAAGCCGCATGTATTGTCGATCATGATGTCTGTGATAGGAAGGGAAAATTCATCTTTGGGGCATGCCTCGTTCAGGTTGCGGAAGTCGATGCAGATTCGAATCTTTCCATTCTTCTTGAGGACGGGTACTATATTGGCGACCCAATCAGGATGTTGCTCTTCACGAATGAAGTCGCTGGCTATTAACTTGTTGACTTCAGTTTCGATCGCGTCCATGACGCCTGGGCGGAAGCGTCGTTGTTGCTGCTTGACTGGCTTTGCATCTGGCCGTATATTGAGTTTGTGGAGAGCGATGTCAGAATTTAACCCCGGCATGTCTTCATAGCTCCAGGCGAACACATCAATGTATTCTCTGACAAGTACTAACAGCGATTCTCGTTCTTCGTCAGTTAGGCTTTTACTGATAAAGATCGGTTTTGGAGAAGATTCGCTGCCGAGATCCACTTGTATGACCTCATCTTCGGTAGGAGGTTCTCTCAGTTCGAACCGTCTTTCCCATTGTGCGTCTAATTGCTGGGCCCATGGATCTAGCTCAAGGATTTCGGGGATGTCTTCGTCTTCCTCGTAAGCGTCGGTGAATGCCATGTTGACTGACATGACTTGTCTGAACACATCTCCGATGCTGGTATATGAGTCGGAAGTCGGTGATCCGGTTGAATGTGACTGCCAGTCGCATTCTTCATCTAAGCTTTCAGGGGTCGTAGTAGGCGTTACATACCCTAAACCGCATCGGGTTTTGTTATAGTAGTTCCGTGGTTTGCCCGCCGGGGCTGGCGTCTTCAAAGGTAATCGTCGTCCAGTGCCGTAGTTCAGTCCTGGAGTTGTCTCTAGATCATACCCCTGTTTCTGCATGAGATATTTGGATTGAGGGCTATAGAGATACAGAGGCAGTCTTCCGGCATCTGATCCGAAGTCGACTTCTTCTATGGCGAGGGGATACGGGTTGTTCGTCCGGCCGAAGATGATTGGGTGGTCCCCTCCCTCGATTATTCGGTAAGCGTCTTCTACTGGAGTAAGTTGGATAGCGGTGTACACATTTGTCACATGTGTATGTAGGTGAGTGCCTATACCGTGTTCCATAGCATACATTATACATAGTTTATTGAGCTCGGTGTAGTTCAAAGATAACCCTTTATTGATGAGGTAAGGTATCTTTTCTAGAGGGATTACACCATCTGCGGAGGGAGCGTCAGTGTGGACAGCCACATACTTGGCTAGCTCTGATTCTTCTTCGGCTACCCCCTGTGTGAATGAAGATTGAGAGGGCGTCCTAGTCAGCTTGATCTTCAGAGGCTCAACTGACGGAGCGGAGCGTGGGGTTGTCGGTAGACTAGTAACCTCCAGTCTGGCACTTGATGTGGAGCGAGGGGTGGCTGGTTCGCTTGAAGTGTCAGACCTCGCATCGGGGTGACGACCTTTCTTAGGCAGGCGTATCGTCAGAGGCCTATCGGAGGGATTGAGCTTCTCTGTTTGGGATTGACCGACTCTCGGCAATCTGATGGTAAGTGGCCCTGTCATGGGTCTCGGTACCTGGCCGGACCTTGGCAGCCGGATTCTCAACTGCTCTTCCTGTGCTGAGAGGCTGATCGCGTCCTTACGCAGCGTGGCCGTAAGGGGTGCGAAATTGCCTGGTTTGCGAGCCTGGAGGTGGATCGTCAGAGGCTCTTCTGATCCCGTGGTTGCTTCAACATCAGTTTGTTCATTTCCTCCCTCAAGGTGCCTCTTCGACTTTTCGTATAGGCAGGAGTCCGAGTAATAAGATTCGACCCCTTTGAAGGGACCGATGTCAGCAAATTCTGTCCTCACGAAGCCGTGCTTGTCGACATATTTGAAGCATTGGTGTAGCGTGGAAGGCACGATCATGTAATCGTGTATCCAAGGGCGCCCCAAAAGGATGTTGTATGAAGTGTCGGCATCTATGACGTAGCAAGTGACTTCTGATTGGAGATCGCCAATCTGACATTTCAGACGGATCTTCCCGATTGGGTAGCTCCTGCCCGAATTGAACCCGCTGATGGCGGTATTTGTAGGGGTCAGGCGATGCATCGGGATGCGAAGATGATGCAGTAGTCCTTTTGGAATGATGCTTATGGAAGACCCAGGGTCAATGTACATCCGGTCCACCTTTATGTCGCCGATGTAGCCTGTGTAGTATAATGGGCGATCGTGTAGATTAGTCTTGATGAGCATGTCTTATGGAGTGAAGATGATGTTGGGCATTGCTCCCGTACAGGCACTATCTTGGAGGTCTGCAGGCTGATTTTCTCCCGTGAGGTTGACCTGAGCCAGGTACGCGTCGACATTTTGAAGTGCATCGCTCAAGGCTGTACGGACATCCTTCGAGAGCCTCAGGAGTTCATATAAGGACAATTTGGCCGGTGTATTGGCCAATTGCGCCAAGATGTCGAAGTTGTAGGGCCTCTCCAGCCCCTGAGATGTTTTCTTTCGGAGGGATTTGTCGAAGCGAGTCTCCTTCGGCCTAGGCTTGTCGGTCGTCGAAGGCTGAGCCGGTCCCGGAGCGTCCGTGGTAATGGACGGATGATCATCAGTCGAGTTTTCTGCCACAGGTTGAGATTGTGCTCCGGATCGAGTAACAACGGCCGTGACTTCCTCTTCATCTACTGAGGTGGTACGGCAGGATCTGACTTTTTTACTTTTCTTTTTAGAAGATGGAGTGGACTGAGTTACCTCGTGAACTAGGTCCGGATGGACCCACATGATTTCCTCTCGTGATGTGGTGAGAGGTACTAGACCAGCAGCTTGAGCAGACGGGAGATTAGCAATCTCCATCGTTGCCAGAGGGATGGGTATAACCCCATCCTGGGTCTCGGTTGGAGGGAAGCTGCCGAATTGTACGGACACCATGTTGGCTGCCACGGTTACCTTCTCGAAATCGATGGCCAGAGCGTTCGAATCGATGAGATTCTGGATATATCGTTTCAGTTGGTAGCAGTCGTGCGTAGCATGGTGGACGTAGCGATGGTAATGGCAGAACTTTGGGTTCTCCAAATCAGCCGGCCGAGGCTCCCGTCTTGGTGGAGGAAGCTGAATCCTATCTCCTTGTATGAGCATGTCCAAGATAGGCTTGACGTGACCGTCTTCAAAAGAGTAAGTGATTTGAGGCCATTGTTTGTCTGCAGGTTGCGACTCAGGCTTCTGGGCTGTATCGGCCACCATAGCCTGCTTGCCTCTGTTGTCCCGGTTGTTGGAGGGGCTACCCCCATTGTCGTTGGTGGTGCTGGGACGCTTGCCTTTGTTCTCTCCCTCTGAGATATGTAATCCCAGTTGGCGAGCCTTCTTTAATCGTTCTTCGGCACTTGTAGCACTAATGATAAAAGCCTTCCAGTCCTTGAATTGACTCTCGCCCATCCAGAGACTGATTGTTAGGAGTAGTCTCTTTTGGCAAATTTCGATCAAGGAGGAGTCCGGGTTGCCAGATGGTAACTTCATTGCGGTTTGACGAAACCGCTCAATGTAATTCCTCGTCAGCTCTTTCTCTCCTTGAATGACGTCCATGAGGGTAGACATCGTGACGTCCTGCCCTACCTCATAGAACCTCTCCAAGAACAGGCGTTTGAAGCCAACGAAGGAATGGATGCAATTGTCCGGCAGGTTGCGGTACCAATCGAACGCGACTCTTTCTAATGCCCCAATGAATAACCGCGTGAGGATAGCGTCATCATGGGGGAGATGGTCGGTAGTGACCTCAAAGTAAGTGATGTACCGACTTGCTGAAGTCTTGCCATCATATGGGTTGATATTGAACGGCTTATATCTTGGTGGAAAGGGAACATCCCTCCATTCAGCAGGATATGGTTGCCGTATCCGGAGGTCTTGAGAGTTTTCTCTGGCGTGGAACATGGCTCGGAGCTCTTGAACTTCTCTCCTTACTTCTCGGGTCTCATCTGTCGCAGTCGGAGCCGTTACTTCGGGAGGATTATTGCCCGGGTTTGGTGTCGCCGAATTTGAATCTACGTTGATTGGAGGACCCGTGCTTGTCTGGCCAGGTGTTACCCCATGCAGATTAGGAAGCGCCGCTTTGATCTCGTCTACAGACTTGACCAAGGCGTGCAATATGGCCTCCAAAGTGTCGATGCGCTGGCGATCACCGGAACCGCCTTGATTGCTGTCTGTCATGAACACCGTCTTCACATGAGGAGTGACGGAAGGAGTGGTGGAGGATGTACCCTCCGAGCCATACCCGTGCATCGAAAAATTATCAGGATATGTGGGGATGTTCTCTTCAGGTTCAGACTCGGAAGGAACACTACCCCCGGCATCGGAGCTTGCTTCGTCTAGGATGTCCTTGGGGACGTCGGTATCTGTTGTATCCGTCGGAGGATCTGCTTCCTCCAGTCCGTATTCCTGGAATGTCGGATTGTCGTGGATGTTTGGAGGAGTGCTACCCCCAGTTCCGACGACCCCTAATGTTGCAGACGACGAACTTCCTACTGCAGCAGTTTTCGTCTTCGAACGGGTGTGTTGAAATACTCCAGCGGAGGATAACCCTTTAGACGACGGTTTCTTAGCTGCAGTAGTTGACACCTTTGGGCTGGAGATGCTCGTTTTCTTCCCTCTTCCTTTGGCGAGAACTTTCTGCGCGGACTTGCAGGAGACAACATGAGGTGCCTCGTCTTCTGAGCTCGGGTGATGTAGTCTTTGGAAGACGGATGGCCGGCCTTCCGTCACCGCCGCGTTGCTGCAACAGCAGTTGACGATGATCTGGGTGCATTGATGTCCGTGTGAGGGCTCTTTACACCCCAAAGCTTCTTCTCTTTTCTTGCGTTTGTGGAGGATAACCTCACGCAGGTCAGAGGAACCACTTTGTCCGTTTGCCGCCGGGGGCTGGACTTGAGTGGTTTTATACAACTTCCCATCAAAGGTCCGCGTGACAATCAGCGGGACGCCCCGATAGTCAGAGGTTGGGGCAGTCGTCTGGACTTGATGAGCCCGTGCTGCCCTAGACTTCCTCCTTTTAGCACTTGTGGGTGCATAATAGGAGGAGTCTAAGTCGAATACCACAGAGTCTGGATTATCATCCAGATAATGATCAGAGTCAGGACCGCATGAGAGCCGGTCGAAGACTGATCGAGAGAAGCGTGGGACGGATGCTATGCGGCTAGCATTGGGTACCGTGCAGGCTGTCTGCATGCGGCTGTCTTTTGTTGTAGGATGAGTCTTTATGCGGATAGGAGTCACGACCGTGCAGGCTGACCGTATGCGGTTGGCATCTGTGGCCGCATGGGTTTTCTGCAAGCGATTGACTTCAATAGCCGCATGAGTCTCATCCGTGCGGTTGGCAACTGTAGCCGCATAAGTTATGCGGCTGACAGATGTGGCCGCATGAGTTTTCTTTATGCGGTTGGCGGTTGTAGCCGCATGGGCTTTCTCCCTGCGGCTAATACTCTTCTGCGGCTCGGACCGCGTAGAGTTCCTCTTTGCCCCTGCATGTCCAGCATCATAGTATTTTCTTCTGCCGGACTTGGGGACAGCAGAGTTGTCTACGGTCTGAAGCGGGGCCGCAGGGGAGTCTTTCTCGCCATCTTGAGCAATAGAGAGCACCTCATCAAGGGCTTGCGGAGGAGCAAATGATTTTGGCCTCCACTCTTTGCGAGCCTTTATGGTGCGGGTGCGCTTCTGGACCGGGCCAGTGCTACCTTCAGAGAGCATCTCTTCGAACGCCTGTTGGTCGAAGCGTACGACCATCTTCTGTTGTGTAGAGCCAAGTTTGGCTGCGTCCGATTGCGTCGCCAACTCCTCAGCCGTGGAGAAGTTAGTTCCCAGCAGAGTCGCCATCGTGTTTGCCATTGATTGTAAAAGTACAGAACAATTATCGGAGGACTAAACTTAGACTCACAATACAAACTCGCTCGTACAAAGAAAGCCTAGGGACGAAAACCTAGGTACAGCAGTCTAAGTACGATTGTTTATTTTAGATTCTGGGGGGTGACGATAGAGGCTCGGGAAAGCGACGGCCGCTCTGCCTTACTCCTTGGACGATCGGTACGCAGCCTTGACTCGGGGAAGATCTGCTTGGTCGTTGACAAAGAAATGCCTTCTTGCTCTCTCTCTGATTGCTCTCCTGGCTTCTCTCTCTCTGTGTATATTCTCTCTCTGACTATGGGGGAAGTCTCTCTGTGTATACGTATTCTTCTCTGGTTTCTTTTTGTATATCTCTCTATATATTACAAGGGAATGGCACCTTGCTATTTATAATAGTGGGATATGATCACTAGGGTTGCCAATGATTAGCTCTTGGAGATGGCGGCGGCCTGGGGATTGATCAATCCAGGCCGTTCGTTTCTGATTGTGACGAATCAGAACCATTAAGGGTAGATTACACCAAATCCCCATTAGCAATTAATGCTGATTGGCATAAATCTTCCTTATAATGATTCTCTAATATCTGCGAATAAATCAAATTTATTCTCCTGCCACGTGCCCCAGATCATTGGGATTCGACCCGATCTTGGATTGCCATAAATCTGGGAGATTGATCGGCTGAGGACACGTGTCCTGAGAGCCAATGGTGAGACTGGAACCGCATACAGATTGGGCCGCATGAGATTTGGGTCGCATAAATTTTGGGCCGCATAAGACTTGGGACACGTGTCAGGGCTGTCTGGGCAGTGGCCCCCTCCTTCAGACTTTTGAACCATATGATGAGCCGCATGAACCGCATAATGGTGTGTCTGCTTGAGCCGCATGGGCATGATCTTCTTGAGCCGCATAGGGATGATTCCACTCGAGCCGCATGGGACAGCTTCACTCTGAACCGCATGGGAAGTCTTCACTTCGAGCCGTATAAGCACACCCACGTGGCAGGGCCACGTGGCATTTTGTTGCTCTCGGGGGATCGTGTCAGAGATTTCTTTCTCTTTTCTAGAGATTCATCATCATGACAGAGTCATAATTACCTGCTTTGGTGTCAGGTCTGTCAACTTTTCAGAGGGGTCAGCCGTCAAAGCAATTAATGTAGCATGGATCGGAGGGGAGCACTGTCACGCCACATATCTTCTGAGCCGCATGGAATGCCTCCGGCCGCATAGCTCCTTATGCTGCATGACTCCCTGAGCCGCATGCATTTTCTGAGCCGCATGGGTCTTTCTTGGCCGCATGAGTCAATTTCTTTAGTATTTTCCATGCTTCTACAGCCCTATGCATCCCATCCAGGCACTTGGCCCTATGCGCCCCATCCTGCACCTTCCTGTGAGGGCGCATGGCCCGACCCTCCCGCAGGCGCATGGCATCCCCCCTTCGCGGTGGCACCTTCCGCGGGCGCTTGGACTCCCTCCCTCGGTGTGAGCTCCTCCGCGGTCCCGGTTGCCGCGGACGCCAGAGCCCCCTCTGGTGCAGGAGTGTCGGGACCAGCGACTGACCCTTCCCACCCCATCTCGAGTGCTCCCCCCTTCCTGGCTTGGGCTCTCCCAGCGAATCTTCTGGCTGTCGTTCCCCCTCTCGGGGTCCCCCTCTCCCCCGCCGTCGAAACTGCCCCCCACTCTCCTTCGTCACTCCTCCCGGCTCCTGCTGCCCCTCCCTCCCCCGTGGCCTTGTCCCATCTTCAGACTCTAGGACGTCTGCCGTTCTGTCCCTCCAGCCTGCCTGTGGGGCCCCTTCCATCAGCGGTGCCTCGACCTCACAGAACAAGTCTGGTATCCCACCTTCTTTTTTCACCGACGTGCTGCGGCCGGACCGTGCAGCAAAGAAGAGCTGCATGTTCCTCGACGTTCCACTCCCGAAGGTTGAGTACCCCTCCGAATCCCTGGTGCCCCATGTCCCCTTCTCAGCCCAGGATCTGTCCTCCCTGTCCTCGTCTTTCCCCCACACTTTTGTCCTTAAATTTTCCTCTGGCTGCCCGAAGCTAGATCGGGTTAAGGAAGTTATCCTCAGCTGGAGGCTGTCCGCAGATTACAGGGTCGCCCCCTGGACCCTAAGAACATCCTGCTGCACCTGTCCTCAGCGACCGATCACCAGACCGTGTGGTCCAAGGGCACGAGTAGGGTGGACTTCCACCTCATGAAGATTATCAGGTGGTCCCCGGACTTTAACACCAAAGAAGATTCCACAAAGGTCGCAGCTTGGGTGACCCTACCCAACCTTCTTATGATCTGCTTCGTCCCCGCGGCCCTCAAGCGCATCGCCAACTCGTTCGGGACCTATGTGGCAACAGCAGAGGAAACCAGCAACCTCACCAAGGCTTATTATGCTAAGATATGTATGGAACCTGACCTGAACAATGAGCCCCCCAATCACATCGTCCTTGAGCTAGGCCACCAGTCGCACACCCAGAGAATAGTATACGACAATCACATCATTTACTGCAAACACTGCTATCAGCGGGGTCATCTAGCAGAACACTGCTTCCGCCTACACCCCGAGCTCAAGAGGAACCCCGTCAGGAAAGAAGCCCCTAGTAAAGGCAGCAATTATACGCAGAAGCAACATCCTATGCTGCTTCAACGTCCAAACACCCACATTAGGTTCGAAGATCACGGCGGATCGCCGGTCAGGGGCACTTCCTCCGCCGCTACTGCGAACCACAGCACCTCCACACCCCTGAACCTCTCGAACAAGTTCGACGTCCTGGAGTCGTAAGTCGCCGAGCCGCCACAGGCTATTCCTACCTTGGAGGACCCTGAAGCCTCCGAGCCATTTTTGGCCATTGTCCCCTTTGAGGACCCGCTCAGGCACATGGAAGTGGCCATCGAGTTCGACACACCCAGCGATACCGTCCTGGACGATGGCACAAACACCTCTCAGGACCTCACGTCTATCCCCACTGAACCCCTTGTCACTGGTGTAGAGGCTCTGGCGATCCTGGGACCGGAGCAGGTCTTGAGAGGTAAACAAGTCATAGCCGCAGGATTCCCCCTATAGTCAACGGGAGAAGAATCAGGCTGCATTGAAGACACACTTATTCTCCCCGATGGAGAGGCAATTCTGGACTCCGTGGGGGATATGATCGACCCCACAAAGGTCAACCACTCCACTGGCACTCAGGGCAACGACAAGCCCGCAGACGTCCCTGTCCACGAGGCGACTTCTATCCGTACTAGATCCGCACTCAAGCGGATTAAAAATGCACTCAATCATAACATTAATGCTTAACATCCTATCCTGGAATGTTCGTGGTCTGGCCAACAAACCTACCAAGAGGCGAATTATTGCCCTAAAAAAACTCCACAAGATCGACATTTTGATCATTCTTGAACCCAAAATTCCCTCCAAGAAAATCAAATCTATTCAGCTTCAATTAGGGTTCCAGAATGCCGTGGCCGGCAACCATGACATTTGGATCCTCATCTCTTTTAATGTCCGCATCGGAGTTATCCAGGATTCCAGGCAAGCTCTCTCGTGCTGGATTGAGCATCCCTCCCTCCCCAAGTGCACTATTCTATCCGCTGTTCACGGCTGCTGCGACATTATTGAACGTCAACAACTCTGGGACGACCTCCTCGACACCCACGATAACCACATCAACACCCCTGGCTTTGTATTGGAGACTTTAATGCTATCACTTGTAGAGAGGAGAAGTCGGGGGGCAGGCTGCCTCCACCTAGGGCCATGCATGACTTCAATAAGTTCAACTTTAGTGCCAACCTTTCCCCGATCCAGTTCTCGAGAAATGCATTCACTTGGTGCAATATGCAAGATGGCGAGCGTCGGTAATATTCCCACCTTGACAGAGCCCTAACTAATTCCCTCTGGCATGACATGGGCATCACATCCAGACTTTCTCATCTTAATGCCACCGAGTCTGATCACGCTCCCCTTCTTATCGAAATCAACAACTCGCCCAACCAGATTAAAAAAACTTCCAGTTTCTCGACCTCTGGAGTGAACACCCTCAATTCTTGCAGGTTGTCGCGGAAGCATGGAGCCAAGTGGACGAAGTTGACCCGCTAATCAGAGTTGCCGGCAAGCTTAAGGCGACGAGGAAGGCTCTGGCAGCGTAGAGCAAACAGGCCTATAGGGATATTTTTCAGGAAGTCCGCACGGCGGAAGATGATGTCACTCGTGCTGAGACCCTCTTTTTGATTGTTCGTTCGTCGACAACCAGGACCGCCCTCAACCACACCAGAGGCATTCTCAAATTCCGGCTGAAAGTGGAAACGGAATATTGGAAGTAGAAAGCGAGACTGAAATGGGACAGTGAGAGGGACAAAAACTCGGCCTATTTCCACGCCTGTGCCAACGGTCGCAAGCAGAAACTGACCCTTCACCAGATCAAAGATGACTCGGGCAACATCATCAGCAACTAGAGGGATATCCAAGCGGCTGCTGTTGATTTCTACTCCTAGCTCTTCACCAAACAAAGGGTCCACAGGGACAACAACCTCCTTGATGAGATTCCTCTCCTCATCGACGACACCGACAACACACAGCTGGAGCTCCCTCTGACCGAGACTGAGGTTAAAGACGCAGTTTGGGCGCTGGATGCCCACAGCGCGCCTGGACCTGACGGCTTCTCTGGGTTATTCTTTCGTCAATGCTGGGACATCATCAAGAAGGACATTCATGAAGCGATCATTGCCTTCTTTCAGGGAGCGACCTACCCCAGAGCCATATCCGCCGCCAATCTGATCTTCATTCCCCAAAAAGATAACCTGGATACCTTTCGTGACCTCCATCCCATCAGCTTGTGCAACTTCACTAATAAGATCATCTCCAAGATCATCGCTTCCCGTATGTCCGATTTACTCCCCAAGATTATCTCTGAGGAGCAAAGTGGGTTCATCCGAGGTAGAAACATCCAAGATAACATTATGCTAGCTCAGAAGCTCATCACCTGCATGAAATTCCCAGCTAGAGGGGGCAACATAGCCATTAAACTGGACATAGAGGAAGCTTATGACAGGCTTGACTGGCAATTCATGATTTGGGTTTTTCGAGCCTTTGGCTTCTCGGAGACTTGGACCAATATTGTGTGGAGATCAATTGGCAACTCGTGGTTCTCGACAGTCATCAACGGCCAAGCCAGCGGCTTCTTCAAATCTAGCCGGGGCATCAGACAAGGAGACCCCTTATCTTTCACCATCTTCATCATTACGGCGGACGCTTTGAGCAGAAATCTGAACAAGATGGTGGGAACCCCGACCTTCCAATACTTTCATACCGCCAACGGATGCCCGATCATTACCCACCTAGCTTATGCTGACGATATCCTCATCTTCTCATCCGGGGATGTCGGGTCGATAGAGGTGGTCCACAACACTCTACAAAGATATAAAGCCAGCTCTGGTCAGAAAGTCAACTCAGACAATAGTGTTATCTATGCGCATCATAACATTGGGAGTGACTGCACGACTAATATCTCCAATATCACCTCTTTCTCCATCGAGCACCCTCCATTCCTTTACCTTGGGTGCCCTCTGGTGTACGGTAGAACTAATGCCGGCATCTTTGGCGGGCTGATTAACAAAATCAGAAGAAGGTTAGAGGGATGGCACAACGCTACTCTGTCCCCGGGAGGGAAGATGATCCTCATTAACCATGTGCTCACATCCATCCCCATATATACCATGGCGGTGTGCTCCCTCCCCAAGAAGGTGATTCGCTTGATTGAAAGCATCCTGTACGACTTCTTTTGGGGGCATAGCGGCGGGAACATTAAACATCACTGGGCCAGCTGGGACACCATGGCCAGGCCTATCGAGGAAGGAGGCATGGGATTTACTAGAATATCTCACATCGTTGACGCCTTCTCTATGAAACTGTGGTGGAAGCTTCGTACGAGTCAGAATTTATGGGCCAGATTCATGAAGGCCAGATACTTCAAGCACACCCACCCATCTCAGGCCAGCCCCAATAGCTGGTCATCCGCTGCCTGGCGGCGCATCCTAATCGGACGCAATATGGCCGAACTGGTAATCCGACTTGAATTGGGCACAGGCAAATTGTCGTGCTTTCTTGAACGTTGGGCTTGGGACACCTTGCTCCCTAACCGCATGGCAGATAACGGGATCACCACGATCAAGGACTTCTGGGATCCAGCTGGGAACGACTGGGACTGGGGCAAGATTCGACATTGGGCCGGGAAAGAGGCAGAAGATTGTATCCGACTTCATGGTCTGAAGACTGGAAACGAGACGGACGTGCTGCGTTGGTCGGTCGAACCCTCGGAAGGATTCTCAGTTAGATCGGCCAGGCTAGTTGCCCGCGATCGTGGACCGCCAACTCCGAATCTCGCAGCTTTCTAGCAGAATTGCATTCCAAAGAAGTGGTCCATCCTTATTTGGAGAGCATGTCGGAAGAGGCTGCCCACCGACGATATTCTGTACACCATTGGATTCAGCTTGGCATCGTCCTGCAACTGCTGCTCCGAGCGTCAGCCGGAAACTGTCGACCATTTTTTTTTGCCATGGAGAATTACCCGCCAGGGTCTGGAGATTGCTATCTCTTAGGTACATTACGGCAGCTGCCATATGGACCATTTGGAAAAATTACAACAAAGCGTGATGTGAGGGCTATTAGTACAACGCTGACCTCATCATCAGGGAGGTCATCAGGCAGTGCCAGAAGATCAGGTCCAGCTGTAAGCACGGGCAGAATAGTTTTTGGATTTCTCTTCTCTTTTAACCTTCAGTTTTCCGGTTTTGCTGGTATACTTGTATAGGCGTCGACATTTTGTGCCTAGGGGTATACTTGTACAGGCTTCGGCATTTTGAGTCTTCTGTAATAAAAAGGAGTGTTCTATATATATATATATATATATATATATATATATATATGGTATACATTCACCAATATTTATGGTATACATTCACCAATATATGTATATATATATATATATATATATATATATATATATATATATATATATATATATATATATATATATTATATATATATATATATATATATGGTATACATTCACCAATATTTATGGTATACATTCACCAATATATATATATATATATATATATATATATATAGATATATATATATATATATATTTTATATAATATATATATATATATATATATATATATATATATATATATATATATATATATATATATATATATATATATATATATATATATATATATATATATATTTTGGAAGAAGGAGAACTTTATTGAAAGTCAGGCGCAAAATACCGAAGCCCATATATATATATATATATATATATATATATATATATATATATATATATATATATATATATATATATATATATATATATATATATATATATTTGTGAATGCTATGAGGATGTATCCATGTGTATAGATATAGCTATATTGATGTGGTTTATACATATGTAAATTGTAATGTAGTAGATTTGGATATATATATATATATATATATATATATATATATATATATATATATATATATATATATATATATATATAGGTTTTGAGCTCTGTGTTAGCATGTGATTATAGGCTAAGTGTTCTATATGTGATACTTGCTTACATAAACTATGACTTTGACCTAGATTTGACTATTTGACCTAATTTGACTAGACTGTTGACCAAAAGTCAACTTTGAGTCTATATGTGACCAATTGACCTAATTTGACTAGGGTTTGACATAGTTGACTAAGATTGATCTAGTTGACCAAACCCTAAGGTTGACCCAGTTTGACTAGATGTAGACTTGGGTTGACCCAGAGTTGACCAAGTTTGACTTTGACCTAGATTGACCTAGAAATCATGTAGATTGTATTATAAACTTCATTTACCTTATTTTAAACACATTGTGACCTGTATTGCTCTAAATATGACTCATCTACTCTGTTTGGACATCTACACTTACCAGATACTCAGGATATCATGCGAGTACATTCTCTGACCGTTTCATACTTGTTAGAACTTATATTCCTGCTCTAGATTACTTTACTTGATACTATCACGTTGGTAACACGGATTGGTACTATATGGATCTTTTCATGAGATGTTATCCCCCTCGGGAGCATCGGATACTTCATGTCATGTGTGTTTCACTTACATCATGTATCTCTATGCTTTCACTATTCATGTATACTCTTGTGATTCATGTACTCTCATGTTCACAGAGCCCTCATGAATTAATTTCACGTGCTCTCGTTTATGAGGCAGTGAAATCATGAATCTTAACATAACTTGTCTAGATCCTTGTGTATTGATTGGGGATGGTGGAGTAGAAATAGTCATGTGAATAATTCCAAAGTAGTGTAGTCATGAATCAACTCTGTAGTATAGCCATGAATTATTTCCAGCTGTTCACGTGTCTATCTTGTACTCTAAATCACTAGTCATTGATATTTCTTTACTTATAGTAGATATTTCCATTACAGTTATCTTTTTTACTTCATGTACATTCTTTCAGTTATTCATGTATCTTACTCTTTTGCATGTTTATTATTTTCTGACATGATATGAACTGCGTGAGATGTATTGTGCTCGTTCCTGTCTTGACTGAACCTGTTGATATATTACAGAGGATGAGGATGAGGCTTTCTGCACCACCTATTATGGAGCAGCCCTAGATGACACTTGCGAGCTGGACTCTCAGGAGGACCCAGCTCTAGCTGTTGATATCACCCCTACTGCCTAGACTAGTTTAGTTAGGCTTTATCTTACTTTGTGTTGTCATTTGAGACTTGAGTTGTATTATGTTATGTTTGTTGTTATTGTGTCGTATAGACACTTAGACTCATTTTCCTTTCTGTTTGTATTTCCTTTGAGATTATCATATCTATCTTATCGTACTGTTATCCATCTTTAGATTGTGATTGAGATTGTACCATCTTATTGTTCCTCCGTGCGGAGAGTATATCTTGTGCAGTTATATTCATACTGTGTTAGATGTTGCGACCTAGAACAGCGTTCTACCGCCGACACTGCGGCGTAGGCTGGACGTACCCACTTCTCATGCCCCTACTCTGGATGCGGGTCGTGACAAGGGGGCTGTGGTGAGTATTAGGAGGAGAGAGAGAGAGGTTGAGTGATTGGTTTAGAAAAGTAGGGAGAGAGAGTGTGATATTAATGAGAAAGAGAGAAAAGAGATAGAAAATGAGAGAAGGGTGGTGGTCGGCTAAAAATAGGGGGAAAGGGTGTGTGATGATGGTGATGGGTGAGAAGGTGGAGTGTAGGTAGAGATATATATATATATATATATATATATATATATATATTTCATATATATATATATATTTCATATATATATATATATATATATATATATATATATATATATATATATATATAAGAGATAAAATGAGATGTTTGATAAAGAGGAGGATATTTTGACAAGGAAAAAAGGCAAATACATTAGTGGTGTGTATGGGTAGTCATGACAGGGGTCACACAAAATTGGGTTGGGTGTTGGGTCAAGTTTGGACAAGGTTGGGCTAAGGTTGATCAAAATCACAAATTTAAATCATTTAAAATCATGGATAAAATGGAAGCACAAGAGAGATCAATTGGGTAGCATGCAAGTTGTACGTGCATAGTAGACTCAAAACAGGCCAGACCCATATATTGGGTCGATCAGATTGGAACGATGTCGGGTCCCGAAATTAAATTAAAAGTTAAATCACAAATTACGGCAGATGATAAATTGGTCTAAATTGACCCAAAAGTTGCACGTAGTAAAAAGAGTACAGGGGAACAATTTTAAGTGGGACATGATATATCAACAGGAAGATAATCATGTCTACTACAAACTTAGATAAGAAAGTTTCCAGAGACTGACATCTCTGATGCTCCAGAAATCAAAGTCACGAAAAACAGCATTAATGATCAAAAAAATAATTCAAATAAAAATTATTATCGAAAATAATTCTTTTAGAAAAATCAAAAATAAATCCCTAAAATTCAGGGGGGCTTACAGAGATGTCACGACCCACACCCTAGAGTTAGGGCACAGAAGTGGGTACGTCCAGCCTATGCCGCAGTGTCGGTGGTAGAACGATGTTCGAGGTCATGAACCACAACTAACACAATAAGAAATACTCTCCAAAAGGAGGCCAAGTTACAGAAGGTACAACTCAATCACAATCTAGAGGTAGAATATAGCACGATGGAATAGATAAGAAAATCCTCAAAACTGAGGTACAAACAGAAGTGAAATAAATCAAGTTAACAAATACTAGTCTCAACATATCCATAATAATACAACTCTGAAATCAAAGACAACAACTAACATGAACAGAAAGAACAGTCTAGACTATCTATGCTATGCATGGGTATCATCCTCAGCAGCTGCCTGAACCTCCCCAGGGGTCCAGGTCGCGAGTGTCATCTAGGCAAGCTCCATAGTAAGGGGTACAAGGTTCATCATCATCCTCTGTAAAATTTTCAACAGGTCCAGTCAGGATGGGAGCAAGTACGATACATCTCACGCAGATCATAACAGGTTAAAAAATATAAACATGCAAGAGAGTACGATACATAAAACTGAAAGAATGTACATGATATAAAAGAGAGAAGTGTAATAGAAATATCTACTATAAGAAGAGAACTATCAGTGACTAGTGATGTAGAGTACAAAGTCGACATGTGAAAGGCTGGAATTGCACATGAATATACTAAAGAGGCGCACATGGTTGTACTACTTTGGAATTGTTCACATGACTATTTATACTTCCCTATACCCCAATCAATACACAAGGATCCAGACAAGTTATGTTACGCACATAATTTTCACATGAAAGCCTATAGATGGGTGTACATGAAGTATACATGAGGGCTCAGAACTAAGTGCACATGAATTCCACATGAAGGCCCATGAAGGGGTACACATGAAGTATAGGTTATACATGAGATACATGAAAAATATGACCGAACATGAGAGCACATGAGAGTACACGAGCGTGCAAGAACGAACATGAAGCACATAAGAAACATGAATAACATGAGAGCGAGGAATACATGATGTACATGAAACACATGACATAAAGTATCCGATGCTCCCGAGGGAAAAAATATCTCAATGTAGGGATCCATATAGTACCAATCCGTGATAATATCGTGACAGCATCAAATAAGGTAATCAAGAGCAAGAATATAATCCTGAGCAAGTTATAAAATGA
The DNA here is from genome assembly GCA_029216955.1 of Iris pallida. Lineage (NCBI taxonomy): Eukaryota > Viridiplantae > Streptophyta > Magnoliopsida > Asparagales > Iridaceae > Iris > Iris pallida. The sequence goes on from JANAVB010044619.1 coordinate 3,651,202, forward strand.
TCAGAGAATGTACTCGCCTGGTATCCTGAATATCTGAAGAGAATATACTGTCCGAGGAGTGGTGTCTGGCTCCTATAGAACAACACAAGTCACTACATGTCTAAAATAGTAAAATAGACTGCTATAATGCATCTACATGTTGTTTGGGGTCAATTTAGGCTAAAGTCAACCTTTGGTCAACTCTAGTCAACTATACTAGTCAAACTAGGTTAACTAGGTCAAGCCTAACCCAAACATGTCTCACTAAGCCTAGCCAGCCTATTCTAGCTAGCACACACCATCACAAAGTTACACCAGTCTACCAACACCAATCCACATGTGTATTCATGCCAACACGTAGGCTATTACCTATGAATCTACATAGGCTATGTGACATAGGCTATATGCCATACATAGTCTATATCACATATTCCCACACATTATATATACACTAATTTAATATGATTAACATACACATATATATACCATATTATTATTATTATCAAGCATATATATATATATATATATATATATATATATATATATATATATATATATATATATCAAGGCTAGGGCTGCACGCGCGGTTTACGGAGCTCTCGTGCCTGGCAATTTGGAGATTTGGATGATTGCTCCGGTGGGGGGCTCCGCCCCCCTGGCAATGGCTCGGCGGCGGGGGCCTCCGGCCATCCTGGCCGTCACGAGGCGGGTGACGTCGTCCTTGGGGGCGACCCGGCTCCGCACAGTTTTGGCGGAGATCTCCTCGACGTGGAACGGTTGGTTGCTCCGGCGGGGGGCTCCGCCCCCCTGGCAATGGCTCGGCGGCGGGGGGCTCCGGCCCTCCTGGCCGTCGTGAGGCGGGTGACGTCGACCTAGAGGGCGACCAAGCTTCGTACGGTTTTGGCGGCGTTCTCCTCGACGTGGAGCAGAGGGATGCTCCGGCGGGAGGCTCCGCCCCCCCTGGCAATGGCTCGGCGGCGGGGGGCTCTGGCCCTCCTGGCCTTCGCGTGACGGGCGGCATCGACCAAGGAGGCGACTCGGCTGCGGGGGAGGGGATTCGTCCCTGTCCCTTGCGGGTTTCCTATACGTGACGAGGTGGCGCTGCTGGTGGACCCTCCGGCAGTGGCGGCGTCTCAGGCGAAGGTGGCAGGTGGAGGGACGGATGGCCCGGCGTGGTCCTTTGCTGCGATGGTGGGCAGAACTGCGTCGACGTCGAAGGGTGGTTTGCCGAGGGTGGATTTCCGACCAGCCATTGTTTCCGACGGCCGGAAGGTGGTTGTCTTCTCTCGGTCGGATATGGAGGCCCTCACGACGTCGTGTGGGCTGGACCTTATTGGCAAGTTTGCTCGGCGGAGACTCCCGGTTGAGGCTATTAGGAAGGTTTTTGCTTCGCGGGGTTTCAGGGGGTTGATTAAAGTGAAGGCCATCGATGATCGATACGTTCTCATACGGCCTCATGTCGAGAGTGGCTTTCTCCGACTTCGGTCTAAGGACTGTTGATTCGTTGGTCGGGTTCCGATGGTGATATTCAGGTCTTCGGTGGACTTTTCGTCGTTGAGAGAGGATCCTCGGGTTCCCATCCGGGTTGCTTTTCCCGGGCTTCCCCACTGCATGTTTGATCCCAATGCGGTTCTCTCCATCGCATCTGGTCTCGGCACTCCGCTCTTTACGGACCGGGCTACGGCTTCCTTTTCTAGGCCGGGGGTAGCCAGGGTCTTGGTTGAAGTGGACGTCAGCAAACCACTTCAACATGAGGTTTTCTTCCAACTTCCTGATGGTGTTCATTCGCAGCCGGTTGTTTATGAGCGGACCCCTCTCTACTGTGTTTCTTGTGGCCATCATGGTCACGTTGAGAGTGCTTGCGGTCGACCCCAGGTGGAGACTTCTTCTGTGGGAGTAGCTGACAGACCGCCCAACCCCGACGTTTCCTCTCCAGGCGTAGTGCGAGAGGAGGACGGCCCGGTGGGTGGCCGTGGGATTAGCAGGGGTCGTCGGCGACGACGATCAAGGCGTAAGAAAGGGAAGGGGACACGGCAGGTGTGGAGGCGCGTGATGATAGCTTGGGGACCACGCAGCCCGGATTGCATGGGAGTGATGGTAATCATACGAGTTCCGTTCTGCCATCCTGGCACGTGGGGGAGTCATCTTCGGGCCAGCTGGTTTTATGGTCGGATGACGGGCGGCCCATGCAGGGGGGACGCAGCGCTCCGGGTTTTAGTTTGGATGGGCAAATGGGGCCTGAGCGGGATGTTGGTCCTATTGTTTTATCGGATCTTCCTATCATTATTCATAGCCAGCTGGAACAGGGAGTTATAGCGGCTGATTTTGACACTGAAGATCGCAGCTTGGTGGTGTGGGAGGAGCCCGCCAACGGTTCTATATTCGACTGGGGTAATGACCCCTCTCCGGGAGAAGATATGGTTTCATTGCCTGAGGCTAGACCTTCCACTTTATTTTCCGAGGGACGTAAAGATGGCTGGCAGATCGTACCATTCAAGAAGGCGGGGGGTAGGCGGAGGAAGTTGATGGCACCTCAGTCGGATCGACTTCTTCGATCACATGCTTTCCGGGTTAGGCGGGACCCCCAAAGGGTCCATGGTTAAATTCCTTATTTGGAATGTTCGGGGGACGGCGAACAGATCTACTTTATGCCGTCTCAGGTCCTTGTGTCGGACCAACTCTATTCAGGTTCTTGCTATTATTGAACCCAAGGTGATATCCTCTAAGCTTCTTTCTTATCAACTGAGGTTGGGTTTTGATGGTAGCTTTTGCAATGATAAGCGCAATATTTGGTTTCTCTGCAAGTCGGGTTTTGGGATCAATTATATTGATTCTTGTGATCAGGCTATCACGGTGCAGCTTTCTTTGAGCTATTTTTTGGATCCGGTACGGTTGTCGGTTGTTCATGGTGCAGGGACACGACAGGGGAGGAGGCGTATATGGAGGCACCTTCTGGACGTCCAATCCAGGGACATTGGCTTGCCCTGGGCGGTGGGCGGGGACTTCAATATTATTGCTTCTCCGGATGAGAAATTTGGAGGTCGACCTCCTGACACGAGGGCCATTGCGGACTTTCTCAACTTTCAGTTGGCTGCCGGGCTCTCTGATGTTGGTTTCAGAGGTAGCATTTATACTTGGGTGAATGGTCAGTCGGGGGTTGATCGGCAGGGATCCCGCCTTGATAGGGTACTCGCGACGGGTAGTTGGCTGGATGGAGTCCAGGTCTCTTGCGAGCATCTTAATCGGGCAGAATCTGATCATTCTCCTCTATTGATATCCTGCCAGCCAGCTTCCTCCCCTCAGCGTCGAGGCTTCCGTTTTCTCGACTTTTGGCCGTCTCATCCGGACTTCCTTACGGTTGTTGCTCGGGCGTGGAATTCATGCTAGCATTATGATGCGCTTGAGCGGTTGGGCATGCGTTTGCGGACGACGGGGCATGTTCTGGCTGGATGGAGCAGAGCTACTTTCAGAGACGTTTTTCAGGAGGCCCGTCAGGCCGAGGACGCTACCTTAGCGGCGGAGCAGGATTATGAGCTTCATCCTTCGGGGGGAAGGGCTTCCTGGATGGAGGCCGTAGCCAGATTGAAGCAAAAGGTCCAAGTTGAGGAGTCTTTCTGGAAACAAAAAGCCAAATTGAGATGGGACCTGGAAGGGGATAAGAATACTCGATTTTTCCATGAGTGCACCAGGAGCAGGCAAAGAAAGGCGGGTATTCAGAAAATTATTCGGGCGGATGGATCAGAAACTGGTTCTATTACGGAGGTGGCGACGGAGGCTTCTTTATTCTTCTCTAAGATGTTCAGGGCTGAGCCTATTACAGACGAGGATGCCTTCCTCGATGTCATCCCTAACATCATCTCTATGGAGGACAATTCTGAGCTTGTTCGTTGTCCGGATAGAGCGGAGTTGTTGGAGATTGTTCGGGGGATGGACTCGGCTAGTGGCGCCGGACCGAATGTATTTTCTGGGAGATTCTTCTCATATTGTTGGGATATTATCGCTGCTGATGTGGAGGAAGCCATTGGTTCTTTTTCTTGGGTGCACGCCTTCCGGTCTCCATTTTTGATACTTTCTTATTTCTTATCCCCAAAGTCGAGCACCCGAGGAATCTTTCTGATTTTCGTCCTATTAGTCTGTGCAATTTCTGTAACAAGATAATTCCAAGATTATTGCTTGCAGGTTGCGGGAATTTCTTCCCAAAATTATTTTCCCGGAGCAAAGTGCTTTTGTTAAGGGGAGAGAGATAGTTGATAATATCATCATTGCTCAGGACATGGTGGCATCTATGAGGGAATCCAATCATGGTGGAAATGTTGCAATAAAGCTTGATATGCAGAAGGCCTATGACAGAGTCAATTGGCATTTCCTCCTGCGGGTTCTTCGGTGATATGGCTTTAATGAGGTTTTTTGTGATCTTATTTATCGTCTCCTGGCGGACACCCGGTATGCGGTTCTTCTTAATGGCGCTCCTACTGATTTTTTCCCGGTGTCTAGAGGGATCCGTCAGGGGGACCCTCTCTCCCCGGCTCTCTTCATTATTGCCGCGGAGGTGCTTTCTCGGAACCTCAAGCTTCTTCAAGACTCAAATAGGAGATCTTCATTTCACACTCCAATTGGGGGACCGCGTATCTCGCACTTGGCATATGCGGATGATGTTCTTATATTTACTTCGGGGGATATTGCTGATTGCGTGCTCTACAGCAGGTATTGCATCGGTATGAGGCTGTATCTGGTCAGAAGATTAATTATTCCAAATCTGCCTTTTATACTGCGGTTCCATTGGCTGAGGATCGTGCTCGAACTATTTCTACTCTTTTTGGATTTTGTACCGGTACTTTGCCATTTTCTTATTTGGGCTGCCCGTTAACGTGCGGGAGACGGAATGCGGGGATGTTCAGCTATTTGTTGGATAAAATCCGTTCGAAGCTGACGGGATGGCAGAACAAGATACTCTCTCCTGGGGGTAAGCTGGTCCTTATTAAGAATGTTCTTTCATCTATCCCTATGTATACATTGGCAGCATGTTGCCCACCCCGGGCCGTTCTCAGGGCGATTGAGAGAATGTTTGCGGCTTTCTTCTGGGGTAGCAAGGATGGGGTTGCTAAGAGGAGTTGGCTGGCGTGGCGGTTCGTTACTCGGACTAAGTCCGAAGGAGGCCTAGGGATCAAGTGTCTGGATGATATTATGGATGCCTTTTCTATGAAGTTATGGTGGAAGTTGCGGCATGGAAAGGGTCTTTGGGTGGAGCTCCTTAAATCGAAATATTTTTGTAAGCGTCATCCATGCAATGCGTTTATGACTTCCAAGTGCTCCCATATTTGGCGACGGATTTTGTGGGAGAGGAAATTGGCGGAACCGTATATATCTTTCAGACTTGGGCGTGGGGAGGGCTCAGCGAGGTACGAAGCATGGATTCCGGGGGGTCCTCGGTTGGGTAGCGTTGCTATTCCATCGGATGAGGGAGTGGCTACTGGGACCAGGCGCGGAACGGGGAGACAAACTCGGGTACGGCGGCGAACCCAGGCAATGGCGCCTGCTGCCTACGGCCAGGCGGGTCACTTTTCGGCCAACATGGAGGACCGAGTTGGAGGGAGAGTGCTGATTCGATGGCTTCGCAGCGTCAGGTGCTCCCCTCGGGGTGGGTTCCGCTGGATGGTGGCACCGGGGAGCTTCGAAGGTCGGCCAGATTGGCCGGGAGGAGGGTGTTTCTTCCTCATCGTCCGGTGACTGTGAGAGCTCTATCGGATAGGGAAAGGAAGATCCGAGATTCTAGGGCGAGAAACTCTGACAATGGTGGTCCAGTTATCCGATTGTTTTGGACAGCCGCTGGATGGGATTTGCCTATATTCTTAGAGCAGTTTGGGGTAGAGGCAGCGAGGAGGCTCAGAGTGGCAAATCTGACTTGTACTTCGGCTCCTGATTCATTGGTTTGGGGTGAGCAGAAAGGATCTTTCTCGCTGGCTTCGGCATGGAGGTGTTGCCGGATCTCCCACCCTACATCATCTTTATTTTCTAATATATGGGGCAAGTGTATTCCGACGAAGTGGAGCATTCTGATGTGGCGGATTTGTCACAACCGGCTACCTACTGATGACAACATTCAAAAGATTGGCTTTCATCTGGCTTCCAGGTGTCATTGCTGTCAGGCTGGGCATGGGGAGACCCTTCAGCATATTTTATTCTACGGGGATCTTGCTATGACGGTTTGGTCTGTCTTTCGGGGTTTCTTCAAGGCACGGATGCATAGAGATTTTCTAGCCTTTCTTCAAAGGTGGTGGCGGGGCCAGGGCAGTCACCATCGGAGATCATTGGCCGGTGCGATCATATGGGTGCTTTGGAAGAACCGGAACAAGCATCGCTACGAGGGGCGTAGTGCTGGCTCTGATTTCTTGGTTCGGGAGGTGAAGCGTCAGTTTTCGGAAGTCGCTTTCCGGGCTGTCATCATCTTCCGACTATTCTGTATTGGGCTTTAGAGTAGTGTTTTACTTGTATTTCCTTTCTTTATTTTTGTTACCATGAGGTCGGATGTACTCATTACCCTCTTTTTTCAATAAAGGTAACGATTTTTTTAATATATATATAAAAATATATATATATATATATATATATATATATATATATATAGAGTGTTAGGGGGGGGGGGTAATGTGGCATGTTAGTTTTATATATATATATATATATATCTATATATATATATATATATATATATATATATATATATATATATAAAATATATATATATATATATATATATATATATATCTATATATATATATATATATATATAGAGTGTTAGGGGGGGGGGGGGTAATGTGGCATGTTTGTCTATGTGATAGGTAATAACAGTTTTCAGGAAACAGTAGGTAGGCTTGTGTGTTCTTAGGTTTTTGTAATTAGTGTGTGTGTGTGTACATATATACATTGTGTTCAACCTAGTGTACAATCAAATGTATGTGTGTGGGGGGGGGGGGGGAATATTGGGCTAGGGTGTTCCTGTGTGTGTGTTACAGGAAACTGAAACCAGTGTAATGTGTGTGTGTATATATGTGATAACAGTGCTCAGTTTAATGTAAAACAGTGGAGAATGCTTGTGTATGTGTGTAACATTATGTGTGTACAGGAATGTAGTGTTCTCAGGAAAACATGGCAATATAGATAGGGTAGTGTAGGGTGCATAAAATCTCAGGTTTTATAATTTGTGTGTGACAGTGCTTATCAATGTGTCTCAGGATTTCAAAGTTCAAATGACAGTTTAATAACAGTCTACATTAATCAGTCCTAGCAGTTAACACATCCAAAACCCATTCGAATCCATGAATCTCCTAGCTAATCTTGAACCCAACATTTAAACAATCTAATACATGTGTAATGAACTAATCATGGCAAATTAATCATGGAAAAATGGTTTGAAAATACATTTAAAATCAGAAATCAGTAAACAGGGAATCATGTATCAGTAAATTAGGAAAAACCCAATTTTGTAATCAAAACACAAGGAAATTCAAAAGTGAAGGTGGTTAAGGGGTCGCCCACGTGTACATGAGCTACACACGACGTATCGTGTCCTGGGGAAGCAGGACACGACTTGTTCCAGCTCACAAACACACACAAACACGCGATATAGTACAGTATCGTACGGTGAGTCCAAGGACTCGTGCACCCGACACAGGCCACGTGGATACACGTAGCCGTGCACACGTGTAGCCCACATGTAGGGCTACACGATCGATACCCTACCTTGTGTCCAAAACGTGTATCGTGTCGTGTCCAGACACGTATCAATGGCCAAAAATGCGTGTCTGCCTGTGCGTGCGACCAGTGCGAGAAGGAGAACTCCTCGAATACTGAACCTCTCGAGCCTAACTTTTGGGAGACTAATGTCAGACATTGCCCTGACATTCTCCCCAAAAATTACGTGTCACCGTGTCCTGAGTGAAGAGAACTCAGTGTCCAGTAGCAGGGCACTGGACTGAGGCCTCGTGCACGTGTTAGTGTCCTGATTTGGACACGAAGGAGGACACGAAGTGTGCTCAAACCAATATGAAATCAAAACCCATATATAGGGCTAATAATTAGTGAAAATAGTTTTGAAATAGGTAAAGAAAACAGTGGTTATGGCATTTCAACAAACACATCAATGAAGACATTGATACGTATCCGATACGGACACGAAACCTAATGCAAATGACACCAAACCTTCACTACAACTAGGGGACACCTAGATCTAGGCTATCATGCAAGAAAAACAGAATTTACCTATAGGTTGCAAGGATCAAGAAAAAGCCCCAAATCAAATGGTTCCCTTTGCTAGCCAAATCCTCCAAATTGCTCAAAAACTGAAATCACTCTCCATGAACATCAAATATAGGGTGATTATAAACTATTGCAAAAGATTTGGATGAAAAAGAATTTAAAATGGATTTAATAGGAATTTGGGAAGATGGGGATTTACATTTCCTTTCTAAAAGTTGGTTGAGCACAAAAGAGGCAAGAACAAGTGAATGAGTGTTTAAATAGAGGAAATTCCTAGGTTGGCCGGCCACATAGTAATAAAATTAGGGTTAGGATTCAAGTCATGGGCCATGGGCTTAGTTTCATAAGTCATGAAATGAAAATCACAAGGCATAAGTCATTGCACCTATTATTAATCCTCCTATTTAAAACTAGATTCTAAGTAACTAAAATGAGGTTCACTTAATTTAGATTAGGGTCACACCATGCTAACCAAGTCACCATAGTTAGGGTCAACTTCTAGGTCAGTCTACAAAGTCTCAATTAGTCAAAGTCAAAAATAGAAATCACCAATTCAATAAATTAAAATAAAATTCAAAAATTCACCAAATAAACAAAATATCCTCAAGCTAAAATATGGTAGTGATAAGTCTACCCTCCTTAAAATAATTTCGTCCTCGAAATTAAAAGGCGAAACTAAACTGATGAGAAGGATAGACAATCATACCTCAAGGTCCAAAAAGATAAGGGTATCGCTCGCTCATCTCATCCTCCCGCTCCCAGGTAGACTCTTCTAGAGAATGATGCCTCCATGCGACGCGAACCAAGGGTATCACTTGGTTTCTCAGTACCTTCTCTCGGCGATCCAGAATCTCCACTGGCTTCTCTGGATAACTGAGAGTAGGTCCCACCTCAATCTCTGAATGGTCAAGTACATAGCTAGGATCAGCCACATACCGTCTCAACTGTGATATGTAGAATACGTTGTGGACACCTACTAGTACAGGTGGCAAGTCTAGCCTGTATGCCACATCACCGACTCTCCCGCTGATCACGAAAGGTCCGATGAAGCACGGGCTAAGCTTCTCACCTCCACCAAAACGTATGGTATCACGAGTCGGAGATATCCTCAGAAAAAGCATGTCTCCGACCTAAACACAATCAAGGTCTCAAATTAATAAATAATCAAACATGATCAAACAAACAAACAATCAACCTACTTCTAATCCTATCTCCAGTCAAACTAAGTCAAACATAGTCAATAGTCAACTACTGGTCAACAACTAGTCAATTTCTTAGGGTTTCACCTATGCTAGCTATCTAGGTATTGGCAACTAGAAATTAGCAAAAGGAAAAACTCTATAATAGACTAACTCTTAACTTCCCAATCCTATCAAGTCACCCATAACTAAATACCTATAAGCTCAGCACACAAATCCCAATACCACATATACATAAGCTCAAGAACAACAACCCATTACATGTATCCTAAGTATATCATCTATATACATATATATATATATATAACTGATCATCAAGGTGTTAAAGTAGACTAAACTTATAAGGGACTGAACAAATGCTTAGAAATTAGGCTAAGGATGAATGGTCTGAAACATCAATGTAGGAAAAAGGAAATGTTGCTAAGGAGACTGAATTTATAAGCAAAAAAGACAGGACATTAGGGTCCACTTGTAAAGTTAAAGTGAAAGGAAACTTACATGGTGACTGAAACATGCCTTTAGATCAAGCCTGGCCTCTCCTCTCTATCTGGACTGAACACCTACTAACTACATGCAGGACAGTGGTCTAAAAGAAGTGAACCAAACTGGTGTGCAGGAAATGTAATAGGCAGTATACTACAAATGAGTGCAGGCTACATGCCAAATCAAAATACATTCATATATATAAGCTATATATATTTAACCCTCATCACCTCAGCTCTACTCAAAGTCTAATAACACACACTCCCTACCACATGCCTATCACTCCAATGAAGGGGTCAGATACTATAGGGTGTATTGGGACAGAACAATGGTGTAGCATGGCTGCACATGAAGATGCAGAACAATCACATGTAGGATAATGATAGGTAGGACACATACATATAGAAAATTGATCCAATGCCCAGGTAGAGGCTTTGGAAGACTGAACCAACAATAAAAGAAAGGGTTTGGACATGTATCTGGACAGATGGGCTAAACAGGTATCATCTGTATCTAATACAATGAAAGAGGGACAGAACAAATGATCAAGGAAGAACTCTTATTAACAACCCACATTATATCCCTAATGTATACAACTATCCTAAATGGACTGAACGACCATGCCCAAAAGGTTTAAACTCCACTGTAGGGTAGGTACTGCAGGTTATAATGAAGGATATTGCAAGGCTATCAATAAAGTAAAATGCTAAGAGATGCAATATGTCACCATGTACAGAAGTAAAGATGAGTGCAGACCTCTAATATGCATGATACTAACTCTCCAGATATGCAAAATATGATAAGGGGTTGATGGTTATATTGGTGAGGCAATAATTGGGGTCTGAACAATAGTCCAGTGAAATCTATGATGCAATATGGTAAGTAATGAAATGGTGAGTGCAGTAAACAACTTGTACAAGTCTGAACCAAGGGAACAGGGTATCTAGTAAAGGGTCTGCACACTGCCTATAAAGGTTGATCAAACATGACTGAACTCAACACAAAAAGAACTTAACTAAAATAGAAAACTGGACCAAATATAGGCTAAACGACATGTCTATAACCCTATACAACAATGGCCTATAGATACCAACCAAACCCATACCCCATATGCCAATATCATATGTAGACCTCTCAGTCTTAGGTGAAACTACAACTACACTCAAGGACAGGCTCTGGTCATGGGTGCCTTACTGGAAAGGGTAAGGGAAAATAATAATAAATCATCAAGGCTATAGGACAGACTAACATCCTATATGAAAACTGGTAGGTATTATAAATAACAGGGGAATTATCTACAATGGATTATTATTCTAATACCAACGCTAACTATCATCTCTAGGGTACAGCCACTCTACAAGTCATCATATCATTACACTATGAAAGAACTACATATGAATAAGCTCTACAAAACTAAAATATCCCTACTCTTAAGTTATTTGATGATGGAATACAATTTTATAACAACAGAAGGGTATGATAGAGATGATATGTTTAAAAACCTTCTCAAGATACCATCTGATAATCATATACGTCTGTCCAAAATCATGTTACTCAGAGTCCTCGCCATGCCAGTATGCAAGGCTGCGATAAACGATAGATTCCATAACTGGGGTATACACCTCTACAATCATGTCATCTGGAAATCTCGCAATGCTGACTAGTATAGCTGCGAGAAATTCCAAATCAAATAACCAAGATACGTACATCCGAAGTCAGGTCTCTATGTTCCTGCCATACCAGCTAATATGATTGCAATAAACTACAGGTTCCATAATCAAGTAGACATTTTTACTATCTCTGTTATTTTCGTCAATATATGTTATCAGAAAATATCGTAATTCAGGCCAAAAAATTCATCTCGATAGGAAAATCAAAATCAACAACGATCCATCAAAATTAAATTTAATAATCAAGGAGTGAGAGCGAACAAACAGGGAAAGAATTTCAAATTGAAGTTTAAATAAGATTCTCAAGGGTCATCCCAGGAATCTCTCAAGGAATCCTAACTGTGATTGAGTACCTTCGAAAATATATACTAACCTTACTGCAGGCTGTAGTGATACTCTAGTTCGAAAACTACTACATAAACTCGACCTGCATGGGCCACCACTAAAAATGTGTCACGACCCGCACCCTAGAGTAAGGGCACGAGAAGTGGGTACGTCCAGCCTACGCCGCAGTGTCGACGGTAGAACGTTGTTCTAGGTCATGAACCACAAATAACACAATATAAAATATTCTCCAAAAGGAGGCCAAGTCACAGAAGGTACAACTCAATCACAATCTAGAGGTAGAATATAGCACGATAGAATAGATAAGAAAATCCTCAAAACTGAGGTACAAAACAGAAGTGGAATAAATCAAGTTAACAAATACTAGTCTCAACATCTCCATAATAATACAACTCTGAAATCAAAGACAACAACTAACATGAAAAGAAAGAACAGTCTAGACTATCTATGCTATGCATGGGCATCATCCTCAGCAGCTGCCTGAACCTCCCTAGGGGTCCAGGTCGCGAGTGTCATCTAGGCAAGCTCCATAGTAAGGGGTACAGGGTTCCTCATTATCCTCTGTAAAATTTTCACCAGGTCCAGTCAGGACAGGAGCGAGCATGATACATCTCACGCAGATCATAACAGATTAGAAAATATAAACATGCAAGAGAGTACAATACATGAAACTGAAAGAATGTACATGATGTAAAAGAGAGAATTATAATGGAAATATCTACTATAAATTGAGAACTATCAGTGACTAATGATGTAAAGTACAAAGTCGACATGTGAACGGCTGGAATTGTACATGAATATACTAAAGAGGCGCACATGGTTATACTACTTTGGAATTGTTCACATGACTATTTATACTCCTCCATACCCCAATCAATACACAAGGATCCAGACAAGTTATGTTATGTACATGATTTTCACACGAAAGTCCATAGATGGGTGTACATGAAGTATACATGAGGGCTCAGAACTGAGTGCACATGAATTCCCCATGAAGGCCCATGAAGGGGTACACATGAAGTATAGGTTATACATAAGATACATGAGAAACATGACCGAACATGAGAGCACATGAGAGTACACGAGCATGCATGAACGAACATGAAGCACATAAGAAACATGAATAACATGAGAGTGAGGAATACATGATGTACATGAAACACATGACATAAAATATCCAATGCTTTCGAGGGGGATAACATCTCAATGTAGGGATCCATATTGTACCAATCCGTGATAATATTGTGACAACATCAAATAAGGTAATCAAGAGCAGGAATATAATCCTAAGCAAGTTATGAAATGATCAGAGAATGTACTAGCCTGGTATCCTGAATATCTGAAGAGAATATACTGTCCGAGGAGTGGTGTCTGGCTCCTATAGAACAACACAAGTCACTACATGTCTAAAATAGTAAAATAGACTGCTACAATGCTCTACATGATATTTGGGGTCAATCTAGACTAAAGTCAACCTTTGGTCAACTCTAGTCAACTACACTAGTCAAACTAGGTCAACTAGGTCAGGCCTAACCCAAACAAGTCTCACTAAGCCTAGCCAGCCTATTCTAGCAAGCACATACCATCACAAAGTCATACCAGTCTACCAACACCAATCCACATGTGATTCATGCCAATACATAGGCTATTACCTATGAATCTACATAGGCAGTGTGACATAGGCTATATGCCATACATAGTCTATATCACATATTCCCACACATTATATATACACTAATTTAATATGATTAACATAAACATATATATACCACATTATATATATATATATATATATATATATATATATATATATATATATATATATATATATATATATATATATATAGTGTTAGGGGGGTAATGTGGCATGTGTGTCTATGTGATAGGTAATAACAGTTTTCAGGAAACAATAGGTAGGCTAGTGTGTTCTCAGGTTTTTGTAATTAGTGTGTGTGTGTGTGTACATATATACATTGTGTTCAACCTAGTGTACAAGCAAATGTATGTGTGTGGGGGGGGGGATATTGGGTTAGGGTGTTCCTCTGTGTGTGTGTTACAGGAAGCTGAAATCAGTGTAACGTGTGTGTGTATATATATGTGATAACAATGCTCAGTTTAGTGTAAAATAGTAGAGAATGCGTGTGTATGTGTGTAACATTATGTGTGTACAGGAATGTAGTGTTCTCAGGAAAACATGGCAATGTAAGTAGGGTAGTGTAGGGTGCAAAAAATCTCAGGTTTTATAATTTGTGTGTGACAGTGCTCATCAATGTGTCTCAGGATTTCAAAGTTCAAATGACAGTTCAATAACAGTCTACATTAATCAGTCCTAGCAGTTAACACATCCAAAACCCATTCGAATCCGTGAATCTCCTAGCTAATCTTGAACCCAACATTTAAACAATCTAATACATGTGTAATGAACTAATCATGGCAAATTAATCATGGAAAAATGGTTTAAAAATACATTTAAATTCAGAAATCAGTAAACAGGGAATCATGTATCAGTAAATTGGGAAAAACGCAATTTCGAAATCGAAACACAAGGAAATTCAAAAGTGAAGGTGGTTAAGGGGTCGCCCACGTGTACATGAGCTACACACGACGTATCGTGTCCTGGGGAAGCAGGACACGACGTGTCTCAGCTCACGAACACACACAAACATGCGCACACAGCGCAGTGTCGTACGGTGAGTCTAAGGACTCGTGCACCCGACACAGGCCACGTGGATACACGTGGCCGTGCACACGTGTAGCCCATATGTAGGGCTACACGTTTGACACCCTGCCTTATGTCCAAAATGTGTATCGTGTCGTTTCCAGCCACATATCAGTGGCCAAAAATGCGTGTGTCTGCCTGTGCGTGCGACCAGTGCGAGGAGGAGAACTCCTCGAATACTAAACCTCTCGAGCCCAACTTTTGGGAGACTAATGTCAGATATTGCCCTGACATTCTCCCCAAAAATTGCATGTAACAGTATCCTGAGTGAAGAGAACTCAGTGTCCAGTAGCAGGGCACTGGACTGAGGCCTCGTGCACGTGTTAGTGTCCTGATTTGGACACGAAGTGTGCTCAAACCAATACGAAATCAAAACCCATATATAGGACTAATAATTAGTGAAAATAATTTTAAAGTAGGTAAAGAAAACAGTGGTTATGGCATTTCAACAAACACATCAATGAAGACATTGATACGTGTCCGATACGGACACGAAACCTAATGCAAATGACACCAAACCTTCACTACAGCTAGGGGACACCTAGATCTAGGCTACCATGCAAGAAAAATAGAATTAAAATAGAATTTTAAGGGTTTACCTATAGATTGCAAGGATCAAGAAAAAGTCCCAAATCAAACGGTTTCCGTTGCTAGCTAAATCCTCCAAATTGCTCAAAACCCGAAATCACTCTCCATGAACATCAAATAGAGGATGATTAGAAATGATTGCAAAAGATTTGGATGAAAAAGAATTTAAAATAGATTTAATAGGAATTTGGGAAGATGGAGATTTACCTTTCCTTCCTAAAAGTTGGTTGAGCACAAAAGAGGCAAGAACAAGTGAATGAGTGTTTAAATAGAGGGGATTCCTAGGTTGGTCGGCCATATAGTGCTGAAATTAGGGTTAGGGTTCAAGTCATGGGCCATGGGCTTAGTTTCATAAGTCATGAAATGAAAATCACAAGTCATAAGTCATTGCACCTATTGTTAATCCTCCTATTTAAAACTAGATCCTAAGTGACTAAAATGAGGTTCACTTAAGTTAGACTAGGGTCACACCATGCTAACCAAGTCACCATAGTTAGGGCCAACTTCTAGGTCAGTCTACAAAGTCTCAATTAGTTAAAGTCAAAAATAGAAATCACCAATTCAATAAATTAAAATAAAATTCAAAAATTCACCAAATGACCAAAATACCCTCAAGCTAAAATATGGTAGTGACAAGAGATGCTATGGGGATCAGTAGTCCAGGAGCCGTCAGGGAGATTGAGGGAGCGGATTTCGTTTCGCCATTTCCACATTACCGCCTTATTGGCATGGAAATACTTTGTGCTCATGTCTCCGTCTCGTATCCATTGGCACTTTTCTCTTTGACTCCAGTAAGCTTCCTCGATGGAGAGGAGGTCATTAATCTCTGTATTGACCTCCCTCTCTTCCGCCAGAGATTGAACAGTAGGGTTCGTGGTTTGGAGTTCCAATAGTCGATCCTTGAGTCTAGCCATACGAGCCTTAATGTTCCTGAACTTGTGGCATCCCCATCTGCAAAGCTTCGAAAGGGTGAACTTAATATTATTTGGAAAGGTTGGATTTGCCTGTGCTTTTGACGCCTACCAAGTCGCACTGAACTCGTCTGCGAAGGATCCATGTGTCAACCAAAAAGCTTCAAACTGCTCCGGTCGCTTCTTATTCAGGCAAACATTAGAAGTATTAAGCAGAATGGGGGCATGGTCACTATTTATCCGGGGTAGCGTAGCCACTGTGGAGTGTGGGAACATACAACACCATTGTGAGGTAGCAAGTGCCCTATCCAGTCGTTCACTGATGTTGAGAGCAGGCCCCCTTCGATTAGACCAGTTGTAAGCTGGGCCCATGCAACCGCAATGGTCTATCAT
The DNA here is from genome assembly GCA_029216955.1 of Iris pallida. NCBI lineage: Eukaryota > Viridiplantae > Streptophyta > Magnoliopsida > Asparagales > Iridaceae > Iris > Iris pallida. The sequence continues at coordinate 3,667,742 of JANAVB010044619.1, forward strand.
CTGTCTGAACAAAAGAGTCGCTCGATGGTCGAAACTTCCCTCGCCTAGTTTTTCCTTTGGGAGGAGGGTGGCATTCATATCGCCGAAACAACACCACGGAGTCTGGATAGTAGCAGCCAAAGCTTTGATTTGATTCCATAGTTTTGGTCGATCATACTTCTTGGGGCATCCATAAATGCACAAGAGACTCCGTTCCGGAGCGTCATTACTTGCTTCAATATGTAGGACGATAAGGTTGTGTGTCGAGTATTTTATAGTAGCACTGATCTTGGAGTCCCAACCCAGCCAGAGACCACCCGAGCGACCTTTTGGGGGACGGAGAAGGAATTAGAGTATCCGAGTTTTGGAAGAGTAAGGGTGGTGTGTGATGGAGAAGACATGGTTTCTGCGATGAAAAAAATGGTGGGGCAGGTGGCGGAGAGAAATGATTGGAGAGTTTGAACTGTCGAGACATTTCTCTCACCTCGACAGTTCCATGAGAACACTAACATTGGCCTTGCGGCTGTTTTAGGTCAGCCGCCATGACCTTTTGATTAGTCTTTTTAACTGTGTAACTGGAGTGCCATTTCTTGTTTTCCTGCTCATCCAATACGAATGGGGACGATCGCTTTCTGGAGTTGGGTGAGTCATTCGAAGGAGTAATCTTCTTATGCGAGGTTTTGCGTGCTAGGCGCTTCCACAAAAAATTTTAGGGTAGCGCAGGCCTTATGATAGCACCTGAACTATGACTACCGGATGGTAGTATGCTGGAGCCATGAGTATTGGTGTTGACCTTTTGAGGCTCGATGGAGATGGAGTTGGGTGATTGCTGATGTGAATGTTCAGGGGTGATGTCGATAAGGCCAACCTTTGTCTGTAATATGTCTTCATGGTACTCTCTAGTGCTTGCAGAGTAGCGCCTTGCTCTAGTGAGGGTTCTAAATCAGTGTCCATCAAATCTAGAGTGGCCTGCTCACGCCAAGACGAAGTCTCATCATCCTTTCCTTCCTGCCGGGAGTCCGTAAGTTCTGGGCCCTCTTGATTAGAATAACCCTGGTCGAGTTCCACGTAATGTTGCATACTTAGCACTTGTTCCCGCTCATTGATGGGGTCATCAATAGCTTGTTGTCTCTTCTGAGGAGAATGATAAGTCTCTTGATCCCGCTCATTGCTAGGGACATTAATGGATTGCTGGTTCCTCTGAGGAGAATGGTAAGGCACGAGTCGGAGGTGATGTGTTGGTTGTGTGTTCGCGTAACCTGCGCTCGGTGGCACTACTGAGGACGCGGCGGGGGAAGTGGTCGAAGGCGGGGTCATACAGTTGCTGTGAATCGGTTCTTATCTTGCACCGGGGGTGGAGCCCCCCCCCTCCGCGGAAATGTTCTCTGGGCTTCCGCTCGATAATCATCTTCTTTGATTCTTGGACGAAGTAGCTCTTTAATTCTCCGAATTTCGTCTCCAGACCAATCTTCACCAATGAGAGATTCAAACCTTTCTTTCTCAGGGCAATTTATGTATGAGTGTCCAACCCTGGCACAGAAGGTACAAAGACGAGGTAGTCTCTCATACCTAACTGCCACCTGACCCATGTCGCAACCATCAACACTTGTGGTTATAGACTTTTTCAGTGGTTTAGAGATATCAATCAGTATTTGAAGGCGTACAAAAGTACGCCTTTGCTCTTCTTCTGTCGTCGATACAGGTCGAGGGGAGCCTAGGGCTTTCGCTATGCATGAGATCGCATTGCGGTTAAGGAATTTCGGCAGGATCTTGTGTAGTTGTACCCAAAAATCAGCCACATTAAACTTGTACTCTTCTGGTAGTTTTCCTGGATCACACTTCTCGATCGCCAGAAGTTCTTCATTGATACTCCATGGTGCTTCAAGAAGGATACGATCAACCTCCTCTGCTGATGCAAGTTTAACCAAAAAAGACCCCGCTTTGATATCCAGGTTTGACACGTGAACTGGTTCTGCAGTCTTCCAAAGTTTTGTTAGGATGGAGGCAAGTGCAGTCTGCGTAAAGCAGTGCTTGGAATAGGGTTTAACTGCCATTGTGGATGCCTAGTGTTGGGGGGCCGAGCTTTCCGTCACGGAGAGAGAGATAACCCCAGCGGGGCCTTGTAGGTGGAAGAGAGATGACATCTTCTCCACCACCTCCCTATAGGAGGACATGGTAAATCCCGGTTGTGGTGGTGTGAAGGATACAGCGTCGACCGTGAGGAACGGTGGGGGAGAGGAGAGAGGTGGTGAGGCTTGGTGGTGACTGATGGATTTGTGTGGTGAGGGGGCTGAAAGGAAAGGCTGGGTGTAACGGCGCTGCAAACCCTAGGGGTTTGGAGGAGAACAAGCCCTTAGGGTTTGGAGTAAGGATTTTTACATGTAAAAACTCTAAAAAAATTCATCTTGATATTGGGTCCCACTTTCAAACTAAATCATAAAATCTGATTTCAGTCCATACTCTCAATGTGCATATTGGCTCTGCAGAAAATTGTAGGGTAGAGGCTCCCACTATTGTCGGTCTTCATTCTACTTGTACTGATCTAGGAGATTTAAGTGTTCGATGATACCGGTATTAAACCGTCATGAATTTTTACTGTTGGGGTACAACGGAAATAAATCCAAGAAATCAGAGAACACCTCAGAGAAAATTCACAACCGCAAATACAAGAATTTACGTGAAAAAGAATTACAATAACTCTCTCAACACTTCTCTTCTTGCTCTCAAAAACTCTCTATCACAATCTATGTAGGCTTAAAATCCAATCTTATGTAGGATTACCATATATAGTCTTTTTTTTAGGTGTCATTTCTCCAAGCCGGACCGTGGCTTATAAAGAAGAAGAAAAAAATTACAATGACTCTCTCAACACTTCTTAGCCGTACTAAGTTTGACATTAAACTCTCTATCTTTGAGCTTTTCATTGCTTATTACTGTACTAAGTTTGACAATAAACTTTTTAGCTTATGATATAAAAGAAGTTTGTGGAAGTTTATGATAAAAAAGCTGGAATTTATGTAAACTTACTATGTAATGACATAATTGCAATCACAGTATCAGATTATGATATTTAACTTAAACAACTTTCTGATTGTTGCTCAATCAAATATCTAGGGCATGAGCCTCCTAGATCACAATGTACAATGTGTGTTTTTTTTTTTAATTGAAATCTCACACAGACATACGGTTGGAGGGCTTGAATTTTACCGGTCCCTCCACGTGTCCGCTCCACTACCACCAGACTAGATATTAAAATAGGAAAAATATCTCGTTCAAGTGCTCCTGTGAAAATCACTGCACTGTATTTGTAATTTCGTTAATTTTCCGCCGAAAATAATTTTGAACTTGGGGTTGATGTATTGCAAGTTTTCCTATTCTTTTAACATTGTTCTGTTCCTTATTATCCTGCAATTTTCAGACTAGTTGATGTGAACCATGAAACCCTTTGACTTTAAAGTTTAAGCACACTACTAACTTAATACAGTCCAGATTTAAGTTTCAACTTTTCATACATGGCCGGCCCGGAAGTTGGTTTGTTCTATCCGGAGCTCATTTTGGTTGCCTCAAAACTCTTATTGTCAGCTGATTCTAGAGGATCACCTGCAATCTCGACCTCTTGTAGAGCCACACTGAGTCTGGGTGTTGCACTAAGCAGAAGGAGGGTTGTCCATGTCCGTTGTCTGGCCTGGTCGGACATGTCTTCTATTAGGTTAGAAGGATTCTAATAAGGATCACTACTTTCCATCTGAGAAACTTCCTAGTCAAGATAGACGATGGTTTGATATTCTTGTTGCTGATACCGACAATCAGTACCATCAAAAAGACTACCAACCAAGGTTCGAAGTATCGGTATCGAAATCTGTATCGGATCATTCCTATGAGTATCGGGATCGGCGGTATCGACAATATCGAAGGTTTCGGATCAGAGTATCGAATTGTTTGATATCGAAAAATAAATAATTATTAACATTTTAGAAAATATATTTTATATATTTAGGTATAATTTTAATATTTTCAGTGCTACTTTTTAGTAGTTTTGAAATTGAATGAAATAGTAGTCACCCTTATCGATTGATTTACATACAGATAAGTTTTCTTCTTTTATATGTTTTTATAACCTTTCTATGTCTTTACCTCTTGCTCATTTGTCTTTTTCATTCAATTTTTTTGTCGAATTGACCGGAAAAAAGATCCTGGGGTATCGGTCCGTATCGGATATCGGTCGTATTGGATCGGGACATGTCAAACCGTATCGATATCTTTCGTATCGGAACGGTATCGGCCGATACTGCAAACTGTGCTAAGAACTAAATGAATATTTAGACTTTGGGTCTCAAATAAGTTCTGAAATTTGTGTTTTGGTATCCATATTATACATAATTAGTGTTTTTGGGTCTCAAAAGTGTCACCAAAAATAATTAATGGTACTTTTGGTGACACATTTGAGACATTAGTGACACTTTTAAAATCCAAACACTAATTATGTACAATATTGAGATCCAAACACAAATTTTGAAACTAATTTGAAACCCAAACACTAATTATGCACAACGTTAACATTACAATCACACATTTCAGGTGTTTTACATCACTCTAAATTTATTTACTGATGGACATCCCATCGCCATTCACGCCCTAGAAAGCTATATTGACACAATCCAGACACAACGTTCCTACAGCCCTTCCGTGTACTCCACCCCGGTAGACTGCAGCCACTGCCCTCCCTGTATGAACTGAGCCACCGTGAAATCGTTCGCGACGTTCGGGTCGGTGATCACGTTATAGCCGGTCCAGTTGACACGCCCCGCCGTCCCCGCCCCGGGCCCGACGTTCGCAAACTCCCCGTAGTACAGCGTGTCCAGCGCAAAGTCCCCGTCCCACTCCAGCCACCCCTTCCGATCGACGTGCCCGTCGATGTAGGACTGCATGTAGACCGTCCTCGAGAAATTCTTCCACGGCCTACCGAGGTACGTCGGCACGTGCGTCTCCGCCTGCAGGAGGTCGGGGCCGGGCACCACCCGGCAGTCCTGTATCGAAGTCCCCGTGTTCTGGTTCGGGTCGGTCCGTCCCTGTGCGGTCACGAGGTTCTGCTGGTTCCTCATGGGCAGACGGGCGACGAGGCAGCACTTCTGGAAGACGACCGCGGCGTTGCCGAAGACGAAGTCGACCGTGCCTGAGATCGAGGTCTCGCGGTAGAACTGGCGGAGGGAGTGCGCGTAGAGCGTGTCCTGGTACCCGGCCAGCCGGCAGCGGTTTATGACCGATCTGTCGGCCCCCACCCTTAGCGCCACCGCCTGGTGCTTCTCCGGCCCCGCTGTGTTCTGTATGCAAATGTCCTGCAATATGAATCCGTCCGCTACAGCAGCTACTTGTCCCAATAACAATCATCAGACTTTGTAGCATAAACGTATTGAACACGATACTTCTTTGACACACTCTCGTTAGTTGAACATTACCTAAGGTTGCGGAATTGAACGTCGTCCATCGGTCGATAACGTTGCGGTCGCCGGTAATTACGGTAGAGTCGACCCCGTCGCCGACGATCATCACATTCGTCTTGTTCTTCCACACCATAACGTTCTCCACGTAGGTTCCGTTCTTCACGCGTATCACGTACCGGGACTTCCCCTTGGATGGCGCGTTGTCGACGGCCTCCTGCACCGTCCCGTAGTCGCCGCTCCCGTCTGCCGCCACCGTTACATTGGCTTCGATGACGGGGTTCGCAGTGGAAGCTTCTAGAAGCTTCCGGTCCTTGGCCGCTACCCATGACGGGAAGTTCTCGACGACGACGACATCGCGGCTGTCCGGTGCAGAAACGGCGTTGAGTACAGCGAGCGAGGCGCTGGCTAGCGCGACAAGGGAGTCCAGGCAGGAGGGCGCAGGGAGCTGCCCGTCGAGGCACGTGTCGTGGTTTGTGAGCGCGGCGCTGAGCCACGTCCGTGCGTCGGCGTGGTTGCCGGAGGCGACGGCGGAGGCAGAGTCGAGGAGGCGGTCGCGCGACAGATCTAGCAGGCCGACGCAGTCCGCGAGGGCGGATTTCGGGTCGAGGTTGGAGTTGGTTGGAGGGTGGATGCTGACGAGGACGGCGTCCAGCTGGATCAGGGAGCGGGAAATGAGGGCCTGGAGGACTTGGGCTGGATTTGGCCGGACGGACGAGCCGCCCGCTGCGATGGCGTCGGAGACGATGGTGGCGCATGCGGCAGGGCTGGCGGAGAGGCGGCAGAGGTCCGAGGGGCGGAGGAGCGGAGTGGAGTGGCGGATGGTTGGTTTGTGTAGGGCTATCAGGGTTGCAAGGGAAGCTAAGGAAAGGATGAGGCAAATGGCTATGGCTTTGGCAGGCAGGCTAGTTCTCCTGGTCGGAGTAGGGATGAGAGGCTCATTGCTTGAAGACATGTTTTGGTTCAAGAATATGCATGTTTGTCCATCCGAGTGCAATTTATAGAGGATTCAGCAACCTAGCTCGCACTACTAGTATCGGCGGATACGTATCTCATCGATACGGGTAGGCATGTCCCAATCTGATAGTGATTGATATCGTTACTGACCAACATCAACATTGTGGGTCTCTTTTACCGTCAATTCAGCAAGAACATAAAAGCATAATAAAGTTGTAAAAGTGTGAACAAGAAAAAAATTGTTGCAGGTAAACCAATCAACAAGGATGATTACTAATTTATTCAATTCCAAAATTACTAAGGACCAACATATGAAATATTTAAATTTATGCCTCAATATGTATAAAATAATTTTTCTAAAATTTTAATAATTTATTAATAATTATTTTTTTTCTAATACCAAAAAATTCAATACTTACTCTGATTCAAGACCGTCGGTTGATCTCGATACTTATAGGAAGGGTTTGATACCGATTTCAATATCGATACTCGTGGACCTATCCAGGTATGGACTAGGGTGGGCTCCGGCCCACCCAAAAAAAATTCTTTTTTTTTTTCATTTGATCTTTTTTTTAGGAGTTAGCTCACACACCTAGTAAATCCCAGTTTATATTTCTGGATCCGTCTCTATCCTGAGAATCTTGCTAAAAAGTAGTCAAGTTAGGTGCAAGCAATACCGGCCTAGTGGTAGCGGTGAGACATGCGGCCCGAGTGGTCAGGAGCTCGAATCCTAGTGGGAGCGATTCCGGAAACTAATTACCATTTCCAATATATATATATATATATATATATATGGAAAATTTATGAAATGTCCAAAAAAACGAAAAAGTTTTATGAAAAATCCACCACGCAATAATATTTCATCGCGTGTCCAGAATTAGCAAAAAAATATAAAGAGGATTCCGAATGACCTTTTTGCTCTTCCTTCGAATTTATTGAAAACACCCACGAAACTACTCTTAAAAAAATATTTCGATACTTCATCTTCTTCCATACGTTGCTCACTTTCGAATCTATGTTTTCTCCTCAAAAATCTTCAAAAACTCGTCGGAAAATTTCGGAAAGACCGAGACAAACGAAAAAAGTGCTAAAACAGAGGTCCAAACATCATTTTTTTGCGATTCTAAAATTTTGAAAGGCCGACAAACATTGAAGCGGTTTATCCCAGGCTCCTCGAAGATACGCTCATTTTGCGACAAACCGGGTCTCGTTTCGACCTCCCAGTCAAAAGTTATGGCCCTCTAAAGTTTCAAATGACCATAAAATGCAAGAGAATGACCATTTTCCGTGTTAGAACACGAAGAATGTTAATTTCGCATGAGGGTGGCCATTCTTCGTGTTAGTAACACGGAGAACGGCCATTCTCCGTGTTAGTAACACGGAGAATGGCATTCTCCATCTTAATTTACACGGAGAATGACCATTCTCCGTGCTAAATGGCCATTCTCCGTCTTAATTTACACGGAGGACGGTCATTCACCGTGTAATTTAGCACGGAAATTACACGGTGAATGGTCATTCCAGTGTTAAAACACAGGAGAATGGCATTCTCCGTGTTAATTTACACGGAGAATGGCCATTCCCAGTGTTAAAACGTAGGAGAATGACCATTCTCCGTACTAAATTACACGGAGAATGGCCATTCTTCGTGTTAAATGACACGGAGAATGGCCATTCTTCGTGTTAAATGACACGGAGAATGGTCATTCAAATGTTAAAACACAGGAGAATGGCCATTCTCCGTGTTAGAAACACGGAGAATGCCATTCTCCATTTTAGTAACACGGATAATGCCTAATTTACACGGAGAATGGTATTCTCCTTGTTAAAATACAGGAGAATGACTATTCTTCGTGTTATATCGACGGAGAATAGTTGACAGAAACCTAAAAAAAAAATTTTGTTTTGTTGAAAGAAATTTGACATAAATAAAGATTCAAGAGTTTTCGTTCTTCTTTCAAAACGATGCTAACTCTTATGGAAAAGAAGAAGATCTTCTCTCCATAATTGACCTAATTGTCGGAAAAGAAGAAGAAGAAGGGAAGAAGAAGAAGAAGAAGATGATGAGCGATGATCGGAGTTCGACTGAAAAAAAAGCACGGTGAACTACGAACGATCTTTGTGATCTCTGCTGAAGATGAGAGCAATGAAATTCAGATCTCTCGTGAAGAAGAAGAAGAAGACAACGAGAATCGCATTCCAAATCTGAGTTTGTGCGGAGAGGTAGTTATGGTATTAATTTTGTAAATACAGAACATCTAAAGGGAATCTTGGAAAACTTAACGTGGAAATATATAATTTTGGGCATTTCATAAAACCCATCCTGCGGGTGGATTTTTCATAAAAACCAACCCCGAAATTGAATTTCTCAGCAATTTCCAGATATATATATGTTTGAGCTCTCTAGCCTAGTGGTATCAGAGCGGACACCCGGAGGGGCCGGCAAGATTCAAGCCCTCCAATTGTGTGTGTGCGGAATTTAAAAAAATATATATTAGGTGCAAGCAGACTCATTAGCTTTAATTAGAACAATGTTTAGTCGCCCACTTGTCTACTAAACCTACTCGATTACTTACAATGTATCATGAACAGAGCCAATATATGTACTATATAGTGCGGGCAATCGATAAATGGGACCTGATTTGTGCTACTCATGGGTATCCTAAACATAATTAACGGGAGTTAGTGCACATAATAATGGAGCACATAGATTAAACTATACAAGCAGAGTACAACATTAACCAATTTGTCTACTGCTATAAAGCACGGGTTGCAGCATGCTTACCATCATTATCTCCATATGCTGTTCTTATAAACAATAGCGTAATATATTATGTAAATATAAAGTAAGCTTTTAGTTCAGGGCCACATCAGGTTCTACATATGGAAGTAGTTCCTGTCTGGTTTCGCAATGGACATTAATTTTAATGTGTCGACCATTTGCTAAGTAGAATCTATGTTCTCGCGAACAACCAGCCCCAGCAGTCGACTCCAATTCGCTCGTTACATTTGCTAAATCAATATATTATGTTATATTATGTTGCCCCATGTTTGGTTGACGGAAATACGGTGTTAGAAAAGAAGAGTCATTTATTTTCTATGTTTGGATAACAAAAAAAAAAAGGTCGGAAAAGAAGAATAATTTTTGAGGAAAAAAAAGGGAGAAAGTGGATTGATGTCCAATCCTTGAAGGGAGATCCTCTTCCACTTCCTGCAACTCATGCCGCCCTCCATGGCCCGAAGAGGGTTTCTAAGCCATAGCTAGACAAGCACGGGGTGGGGGGGGGGGGGGGGGGGGGGGGGGGGGGGGGGGGCTACATTGAAACCTAAATTTGAGTCAATTACCATCTTATTATCGGTGCCTAAGTTAGGCAAATGGACCGATTGAATTGTATCGATAGGCAGATCAGCTCCAAGGATGGCTCGATCCGGACTATATATCATTCCACCGGGATGACAGGCCGCGATAGAACTGAATATCTAGGCCTTATGCAAATGAACCAATTGGACGACCACCGTCTCAGCATCACATACAGTCTCCCCTTGGGGCGGCTCCACGAGCATCTCAGATGTTTCTATAGAATCTTATATACACTTCATTATATACATTGTGCTTACAGCTGAATTGACCCATATCCAGTTCATTATACACTGAAGTGACTGAACTAACCCTTACACAGCTGCCGACTGCATTATACAGCTGCTGCAGTTTTGGAGGGGTCATCTCCAACTTCATACACTGTGCTTTTCATTGAAATATTTATTAAAATGGTGCTTCGATTCTTGAATCGGCATGGAACAATTGGCGGTCGCAGCTACACAAGTAGGAGATGAAGATGAGGTAGGAGAAGAGGAGGAACCCCCAGAAACATAGGTAAACAAGTTCTCCAACATCTTCCATAGTCATATAGATCGATCGACTGCAAACTTTTCATTGGGATTTTTATTTTATTGCTTTGATCAATCGATGATTCATAATCTAACATATTATAATTCTACTTGCCGATAGTGCAAACACAAATGTTCGTTAATATTAAAAACCAATCTTTATGAATCCTAAAAACAGCAATATAAATAACTACTAGAGGTGTATTGATGGGGATGACTAGAAACAGGAAAAATTGGTTCCATGTTAGACTTAGAGATGACGACAGTGTGCACCCCTCCAACCATTGGAGGATCTTCTAACATGATGTCAAAGCCCCTCCTATCGACCCAGGCACGCATGGGTCCTCTAGCGTCAAGTTGCCCAAAGCAAGGTCATGGCCAGGGAAGACCTCGGGCAGAAGGGCCTCCGTTGGCAATCGAGGTTTCTCTTAGTGAGGCCAACGAGAAGGTTGTGGTTCGGAACAAGGGCGGAACCAAATAATTGAGCTAGGGAGGGCTAGGTATATACTGACTCACAGAAACATACCCAAAAAAGTATGTATATTTTTTTTTAAAAAAAATGGGGTGAGCTGGAGCCCACCCCCAGCCCCTACCTTGGGTCCGCCCTTGGTTCGGGATACAGCTATTGCTGCATGAGGACTTCTGTAGATCCATGATTGTACCGTTCATGAAAGAAAACTTTTGTCTCCTTATATTGTTCAACTTTTTATATTTAAGTATTATTTACTAATAGTCATGCACCTCAAGTATTGAATGTTAGTTCTTATACCATCCACATGCAGAAATATGATATTCTAAAAATACTATACATGTACGGTTATTTCTTGTCAGAGTCTTTGCATGCTAGATTTTTGCAGTGTTACTGTTGGCCATTGGTCATGGTCGAACCGGATTTTAATAATTGATCTAACCATCTCTCGATATAAGGGCTACTTGATATAAGAGCTACTTGGACGAACTGCTACAGATTATGTCTACTACCATTCAAGACTTGGAGCCGTGTTTATCATTGCGTCTGTATTTCCAATTATTATTTATCAATGTAGTTTTTACATTTTATTGAGTATATGAATGCAATGTAAACCCAGTCGTACTGGCAAATAGGCTACCCAAGAGATGTTTTCAAAAATGCACATTTCGTTTTCAAAACAAGCCCAAAACCAAAAAACCAAGTCCTAACTGCTTAACAATCTTCAAAAGCCCAAAACCTGAGTTGCAAACCTAAAACCCAATTCATTCTGGACCAAAAGAATTTGGAGCGAATTCATCCCGAATTCGCTCCAAGTTCGATTAGTGGAACGTTTGATTTTAAACTCAGTCTTCTCGCAGTTATGGATGCAACGGCTATATGTCGAGATTTTCTCATAGAATTCTGTCCGAATTCTACCCGAATTTTCCTTTTGAAAATCCTATAAATAGAGAAGAATTTTAACCATTCTAACACACCAATTCACTTTCTTATCTCTTCTCTCTAAGCTTACTACGATCTTCCAAAGCCTTCTAACTTTTATTTTCAAATCTCAATCTAGTTACAATTCTCTAGTCAATTTGCCATTATGATACGGGCTAGAAGTTCAGAGTGATTGCAATCAAGAGGCTTGATAGAAGTAAGACACTTCACAATTGAAGTTGGTCGAGTGCTTCGGATCAAAGCTCGCGTTTGTAGAAGTTGCAAGGACTTCGTATGAAAATTTGCGGTTTTCTATAGTGGATTTCAACCGGGAGCTAGAGCTCTCTCGACTGGATTAGTCTTCACAAGAGGGAGACCATTATACATCGTCGTGTTTGAGTTTGCTCTTTGCACTTTACTTTTACTTTCTCATATTTGTGATATATTTCTGTGATCTTACTACTAACAATTTTTAATAGCTAATATTCTGCTGTCTACTCTATTCACCCCCCTCTAGAGTATATCGCTTTATATTTCAATCCTACAATTGGTATCAGAGCGGGGGTCTACAGGTAAAGCGAGATAATATTGTTATTATTTTCTTTAATATAACTGTTGTTACATAGATTATTATATCACATATGTCAACTGTAAAATTCACAAGTGAAGACCAAGCCATAAACAGACCCCCACTGTTTGATGGTACCAATTATACTTACTGGAAAATACGTATGAGCTTCTTCTTGAAGTCTTTAGATTTTGACCCTGATCAATTGTTATCACTGGCTATAAAAAGTCTACTATCACCTCTATTCTTACTTCCTTTATTATTAATAAGCTTTATTATAGTTACACAGAGGAAGAGAAGAAGTTATCTAGCCTAGATGCAAAAGAAATGCATGCTTTTTATTGTGCTGTAGACATAAATGTATTCAATCTTATTACTACTTGCACAACATCTCATAAAATTTAGAAACTTCTTAAAGCTACTTATGATTACAAGTACAAAAGCAAAGCTAGTAACTCTAGAGAGGAGAATAGTCTTCAAAATGATACAAATATGTGCATGATGACATCGAAATTTAAGGTACAACACAATCCCTTATATGAAGAAGAGATTTTATGCCACAACTGCAGAAGTTCAGGCCACATCATGGAATATTGCTATACTACTACTAAAGAGGAGAATCGCTACGAACAATCAAAAGAAGGAAGATTGTCATCTCACAAGTACGCTACCACGAGCATATGGTGTAAAAGTGAAGCAATCGATTTCGAAGAAGAAGAGAGACCTCTCGTCTAGCTGCAAATATATGCACAATGGTATTATCTAACGAGGTACAAAATAATTCTCTTTATGAAAAGAGTAAAAAAATATTATGATATCTGATGCTTTCAGTGATCTATTGGAAGAACACAAAAAAGTATTAGATAAGTATAAGCAGTCTCGGAAAGAGATTAAGGCTTATAAGCTTGAGAATGAAAGGTTGTCCTCTTTATTTAATGAGAGTAGAGACACTGCCACTGCTAGTGATACAGATAAGCTATCCATGGTTTAAGCTGAGTCTGCATGATGCTCAAGAATGTATTAATAAGATGACACAAGATCATATAAAACTCAATGAAGCTTATGAAGCAGAGAAAAAGTATATCATTGCTACACAGAGAATAGACTCATTAACTACTAAGTATAATGAGGCTTGCACGATCTATAAAATGTTGGAGATAACATTGGGTAAACAAGTTGTTCAATCCAAGACACAGTCATACACAAGGCATGTGACACAACCCAAGATTTAAAAAGGATTTGGCACATCTAAGGTTAAACATAACCATGCTTTTTATTATAGTCAATCACACAAGACATATCATACCAAATCACATTCTCATACTGTTGTACATAGCTCTAATGTTAATACTTTCTGTCATTATTGTGGTATGAATGCACACATTTATAAACGTTGTCAGATTAGAAAACTTGTTGATATGAACTTGTGCAAATGGGTTCCAAAAGCTAACAAATGTGGATCCAAGTTTTGGATACCAAAGTCTTCGCCTCTTGATGCAGGTGAAGCTTCTTAAATCAAGTAGAACCATATAATATGTTGGTGATTGTAAAGCTTTAAAGATCATCTTCCAAGCAATTGCACCAACACAAGTGTGTTCACTAGAACCACTTCCGTAACATGCTAAATAATTCTTCCTAAATGGCTAGAACTATAGAATCTTGCATGTCTTTAATAAATTTTTACTATTTCTCACTATAAGTGCTTATTTTTGTTATATTATATAAACTAGTGCGATACATGTTTCTAGCATGCTTAGGATAATGTTCTTGAAATACAGTTGCATGGCTAGTTGCTATCTCAAATGTTATATCACACTATCACACTAAGTAGCATTTATATTTGTCTGACATTTTTTTCATGCATATCTTTTGTCTTTATTTATAAAGTATGCATATCATTTTAGTCAATAGGATCTTGTATTTTATTTTATTTATAATTTATTAGTGCACATTTTTGTATATATCTTTTATATTTTTACCTCTATAGTGCACTATGAAAGCTTCTTGAAAAATAGTTTTAGTATCTTAATCATGATGATCATTCCTCGTTCATTCTTTGGGTATTTTTGGTGGTCCATGTAGATCAATTTTTGGAAAAGATTGCGAACTCGTGGTAGTACTTAAGTTAATCGTACTACTGCAAGCCCGCGACTAGGAAGTGCTCATTCCCAATTAGGACAGATTTGGAGAATAATTAGGACTAGGAAATCCCTTATTTAATTTGACTGTTGGGGAGTTAAGGTTGCTACATAGGCCGTGTGACTTCGGTAGGTATTTATCGAATCCTAAACCCTATTAGATAACTTGAGGAATATTCATAGAATGATTTGCTATTGTGTTTTGATACGTTGGCAGGATCAAAGGTGGGTAGACTATTTGCTAGATAAACTAGGACTTCCTAGTATTCAATTTCTATCTTGATCGTTGTGCAATTTTTTCCCCTCTAATCATCATCATCATCATCATATCATAGAATTCATACTGCTTAGTTATTTCTCTTTGGACATAAGAAATTATTTTTAAATATATTTTTGATTCAATTATCCATTTATTAGATCCCCAGTTGTCTTCTTTAAATTTTCGATCGTTTGATTTTCAAAAGTGATACCTCATCGATCATTTTATTTTCAAAATTGATACTTTTCTTCGAGAACAGATACTTATATTTTTCTATCATGATCAACTTGTTGAAATTCTAGAATCTTCCTTAAAATATTACGAATATAGTTGGAATAGTTTTCGATGACTCATAATGGTAAGACAGCAGCGCACTGTCACCATTTATTTGAATTATGGAGACTGCAGGTTCACTGCATGTAGCCAACAACGCACTGGCGAGACATGACCCCTATGTTAAAGTAATTTAGAGTAAGAATGTTATTAAAACTATGTCCTAGTTTTCTTATTTTGACTTTTGAGTTGTATGTTAATATTGGTAGAGCTAATAGAATATTCGATACAATATCATATTTTGAGTCATGAAACCAAGGGTTTACTGCAGCCTGTACACTGGCGAGGCATGGATTCTCGATGAAACGACTTCATATATGCATACGATTTTCGAATACCATAGAGGCTATATCTTTTTATTGGCATATCACTATTAATTTTTCAGGATCCGCAAAATCTTGCACTCTCACTCCAAACTGATTTGATATCCTATTTCTTATTATTGCATTATAAATAAAGCTTGTAGTTCTTCCCTTCTTATCTTTCTTTCTTATCTTCTATTCATCGAGTCGTCATTTGGTTCCTTCCCGTTTAAAACCTGTTACTAGATTTAATTTCCTATTCCACTAGATTCATAATCACACCTAGATTATGATTCTATGATCATGCGTACATCATTGATCGTGCTAAAAATGATTTCGATTTGGATCATCCTTACGGCTTTTAATCGCAGCTAGACTATTTTGATTATGTTTCGATCGCGTCAATTCGCATATTTTTTTATATTTTGATTCTGTAATCGTGTCTAATTTTTTTGCTTAAATAGATGATCAAGATTATCGTGCCAACAATTTGAATTTTAATCGTTCCTAAACGACTTTGATCATGACTAAACTATTTGACTATAGTCATAGTCGTGCCTATATTTCAAACTCTATTATTGCTAAGGTTTAGATTTATTCCAGCTTTGATCATGTTTACTTTAATCATATTCATACTCTTGCCAATTTTTACTCATGCTTGGATGAGTTGCATGGTTAGCCTTGATCGTAACTACATCCTACTCGTATCAGCGTAATTTAATCCTGTTAGACTTTATCTAACTTTTGATCTTTGATCATGCTTACATAATTTTAGCTAGTGGTTAATCGTGCCTAATAACATTTTAGCTAATCCTATTTCGCTTCTATCCTTAAGCATGCTTAGATTTTATCATATTTTGATCATGCCTAAGCAGTTGTTCGTGTTAAACCAATTTTTTGATCATTCTTAAACAAAATTTGATCGTGACTCAATCATAATATATTTTGATCTTGCCAAATCATAATTTTCTTTTGTTTATTATTTTGATTTTATCCGCGATTACGCGTGACTAATTTGATCATGAATCATATCATTCTCTTGATTATATCATTTGTCGTTCTTATTCATATCGATTGAAATTTTGTTTATGATTATATTCTTAGACGTACCTAATCGTGTCCTTTGAAATTTCGAGAACAAAATTTTTCTAATGTGGGTAGATTTGTAAGCCCACTTCCCGATTTGCAAATCTTATTTTTCTAACTATTTATTTTATTTGAATATCATGATTAGAAATATTTTCTCTTGAAACGATTAAAGGTTATTTTTCTATTATTTTTGTATTTCAAAAAAAACTAATTAAAATTTATAGTTTAAAAATGTTATTTTATTTTTCTAAAAACATATGTTCTTGAATTTTTGGAATTATAAAATATGTTGTTCAATTTTTGGTTTCTAAAATAGTTTTAAAGTTTTCCATTTATGTTTAAATAAGATTTTGATTAAAAAAGGGGGTATATATATTTGAAATTATCTAATGATACCGTTATATTCAAATTACTAGGATGACTAATTATTTAAAATAAGACTTGGGTTATAATAATATGCTTTAAATTATTTTGATAGAAACTAATAATTTTAATTCTACTTTGTTATCTTTTTGTTCAATGCTTCATATTATTTTCTTGTCTATTCTATTTAAGTTCGAGGACGAATTTATTTCTATGGTGGGTAGATTTGTAACCCCTTTTCCCAATTTTTTAAAATATATATATGTTTTTATTATTTATTTGACTTAAATATAGATTTATGGAATTTACAAATATTTTCTAAATTAATTATTATTATAGAAGGCCTTTGTCATGGTTAAGTTTTGAGGTGCAAGATGACAATGAACTTTGGCACGGATAGTGTAGATGTGTGCTTTGACTGGTGTATTAGCCATGCTAGGGAGAGCCGAGCCATATGTGTGTGCTAACTAGAAAAACCAGTCAAAGTTGTGACGTAACCCCTATAGAAGATTAATAGTTATTTATTAAGATTATGACTTCTAGGAGATCAGGTTGTACCAATTTAGTCCGGACTTGATCCGAACCCAAAGTCCGGACTTGATCCGAACCCAACATAAACCCATGTAGAGATGCTATGAGTGCAAAGATGCCCATGTGGACATATTTTATGTATATTTATATATTTCATAACTTATTTTTAAGACATAATAATTATTTTATAAAAATGGTTATATATAATATATTTGTTAGTTGATATTAAATTGATATTTTATTTAGAAATAGAATTTATGGTACAATAAGACTCAGTAGTCACTTCTATTATATATATAAAAAATAAGTATATACATATCTATGTGAACGTAGGTGTATGTATAGGTATATAAAATATATTAAGTTATAGGTATATATATACAACTAATGAAAAAAGGGTACTGTTAACTTCTTCTCCCGACCCCAACAGAACCCACACCTGCAAGTAAAGGAAAAATTCGAGATTTGTCAATCGACCAAATCCATATCAAATCCTGCCAATTTTTTTCAGTGCCATCAAGATTAGATTTTCCACATGACTAACCCAAAATCCAAGTTTAAACTTTAAACTAAATCGATTAGAAAATCAATTGGAACTTTGGGTATATACGCATATATGTTGGATTTGAAATCGGATGAATAAACCTACGAACCCTAGCCAGTCCCCCTCACGAACACCCCGACCCTTCCACGCCAGCGCGCGCCACCACCAGCGCCACCCCGAGCGCCGGAGCACCGCCGACGGTCGGCCATGCACTGACAGCAGCACAGCAGTAACATCAGTAAGAACAAGTGGAAGGCTGACTTTGTGTCGTTATCTCGGCCACCTCGCTCGCTCATTTTGTGAGCCATTTTCTCTGGTATGAACGCAACATCAACCTCTTAAATTCCTTTCAAATAGAATGACACATACCCCAATTGATCGCTCAAAAAATCAATGCGAAGATGACAGAAAACTGTTAAAAAACATAACATTTTTTGGGTTCAAAACCCTATATTGAAAGGCGGTTTTCGTTCAACCCAATAGATCAATTTCAAATTTTATTTTTCTAATGGATAGACAACATAACCAGTAGTAATTCCCATCAGATAGTTTTTAATCTTTTGAATTATTAGTCAAGTTATTCTGTTTTGAAAATTGGAGAAAAAATAGTTTAGAAACCATCAAAACCATAAGAAAAATCCCGATACGGAGTGCGTCCCGCCAAACCGGACCACTTCATCATGTACTATTTGCATCGAAAGATGTGTATGGTATACCCGGACGTATGGATTCTCGAAAAGTTGATTTGGACGTGTGTGCACGCCGGAATCAACCCGTATCCATCGAAAATCTCTGTATCGGCCACTTAGCAAACTAGCTCACAACTTTGTGCACGTTCGTCATCTCGAGACGAAACTTGCGCTAATAGGAGTGTGTTATTTTTTTGGTCTTGTGAGCCAGTTTGGTCCGATTCTGAGAAGGTTGACGGGAACGCTAATTTGGTGGGCCCGCGATCCGATCCAACGAAAGAATTTGTGTATGACCCATCGGAATCTAACTTTGGACATACGATGGGATTCGTATCGTCAAACCGAACCCGTAGACATATATTTTGACTACTTTAGAGATCGTAGGTACTGGCATACTTTTTGGTACAAAGCGGGTCCAATGATGTACATCATTTTGATTCGAAATTATGATTTTGCTCCTGTGTCCAGAATTGAACTTTTGGGTAGGTATTTTTAGACATATCTTTTATACCAAAAATGTTTGTGATATTTATTTCAGTATCTGGAGACAATTGCGGGAGTTGACTCTTGTAGCTCATTGAGTGGTTGTATGTTATTGGTTTTACGTGCTACCCCTAGCCAACTGGACTATTTTGAATGCAATGGTATTATCGGTTTCACCAGCAAAGGATCCCAAGCGAGTATATTTTTTGGTAGTTTTCATATTTGATAGCTTCTATGATTCGTGTATTTAGTATTGTCTTACATTGATCTTCTGTTAATTCTCGACACGATGGTTACACTATGTAGTATGTATTGATTCCTTTCATGTTATATTTTGTGATTACTATGTTCTTAACTAATTTTTGTGGTCATGACTTGTTTGGATCCATTAGTACTAGTCGGACAGAAAAATACATTAGTAGACATGTAAATTGTAAAACCCCTAAATTTTTAAAAGTATATTTTTAGTTTAGGCATTTTCTTTTGTTTAGAAGATTGGTTTATAGTAAGTAATTTTAAACTTTTATTATTCATATTAAATATCAAATGTAAATCCCCTAAAAATACTAAGTATTTATTTCTATTTTACTTATCTATTTATTTATTTATTTATTTATTTATTTATTTCTATCTTTAAATTTCTTTTGTTATATGTATACTATATGTGTATATAGACTTGTTTTATTAACATATGAGTATGCATTGTCTTTAGTATATATATTGGAAGTTTAAAAATTTGATACTCGTATGTATAAAGGTGTGTGAATATATATAAAATACCTCTATGCATTCAAAACTCTATTTTTTATACATGAAAGTATAATACTATATACTCGTTTAAAATAAATGTATTTTTATTGGAATTATTTTTGTAGGTTTTTGAAAATATGAGGAAGATATAAATTAGTACATATATATACCTAACATAGGAATATTTTACATAAATGGTGAAAATGGGTACTAGATAGGAATACATACCTTTCAATTATATCATTATTATTTTTTAGATTTTTATTAGATTTTTCCATAGAAATATATAAAGGAATAGAGGAAAAGAAAAAAAAAGAAAAAAAAGAAAAAAATAGATTCACCTGCTAGTCGCGGCCCAAACACAAGCCTAAGCAGCGTTGTGTTCATATATATATGAACGGAAGCAGAGATTTGAACTCGAAACCCTAAAACCTCAACCCAACACATGGCGACCCCGACCCCGTCGCCCCCGCACTTGCACGCGCCGCCGTTGGGTGGCCGCCGGATGACCGCGGGCGCAACAACAAAGCGACAGTAGCCGCATACCACAGAAGTAACGACAGCAGCAGGGGCAACAGAACTCCCACGTTCGCAATACGATTGCGATGTCGTCTCTCGCCCGTTTCATGAGCCGTTTGTTCTGGTATGTGAACAACCTAAACCTTTAGGATTCCCTTCAAGTAGTTTCTTTTTATTTGCATCGTACACGACGAAAAATGTGTTCCAAAATCAAAGAAAAACCCAATTTCTGAACGTTCGAAACTGTCCCAAGCACCCATATTTACGGTCGATTTACGACTAGGTTATTTCAAATTTTAGAAAACCGTTTGAACAGAGTTTTAGACCACCTAACCAAGATTAAAACCCTATTTTTAGTTTTATTTGTAGATGACTATATTCTGTTTAAAATTAATTCCAAATTATAGAAAAAATATGTTTCTAAAACATTGAAATACCTCGATACGGAGTTCGTCCCGACAAACCGGATGACTTGGTCACGAACCAGTCACATTGAAAGATGCATATGGACTTCGTGCATGTGTGGGATTTGACGGAACTCGAATTGGTTGCATGTGCGCGACGAATTCGAGGCATATTCGTCGAATTTCTCCGTATCGGTAATTTTCCAATTTTGCCAATTATTTTGTGCACGTTCGTCATCTCGAGACAAAACTTACGCCAACAGGATCATGTTATTTTTCTGATCCTGTTTGCCGAGTTTGGTCCGATTCTGAGAAGGTCGACCAGAACGCTATTTTGGCGGGCCCGTGACCCGATCCAAGAGGCAAATTTGTGCACGGCCTACCGAATTTCAACTTTGAACATACGATTGGGTTCGTATAATCAAATTGGACTCATAGACATATAGTTTGACGACTTTAGATATCGTAGGTACTGGCACGCTTTTCGGTACAAAGTGGGTCCAACAGCGGATATCGTTTTAACCCAAAATTATGATTTTGCTCCTGTGTCCAGATTAGACTTTTGGGTAGGCATTTTTAGACATGTCTTTTTTATCAAAAATGTTGGTGATTTCTGTTTCTGCATCCGAGGATGTTTGCGGGAGTTGACTTTCTTTGCTTCATTTATCTGCCGGTTCGAGCTACTTGATACTGTCGTTTCGCATACCACCTCATACAAGATATCTTGTCATATTTACTGCTTATATTTAGCCTACATTTTTTCTTTAGTTATTGCATGTCACTGCCTATTTATTTCCAGTTCTTTCAGTTGCGTTCTTATTATAGTTTATGATTTACTTACTTGCTTTCCGTTATACATAATGCAAGTGCTAGTCTTATTTTATTTCTCATCTTTAATTATGTATATGAACCTAGAAGTTAAGGGACTATCATCTGTTAGTGGACTTCATAAACTTTATCACGATTGTGCCACGAGATATGTGTGAGATGAGTAGCATGTAGAGGTACTTGCGTGTTGGCTGATCACTCATACGCATGTGTTAGGTCTAACTGCCAATAGATGCATGATAGGAGACTTGGCAGTTATTAGAGCTTCATATATGTTATGGAGATGACATAGATAGACATTTGGGTGGGAAGAATAGTTCCTTGACGTATGGGCCACATTTACACTTTCCTTATTTAACCTGTAAGCTCCGCCGGAGACGCAGGTCATTGATGCCCTCTGACGTTCACTGAGCATTATAGACGTACCCCTATATTGATGTCCTCTGACGTTCACAAAATATCACGGACGTAGTATTTGTAGTAACCCTAGAGGGAGGGTGAATAGGGTCAAACTAACTAATCAAGCACTTAGCACAAGCTAATGGACAATTTTAAAATATAAGTACAAGAGAAGAAGTAACAAGAATACCGACACACGATATATCCTGGTTGTAATGTCCCAAATTCGTGATACGTATTTAGTGTACGTATACGTATTTTGGACCCATATTTTATTTAGTCATGATTAGTTATCTTGGTTTATTTTGCACTGGTTTGGTTTTATTGGCATTGATAGTTTAAATGGTTTTAATGGTTCATTGGTTATTTTTGGATTAGTGAGGCTTGGTTTATTTCATGATTCAATTGGTTTAAATTGCTAGAGAGAGAGAGTTTATTGGCCTTGACTTGGTTCACCTTGGTTTATCTTGGCTTGGTTTATTCCTTGGTTGGTTCGGCATGGCTTGGTTTTGCCTTGGTTCATCATGAACCAATAGGAGAACCACCCACCTACCACCACCACTATCATTTATTAACCCCCACTTCCTTCTGTCTCTTCATTACTCTTTTCTTTCCTCCATTAACTCCTTCACCTACTAGCGAGAGGGAGAGAGAGGTCTAGGCAAGTGTAACTTGCTTCATGAAGGAACTCCAATTTTATTGCTTCACTCTCTTCCTTACAGCATTTTAACTTACTTTAGTACTTGGCATTTCTACTTTCTATGGCTAGATTCTTGTAGATCTAAGTTTATACTATTTTCGGATTTCTTGGGTTTTGATCTACCTAATCTTGTTATTTCCGAGGTTTGATGGTTCCATGTTGAAGAGAATTTCGTTCTACCCCATTTTAACCTATGGAAGTTCGGATTTGGGCTCCGGATGATAGAGTTATGCAGCTTGGAAGCCATGGCTTATGGTGTACTTTTTCTCAGAAATTTGGAGAAAAAGCACAGTCCCGAGCCGCATGGTGTACTTGACCGCATGAACATTCATGCGGCAAGTCAGTTCCAACCGCATGCACTATTGCCTTGACTTGACCGTGTGACAAGTTCATGCGACAAGTATTCCCGGCCGCATGTGACCCAGTCAGTTCAGCCGCATAGGGCTGAGGACCTTATCCTGCCGCATCAGCTTCTCTTGGCCGCATGAGTTGGACCCAGCCGCATGTGCACAGCCTTGACGAGCCGCATGAACCAGACTCACTCGCTGGCCGCATGAGTCCTACGTCCGCCAGCCGCATGAGATCCTGAACCTTATAAGCCGCATGAACTCCCTCCCCCCCGTCAGCCGCATAAGCAATCACCTTGACCCAGCCGCATGGGGCTCGACTTGGTTGAGCCGCATGGACTCATTTTCGCCAGCCGCAGGAGTACCCTTGCCCTCCTGGCCGCATGTGCCTTAGCCGCATGGCTCTTCTATAGCCCTGTATATTAATATTTTATTAGATATTTAACGTCCATTTTATATCCTTACGTCTTTTGTCCTGAACTTGAAAATCATGAATTCATTTGATATGTTTGGAATTGATAATTGAGCATGACGTGATAGTGACCCGTAGTGGTGCACTCCTGACATAATAACCTGACATGACCTGATAGTGGCCCGTCGTGGCGCACTCCTGACTAGTACACTTGATATGATAAACCTGACATGATTATCTCGAATAGCTGTTGCGACGGCTACCTGACATGACATGACCTGTATAATTAATCTGGACACCGTGGGCGATTGTGCTTGTACAAATAATCCAGTCCTGTCTTGCATCATGTCTAGGAGGGGACTCCTGAGTACCACGGTCAGGAGTACCTATTAAAATGGACTAAGGTTAATGACTAGTATAATTCACTAGACATGAAGAGATGTTCCCCAGTTACAGGCGATCCCGTTATCCCGGCCGCAAATGTTTGGACTTGTAGCCTGCCGACGAGTAGGGCACATTTCCAGCCCACTGTTATGTGGGGCACCCACCATTGTCACTTTAATGATTGAACTCTATTGTCACTCTAATGTATTGAAATCTCTAAATTGTCACTATAATGTTCGCCTGGATAACCTGGATAGCTGCAGGGCCTGTGACTACTTGGAGCATCTCATTACATCTTGCTAGTAACTAGGATTGTGATAACCCTCGTTAGTTAATGTAGAAAGCCGTAGGCAATGATTGGCCGTGATTGATTGGATGGAGTCTAGTCCAGTATAGTATTGTCTAGAAGTGATTGATTGCAAGATTGTACCAGAATGATTGAATTATTGTCACTCCAGATTGTTACTATAATGATTGTACTCTTCATTGTCGTTTTTATCATTGTACTCTCTCCTTTTTACCTTAATGATTGTCACCTTTAGCAATAAATGATCAGAGACTAAGTTCTGTTCAGGCGAAGGGTTACAATCTCGGTCCTTGTTTGGTTTAAGGATTGTAACCTGGCTTCCGGAATAGTACCTTCGTTTTCTCTTCATATATTGCCCAGCTATATTTTATTTAGCATGATTCTCCAGTTATTTTACGTCAATGATGCTTCTCTTAATTATTTTCCCTGATTGGGGCAAGTGCATTGGTAGTGCACAAACCTCAATCTGCGTTACTTATTGTTGTTTTCTTACATGTTGAATGATAATGATTTGTTGGTTTTAGTTCTTAAGTGAAGCCTCCTTTGTGGCACTTGTTCTTTCTGGGGTCTAACCCAGCTGGTTTTGTATGGCCAGATACCGGAGCAGCACCAAAGGATCTCCCTGCTTTCCAGCCCGATGGTGGTCACCAGGCGTAACCAGGGCATCGAGTGGGTTTCTTTTGTTCTTCCACTGTAACATTGTAAATTATTCTTTTGAGGCGTTTAGCCGACGAGCAAGTGTTAGCTCGATTGTACTTACTTACTGTCTGCCTACGGGCTGTAACATGATTGACAAGCCCCGGGGGTTGATCATGTATGACTGAACTCTTGCTAGTCCTCATATTTTGTAACGACTAGCTTCATGATCATTCCGAATATATAATGTATGAGACGCCTTACTATTGTGTATTTGGTGGTCTGATATCTTGTAACTATTATTAGTTGGTTGAGATTGAGACAATAGGCTATCTATGACCTTAAGAGACTGATGGATTGTAGTGAAACCCTCACATATCTAGACAGCCGTGACCGTATAGCGGTGTAGATTCCATTCCGTTATACGTAGCTGGCTATGTCTGCCCCCGCTCTCCAGTATTCTGGTTCTGGGGCGTGACACTGGTATCCTCCCAAGGGGCACTCCAGTCCCGAAACTCTCTTCGGCTTTAATCTACTATTTGAGTAAATAGTTACACACGAGTTTGGATCCGAAGAACTCGTCAACTTCAACACGAGTTTGGATCCGAAGAACTCGCCAACTTCTTACACGAGAGCTTTAGTCCGAAGGCCTCTCCGACTTCAACCGAGAGTTTGGATACGAAGACTCTCCAACTTCAACCGAGAGTTTGGATCCGAAGACTATCCAACTTCAACCTTTCACAATAGGTTTTGATCTCCTTCAACAAGATGAAGATCTTTACTTTTCAACTCAATAACTCTAACACAATTTATGGATGGCAAATAAAAGCTTTGTAGAGTTGTTTGTGGATAGGCTTTGGTGGTTTAGAAATTTTTACGCTCAAAACATCAACCTTGAATGAAGGGGTTCAAGGCTATTTATAACCAAAGCATTGAAAAGAGCTCAAATGCAACTTTTCAGTCAGCGATCGGTATACCGTCGGTACGAACCGGTACACCGTCGAAATATCGGTCTGGAATTTGTAACGGCTAGAAATATAGCCGTTGGGATCATTAAATGTTAGAAATTCGACCATTGGATTTTCAACGTTACTAAATCGGTATACCATCGGTATAGATCGATATTCCATCGGTATGCCAATTTTGTAGACAGAAACTTTCTGTAAACAAAATTGGTATACCGTCGGTATAGACCGGTATACCGTCGGTATGCCGATTTTCATCCGAAAATGATCCTGGGCTAATTTCTATCATAGCTTTCGATTTTGCCATCCATTTCTTTGTTTAGAATTATTCCTAAGACTCATTGCAGACTCCAGAAATACTGTAGCAGGTGCAGGCTTCTTCGGAGTCTTGAAATGATGATGGCATGGCTTCTTCCTTTGATAGGTGCTGGCTTTTTTCCTTGGCGGCAGCTGTCCAAAGATATCCAGTTTGTGAAAACTGAATACCTTTCGGGGGCTTTGCCCCCGAACCCCCGACAAGAACTGCTGCCCCCTCGACCCCCGTCCAATGACCGGGCAGCGGAATTCCCGAGTGCGTAGCTCCGGAGATGTCGTCGGGTGGTTCAGAAAAATTTTGTGGGATCCGTCGTATTTGGTTCACCATGATTTCTTCATTACATATGTCCACATTGATCTTGCTTATTGCTTTTCTGCATGTACATGTTAGACGAACAAAGCAATATACATAGTAGCAAGTATGATAAGTTTAATGCACATTAGGACAATGCTGAGTTTAAGTATAAGTGCTAAGGTGATAGCATAAATGTTAGTGATATCATAATGATTAAACTTAATTGAATGACCACAGTCAAAAATATAGTTTTAATTTTGGCAACCCGATTAAATGTAAGATAGATAAGCTCATATCACTAATATGTAAACCAATAGGCACATATCACCAAAGGTATAAGTATAAGTAGAAATGCTATAGCGATAGTATGAAGATTAGTGATAATGAAATGCTAAACTTAACATATTAACCATATTCAAAAATATGATACAATTATTGGACCAACAGTATTTTATTGATTTTCTCTGACATCACGAAACGTTACAGACGTAGACCACTGGTGCCCAATTGGGGACTATGTCGATCCCATTTATAGCCAGAAGTGCCCATGCATCGAAAGTTTGTTCTTAATTACATGAACACAGTAGAATGGTTAGGTGACCTTAGTTGTTGTCATGTCACCCCGTTCTAATAGTAACATGGGACAATGTCGCATCAAGGAATAGTGTGCTACCCCTTGTCCTTGTTTGGTTGTAGGGGTAGTCCACTGTTTCGAGGATGGGATATTCGGTCGTGCTACGATTTGGACTATTTACTTTACTTGTGACTTATGACATATTTTATATTTAGTTTTGATGGCATGTTATTCCTGTATCTTGTTACGTCGCTCTGAGGACCTGGTGAATACTCCAAGTGTGTGCTTTTATAATTTTCTACAGGTGTTCTAGCCAAGGTCGTGATCTTCTCCATTCTTTCGAAGAGGATTGTTCTTGGGTCGTCTTGCTACTTTTTACAAATTCTTTTCTTATATTTCTTTATTCTCATTTTAAATGTTTGGTAGTGGATTTATCTCCGCCCAATGTTATGTACAAAAGGTCAAATTCAAAATTGATTTTATGATATATTTATTCTTTTATTTGTGGATGATATTAGTTGTCATAGTTTACTGCATTTTACAGCTTACGTATATTTATTATACGGCTGGCATGTGTTCGTACCTAGTCCTACGTATTTTGGGACTGGGGCGTTACATCAATATACCCAGAAATATTCTATTTGTCTAATCGTGTCTGATAGCAGTCGCAAACATCACTTGCGGGGTGCCGGATTTACCCCTTAGCCGTTTACATATCGAAAATGGTATTTCAACTCACTAGTTAGATGCAATCTTGCCATATTATTGTTTATATTTTAGTCGTCTATTATTGTTACTTTTTTGTCTTTGTTACAATGCTCTCCTGTTTTTACTCAAATATTTCATATCATGATTCTCTGCTTATCCATCCATCATGTAATTTATTACTATTTACTGTTTTATAGATTTTATCAAATTATTGGAACTGCTGTTAGAATGTACTCGTTCCATTCCTGACTAGAAAGTAATATTTTTCAGATGATCGCTCGCTACATTACGCTTTAGACCGTTGGAGAAGACATGGGTATGTTGGAAGGCTAATCTTGAATACTAGTTAGATAGATTAGTTGTTTCATTTTATTTTATGAGACTTGTAAATTCTTCAAATGTAAATCTTATAAGTATTGTAATTAATATAGCAATGTGAATGAGCACTAAAGTTATATTTTATGTAATTTTGAGCATTGTGGTAGACAGCATACTACCGTCAATATCGCGGTGTAGGCTGGACTTGGACATGCACTCGCATCCCCAAAAACGGGTACGAGTTGTGACAGTATTTATTTATCTTATAGTTAGGGATTCTGGATTTTGATGATGTTTGATAATACTGCATATATTCTTTTAAATCTAAGTTTTTAAAAGTAGAGATCATTTTGGGTACAAGCCGAAAGGGTTCTTCTACCATACAGGTGTAAATAGCCTGAAGCGACGCGGTGTACTAGTCTTCGAACTACTGCTAGCTAGGAACAGACCCCTACAGCTAACCCAAAGTGATAAGTACTTTATAGACTTAAGATTTATTAAGGTCCACTTACAACTATTATCTATTTCTGGATCCAAGGCACTTAACCCGGTAGGGGTGAGCATTATTCGATTTTAGACCGAAAATCGAACCGAACCGAATTAGAGATTCAGTTCGATCTAAAAAAAAAAATCGGTTCGGTTTCGATTTTCAAAATACAAAAAATTTCTTATTCGGTTTCGGTTTTGGAGTTTTATTTCGGTCCAAAACCGAAAATCGAATAAGAATTATACATATATATATATATATATATATATATATATATATATATATATATATATATATATATATATATATATATATTGAATTTCAACTTTGATAATTTAACAACTAACCCACCCAACTTTGTGAATAACTTTGAAATTCACCGAATGTGCGTATAAAGTTATAATTTTTAATATAATTTTACTATGATCCTAATTTTGGGTCCGACCCATTGATTTCAACCAAACGAGCCGAATAAACTGAATTTATTATTCGGTTCGATTCAGTTTCGGTTTTGGCTAATTCGGTTCGATTTCGGTTTTGCATTTTTAGAATTTCGGTTTATTCGGTTTTGACTAATTCGGTTCGGTTGAAACAGAATAAGCCAAACGCTCACCCCTAGAACCCGATCCCCTAAGTTCCAAAATACATCAACATATCTAGCTCCTACATTTTGATTTATAAATGCTTTATATTTTATTGTTATCCAATTATTTATAAATGCCTTTTGGGTAATTGACTTGTGCTTATAGCTACAAATGATTTGAATTTTTTCTGTTTGAGATCTTTCGATTCCATTGAATGCGCTTATTTCGTCAAAATATTTTGTAAATCGACCTATAATCTTGGATTGATCTCAATTCTAAGCAAAAATGATATGGATTTCGATTTGGACTTTCATTTTTTTAATATTTTCACAAAAGGTAGCATACATTGATCTTCCATATGTTAATGTTTGTCATCTTTTGATATATTCATATTTTTCACACTATTCTATTATTAAGACAGTTTTCAAAAATTCTTTACCGTCTTGAAGCTTATTTTATTATTTGAATATTTCTTATATTTTTTAATTGAAAATATATTTTGTTTGTTCATCTTTAAGCATTTATTTATTGAATATTTTTTTTTACTTGCCTAAAGATGATATTTGTTTTAAGTTTAAAACATTATATGCAATGATCAAAGGAAAGAAAGATGCATATCTCGGATATCTCTTAGATTTTGTGGTTATCGATTTTATCTATCTTATGCATATAAATAGTTTTCAACTAGATACGCATATTTTAAGGGAAGCAAATTAATTATTTCAATTCATTTCTTAATATGTGGTATATCTAGTTCGTCATTCTTTTATTTAAAATATCTTATTGATTTGGTCATGATATTTTGTTTTATAGTGGATTTATGAGAGAATATGATTCTTCTTGGTTCTCTCATTTTCATAGGTTTACAAATTAGAACTTTTTCTTATATTATCTTGATTTCTTTTATTGATAATTATTGTTTTGCTTTTCTTATTGATGACTTGATCTAGACATTACTATATTTGTCTAGATGTTATCTTATTAGACTCTGTTTATGTCTAGGTATTCTTGAAAATGTTCCTACATTCCAAGATAGTATTATTTTCTTTTATGCACTTCTATAGTTGTGAGATGTTGAGTTGATTGTTTTCAAACTCTTTTATTATTATGCATTTTCATTTTCGTATTTCTTGTCTCTTTGGTATGCACTAATGCTTAGCACAATCTCTTAGCTACTACTTCAGATCATAAACTGCTTGTGAATTTTATGTTATTTTCTTTATTATTTTTGTTTTTCTTCACTGTTTGTTTCTTATGCATAAATTGTGGGAGAGCTTATCTCTTTGCAATTATTTTGCTAAGTGACAACAAGGTAGAAAATGATCTAATATCTTTTTCAGGATAATTTCTACCAAGAGGAGACAGTACCAAACAAACGAGAAAATATTTTGATTTTTGTCAAATCAAGATCAAGATGTTATATCAGTCAAGGTTTGTCAATTATCAAAATGGAAAAGATTGTTGGTCCATTGGTCATGGTTGAACCAGATTTTAATAATTGATTTTAACTCTCTCTCGATATAATAGCTACTTGATATAAGGGCTACTTGGACGAACTGCTACAGGTTATGTTTACTACCATTCAAGACTTAGAGCTTTGTTTGTCATTGCGTCTGTATTTCCAATTATCATTTATCAATGAATTTTTTATATTTTATTGAGTCTAGAAATACAATGTAAATCGAGTCGTACTGGCAAATAGGCTACCCAAGAGATGTTGTAAAAAATGTCCATTTCGTTTTCAAAACAAGCCCAAAATCAAAAATTCAGTTCCTAACTGCTTAACAATCTTTAAAAGCCCAAAATCTGAGTTGCAAACCCAAAACCCAATTCATTATGAACCAACAGAATTCGGAGCGAATTCGTCCCGAATTCGTTCCGAGTTCGGTTAGTGAAACGTTTGATTTTAAACTTAGTCTTCCGCAGTTACAGATGCAACAGCTATATGCCGAGATTCTCTCATAAAATTTTGTCTGAATTCTATCAGAATTCTCCCTTTTGAAAATCCTATAAATAGAGAAGATTTTTTACCATTCCAACACACCAATTCACTTTATCTCTTCTCTCTAAGCTTACTATGATCTTCCAAAGCCTTCTAAGCTTTCATTTTCAAATTCCAAGCCAGTTACAATCCTCTAGTCGATTTGTCAGTACGGTACGGTTTAGAAGTTCAAAATGGTTGTAATCAAGAGGCTTGATAGAAGTAAGACACTTCACAATTGAAGTTGGTCGAGTACTTCGGATCAAAGCTCACGTTTGTAGAATTTGCAAGGACTTCTTATGAAAACTTACAATTTTTCATAGTGAATTTCAACCGGGAGGTAGAGTTCTCTCGACTGGATTAGTCCTCATATATAAGAGGGAGACCAGTATACATTGTCATGTTTGAGTTTGCTCTTTGCACTTTACTTTTACTTTCTTATATCTGTGATCTTGCTACTAACAATTTTTAATAGCTAATATTTCGTTGCCTACTCTACTCATCCCCTTCCTTCCTCTAGAGTATATCGTTTTACATTTCGATCCTACAGTTACAAATGCATATTCTTATAGATCATGTTCCTCATATCTTATCTTAATTATAGCTACAATCATGATATTGTTGTATAGTTGTCTTTAATATAGTAGATATGTAGCTACATTGTATTACTGTGTTTTGCTCCACCTTGACTGATAACGATGACCAATTTAGAGGAGGACTATCCTACACACTATAGTTTCCACGAGGACGTGGCTACTTTAGGAGAACAATTTAGTCCCATGGATTGTTAGATAGTTTAGTTGGTTTCTTTTAGATCTTTAAGTTCAATCGTTATTAATTAATTAGCAGATTTGTCCTCGATGATTAGACATTTTCTATGTGATGGATGTTTGGTATCATTAATTATTGGTGGACATTTAGTTATATTCTTTGTTCCGGTTATTTTCTCTATAGTATCATATATTAGAATTATTGTTGTGAATGAGCTAGTGTATTCTATTGTGAGTTTGATAATTATGGATATTGAGCTATAGACAATGTACTAAATCGATGCTGTAATGTAGACTGAACTTGACGATAAATTTGTATTCCAAAAATGAGAACGAATCGTGACATATAATATACACCTTCGCTTTCCATGCATTATAACAAACAAACAACTATATTTATTATTTATTACAAGTAATCAGATCCTCCATGAAAGGCCACCAAACACATACATGTGGATTGTCCTTTTGTTCTTGATGTGGTGATGGACAAGCCAAGTCAATACTCCATTTACTCGATCAAATGACAGATTATCGATCTATTCACAAAATCACTTTGTACTTCTCATATTTTGTATTTGTGTCTAACAAACTGGAAATGTATGATATATATACTCTAGCTTGATGGGAAGTCTTAGAATATGGCCAAATGGTCGAGTAGGCTTTAGGACAACCCAAGTCAGGCTCCAGCAAAAATGGGATTCTAGACAATCCTAAAAGTAGAGATTCAATGTAAATTTTGGATCAATTCTGAAAATAAAGACCTGTATGTAAATTTTTGGATCAATCCTAAAATCGGGTCTCTACATAAATTTTGGACTGATTCTGGACCGATTCTTAAAATTTGGGCCGTACATAAAGTTTGGACCATCAAAAAATTGGGATCCGTACGTAAATTTTGGACTGATGCTAAAAATTGGAAATCCTACATAAATTTTGGACCAATCATGATAAGTGGGACTCCTATTTAGATTTTGGACCGATCCGAAAAACGGGGACCTTTGTAAACTTTGGGGCCCTTGGCCCATGTCTAAGTCGTCTAGGCTTGAAGCCGGCTCTGAGACAAACTTATCTATGTATATGTATATGTATATGTATCATTCATCATAGATGGGAACTAGTTCGTTGTTGGTATATGCTATAGGAACAAAATTACCATACACAAAATTACAATGATGAATTTTGTGTTGTTTCTTGTTTGTTTACAAATTATCTGCGAGTAATAGCAGGATAGATTATTTAAGCTAACAAAATTTTAGTCTCCTGGTGACATTCTAGCCTAATCTGTTGTTTGTGAAGAACATTTTCTAGGAAATATAGCTTCGAAGTTTTAGTTATTTTGTACGTGTGAGATGTCTCATCTGTGTGTTTGAGCTATAGTTTCAGTGCTAAAAAAGATATTGGACGGGTCACAATGTTTGTATATATTAATATATGAGCAATAGCCTAAGAAGAGATGCAAAGTCGATATGTCCGAGTGGTTAAGGAGACAGACTTGAAATCTGTTGGGCTTCGCCCGCGCAGGTTCGAAGCCTGCTGTCGACGATCAATTTTTCTTTCCAAAATTTTTTTGGTCCAATTTTTTTTTTTCCGGTGGAACGATAGATCTTGTAGTTTTGAATAGGGGTGAGCATTATTCGGCTTTGGACCGACCCGAACCAAATTCAATTTCGATTTTCAAAATACTAAACTTTCTTATTCGGTTTCGGGTCTCAGTTTCGATCCAAAACCGAAAACCGAATAAGAAAATTTAATTACTATATATATATATATATGTATATATACTATACATATAAGTATTAATATATATATAGGTATATACTATAGGTATATACTAAATATGTGTAGGTATATTTAGTTACTATATATTTTAACCAAAAAAAGCGCAAAAAAAATTGGAAAATCGAAGATACCAAAGATACCGAATTGATTTAATTCGGTTATAGACCAATACGGTTCGGTTTCGGTTTTGTTTATTCGGTTTCGATCCAATTCGATTTTGGATTATTCGATTCAGTTTAAACCGAATTAACTGAATGCTCACCTCTAGTTTTGAAGATTAGAATTTTCAAGAAGACCTAATGAGAAATATCTCCCCGTATTAAAGGGAGATTCAAAGAGCGATTTAACAAAATAAAATATTAAAAATAAGAGTTAACACAAAAGAGCGGTCTAGGAATATTTTCGAGACAAATTATACGCCAAAAAAAAAAAAACAGCATCCCACTCGTAGGTGAAATTGCGAAGTGTTGCAGTATGTAACTGCACGAGCAGCCACTAATGCTAAAGACAAACTTTATTGTCTATTGAACAATCAATAACATTCATTCATGTAGAATTGTAACAACCATTTTCACGTCTTGTATAAATTATTGGCAGCCACCAATGTTAAATTATTATTCTTGGTCTTTCGACTACAACACGTCAATGTTGTCCAAGTAGATGATGACACTACTATTGAGTTGGGAGAATTCCGCTAGCAGATGAAAGAATAAGTCATTTAATTTCAGGTTAATAAATGATGAATTGATCAACACTCAGACAACTGGATGCCTCCACAACATAATCTCATGAAAATTAACTTTGATGGAGCTTTTCTAGATGGAAGGATGGCTGCTGGAGCAGTTCTTCGTGATGCCAATGGAGACTTCATCACTGCAATGTCCAAAGCTGAAGATGGAGGGACACCTTTAGAAGCTGAAGCTATGGGTATTCGACTGGCATTAGACATCTGCACCAGAGAACAATTACATGGAGTTATCATTGAAGGGGATTGCAAACCAATTATAGATGCTATTAACATTAATCAGGTCATTCCTCTATGGCGTGCTCGACATACTATCGAAGACACAAGAGCAACTTTGAAAGCTAACCGTAGTCTTTCCTTCAATATATTCACAGGAATGCTAATGAATGTGCCCATTCACTAGCTTCTCATGCTTTGTTTTATAACTCTTCTATTTCTACTTTGATTTATGAAGAGCATCCTATTTGTATTAAAGATCATGTCTTAACAGACAAAAACAATGTACCAGTTTGAGCTTATGAAATTTGTTGATTTCAAAAAAAAAAAGTTTTCTTTTTCCTTAATTGGAAGTTATTTAAGATAATTTTTGCATACACATGACCAAAGTTAATAAATTTTTCTCAGATATGACAAGTGGTCAAACTAGATGTTTCTTCAACAGTGTAACCACCAGCCTTATCCTCCGAAAATGGATATATTTTTCTTGTTTACAACAGATATATTTTCTAGCATCGTCCTAAAGCAAAATTCATTGACAACCCTATCTAGTACGTCAAATCTAATAGAGGGACACATATAATTGTACTTTTTTATGTTGTCCAGTGGTACCGAATTTATCATTTAAGAGGCCTTCTTCAATCGGGTAGAATGCTATTGAGTTTTAAGGATATTCGGCAAAATAATTATCATGCTAAGACCATTGAAGAAAATGGAGTGGATTAACTTTGCATAACTTCCAATGAACATGCATGGACAAAACGTGTCTTAGAAATGATGACTCGCCTCTAGAAAGGGTTGTACTTTACAACCATTCGAACAATAGGGACTCATTACGTGATCGGTCCTTCTTCAGACAAGATGAACACGTTCAAGCTTTGGCATGCCTGTCTTGGTCACTGGGTCGAGACTTGATGCGTCATATTCATAAATCTATACACGAGTATCACTTTAACAATAGTATATATGGATCTCGTATATTCCAATACGCTTTGTCAAGCATGATCTTTAAATTGAATCCAAAATCATCTCCTGCAAAGAAACACTTTTAACACTCCCTTTTCCTACAGCGGATTGAAGAGTATATATATATATATATATATATATATATATATATATATTATATATATATATATATATATATATATATATATAGAGAGAGAGAGAGAGAGAGAGAGAGAGAGAGAGAGAGAGAGACGGATCCAATCAGCATGCGGACCTTTTAAATATTTTATAGTATTTGTTGATGCATCGACTTGTTGGTCACACATATGCTTGTTGTCCAAAAGAAATGCTACATTTGCAAAACTCCTATCTCAACTAATCAAGATGTGGGCTCACCATCCATATTATCAGATAAAATCTATAATAATTATTAATGCCATTCACGTCAAATATATTTGATGTCTATTGCATGTCCCTTGGGATTGAAGTGAACATTTAGTTTTCTCTGTCGAAAACAGTCTCGTAGAAGTATTTATTAAATGTATCCAGTCGATTGCTACGACCTTGGTGATGCTCACCAAATTAACTTTATGTTTCTGCTTGGGACTATAGAATATTGTATGTATGCATGTTGGCCCATCCGAGGCCCCTTGACCCAATCTTATTCGATGTTTAATTTGTTACTGGGTAAAAACCTGACGTTTCATATTTACGTTTTTTTAGTGTGCCATATGTGGTTCCAGCCCACAGCCAAGTGAACAACCCACATCCAGGGCCGGCTCCAGCATTTTGGAGGTCCTAGAAAAGTCAAAAAATGAGACCCTTTATCCCTTTATGTAATTTTTATTTTTACAAGTAACGAAGATATATTTACTTTGTGATCTCCTCCACTTATACGCTTCTTCCCAATCTTTAAACAATTAATATTAGAAGCTTCATAAGACAAAAAAAACATTAAAAACTAGAAAGGGAGAGAACAACCGTTTTATTTTTATCGTAGGATAGAGATTTTTCGTAAGAATGTGAGAGAGAGAAGGTAAAGAGACGGCTTAGAAATAGGTACAACATTTTATTTTATTTATTTATTATGAATGCTTAATTTTATTCTTCTCCAGGCAGCCATGGATTCATATTTTTTTTTTGGCCCGGTATAAAATAACTAAAATTCAAAAACAATGGAGGCCCCATGGGGGGAGGAGACCCTAGGCGGCTGCCTAGTCCGCCTCCCCCCGAAACCGGCTATGCCATATCTCTAGATTTTATGCTGCAGACCAGAATGGAAGCAATTTTTCTTGTCAACTATGATATTTGGGTGTGTTAAAGTTTATGATAGTGGTTGAAGTGTTCAAGTTTATGATACTTTAAGAGTTTGGTCAATCTTGCTATCTGATACAAGTTACTCTTTTTTAGTTAATATCATTGCTTAATGTCAGATATTTAAGAGTTTGGTTTATAATGATATGATATCATTGTAATTGCCGGGGCACAATTTTTCGATGGAAAAACTTGAGAATATGAAACGATTGTAAAGACAATGTTTCAAATCAACACTTCAAGGAAGGTGATCCTGAATTACGAGAATCTAAAAAGATTTTGTAATCAATAGCAATCGATCGTAGTACTTCTAAAAAAAAGATACAATCAGAATTACTGGCAGCAATGTAGAAGGTGACTGGCGAAAGATGGAAGAACTCCTGCTAGGTGAATAATCACCGTTGCTCAAAGCTTTATTCGCCCTACACGAACAGCTTCCAGGAACCAGCAAGTCCGTCGGAGAACTTGGAACACTCCTCCTCTTCTGACTCCTCGGATGGACACGAACTCCCGTGCAAATGTAATGCTGGTGCGGCGCCTTTCCTCTCTCTCGAAGGCTACTGGAATTCGCAAGCAAATTCCGATCAGAACTGTGTTAAAGAATACTTATGAATTCTCTGTTTACTTGTGTTAAAAAAAACACTTCATAAACTTTCTGTGATGGCTTTTATTACTTGTATATATATAGCCTTGCGAGAGAGAGGATGCCTTATATAGTCCCTGCAGCAACTGCTCGGTTGCCACAAAGTTAGGGTCATGGTAAAAACCATCCGGGACATGTAGCAACCGCCCAGAACGTGCAAACGCAAGTTCTGCTACAAGTTGCGCCAACTGCACGCACCCTGCGCTCCTTGTACTTTGCGCGACAGAATGCGCAATGAGCTGCGCACACTGCGCGTACTGCACGCATTGCGCACGCGGCATACGCGGCGCAACCAGCGCGCCCGTGCAACCCGAGCAACCCGCACAACCCAGTGCAACCTGGGCGCAACCTGGGCGCAACCTGGGCGCGCACCTGGGCAGCACAACTGGGCTTGCGCAACTTGGCTTGCGCAACGTGGCAGCGCATGTGGCTCGCACAACGAGCGCAATTAAAGCGTACTATGTACCTAGCGACGATGCTGACGTGCTAAGTGCAAAGTGCGCCAACAAAATGCCATATTACGCCTCATGAGCCCATGAGCCCGAGCCCGAGTCCGAGTCCGAGTCCGAGTCGCTAAGCCCCTACGGAGCTTAGCTCCCATGGAAATAAATTTTCCAAGAGCAAAAAGCATGAATGCTTTCAATTGTTGATTTAGCCTTTTTTCTATTAGAAAAATAACCCCATATGGCACACCCATGTGCACCTCCACACCATATGTGCATCTCTAAACTAGCAAAGCTAATATATAGAGATACAAAGCATGAGTTGTTGTCCGATTTGACGCTCGGCTTCAGCCTTGAAGTCCTTAAATTTCCCAAAGCTTTATCTTTAGACTTGCAGATAAACGAATGCGTACTTTGAGAAATCGTCGATAAAAGTAATGAAATACTTTATCTCGACCTTCGTGGAGAACTGTTTGAAGTCACAGATATCTGAGTGGACCAACTTCAGAAGATATGTACTTTGATTTACCTACTTAAACAAGATCTATAATCTTCGTCTGTGCACAGACCTCACACTTCTTCAACTCTTTACTTCCACATTTGGAGATAACTCCTAGACTAGACATCTTGTTTATTCTTTTACAATGAACATATCTTAGTCTATTATGCCACAACACAAGAGAACAACTAGAAGAAGAGACAACATTAATGATTTCTATTGAAGTTTGAACACCCCTTTGGTACAAAATGACTTCCTGAAGTATGTTCCTTTATAAGACATAACGACCTGACCCGCGTTGATGTTCATCCTCAAGCCTGCGTTACAGAACAAACTTCTCGAGACTAAGTTTTTGGCTATAGTAGGTACTCTGAAGCGTCAGCGACTTCCCCAAAGTCAGTTGCAACACCATCGTCCCGATCCCGAATACTTCAGCTTGTGTTTGGTTCGCCACTATAACCTTCTCAGAAATAGGTTTGTACGTAGTGAACCACTCCTTCTTTGAGCAAACATGGTATGATGCCCAGTGTCTATCCACTAGTCCGTGTCAATACCAGATGAGTCAACCTGCACAATCATAGCAACGAAGTTAGCCTCACATTGCTCTTGTTGTTTAGGTTTTTTTCTTGCAGTCCCTCCTCCAGTGGCCTTTCTTGCAACAGTTGAAACAATTCCCAGGTTCTTTGGACTTGGACTTGAACTGAGTCGACTTCACCTACAGTTGGTGAGAGTCCTTTTTTTTATTGTAAGAAGCCTTTTGCTACCTCTTGGAGTCTCCAGCTTACACCAGATTGGCCTCAGCCATCTGTTTGGACAAGATGTCTAATTTATTTTGAGCCATCAGTTCGTCTTCAACATGAATCCCGTGTAAGAGGCGTTCACCTCCATATTCTTGCGATGCATGTTCGTAATAAAATTGCTCCACCCAGGTGGGAGCTTTGTGATAATACCCCCGACGATGAAGGTATCGACCAAGGGCATGCCGTCATCCGCCAGTTTCTGACGTAACTTGAGAAATTTCTTGACTTGAGGCAACATGGTCATGTCGTCCTCAAATCGCATCCTCTAGACCTTTTTGGTCATATGAATCTTGTTTCTATTTTTATCTGCCTTGTAGAGTTTCTCTATAGACTCCCAGACGTCCTTTGCATTGACCGTCTTGCTGTAAGACTCTGCCAGAGAGTCCTCCATAGAGTTTAAGATAAGCAACTTACAGAGGTTGTTATCTCTCTTCCACTTCGACTGCAAAGCAGTGGCTTTGTAATGCCCCGCTCCGCACGAGGCATTTGGGTTAGCTTGTTGGATGCGATCAGAACGTTGGACTATGACTTTAGGGGTGCAACTCGGGCGGGTTGGGTCGGGCTTGAGGTCAATCCGAGCCCAACCCGATGAATCATAAGCCTAGTCCGAGCCCAAGCCCAACCCGACCTCAGGTTCAACAGATAAAGCCCAAGACCAAGCCCGGAGGATCGGGTTGGACTCGGGTTGGGTCGGATCCATCGGATTTATCGGGCTCTAATAAAATATTTAAAATAATTTTAAACATAAGTAATATTAAACACATAATTAAATAGCAATCAAGTCTTGATAATTTTATAATACAAACTGAAATAAGATTTATGATAAGGAGTTGAAGCGTTTGGGTGGAGAAATATATATATATTTTTTTTTTTTTTTTTGGGTGGAGAAATATATATATATATATATATATATATATATATATAATATATATATATATATAATATATATATATATATATATATATATATATATATATATATATATATGGACTCCACGGTCTCCTCTCTTACCACCACCGAACACGCATACCAGATTTGGTTCTAGTGACGGCTATCCCGACAAAGACGGAAGCCCCAGCAAATTCTCAATCCCTAACGAAACCCAAGCTCTAATCCTCTTCAATAAGTTTGATGCTCTTGAATCGAAAGATGAGGGCACTCCAACGGAGCCCACCTTTTTTGACAACACTATCAATGAGGAGGACCAGCAGGATTCTGTTGATCACAACATCACCGAGATTATCCCACACTCAGAGGCCACTGCGGAGCTCAAAGACTCCACTGTTGCAGAGCAACCCATCATCATACCAGATCCTGTGGTAGAAGCATTATCGATCCTCGGACCAGACCAGGTTCAGAGAGGACTTCAGATTCAAGCTGCTGGTTTTTCTCTCCAGCAAACTTTGACACAGTTTGACAGCACCAATGACGCCCTGGCCATTCCTCCATAGGAGTTCATCCTGGATTCCGCCGGAGATCAGATCGACCACCCTAGTGAGTCCACTACCGAATTCCGAGCGAACTCCAACAACATAGTAATCGCGACAGTGGCAGATAAACCAACATCGAGCAGGAAAACATACAAGACGGGAACAGCAGATACCCCAACTATCCTAACCAGATCCGCCTCCAGGCGGAACAAAAAACACCCTTCCCATCCTCATTAATGATTAACATCCTATCCTGGAATGTCCGCGGACTAGCCAACAAATCCACTCTGAGGAGAATCTCCACCCTTCGGAAGCTTCACAAAATCAATATTCTCATTATTATCGAACCCAAAATTCCCTCCAAAAGATTGAAATCTATCCAGCTGCAGCTCGGTCTCCCCTAGGCCATAGCTGGTAGTAGCGACATCTGGATCCTTGGCACGGAGGACGTCAACTTCGGAGTCATCCACGACTCCTTGCAGGCCCTTTCTTGCTAGGTGGAACACTCTTTACTCCCTAAGCGCATCATCCTCTCTGCAGTGCACGGCAGCTGTGTCATTGCAGAACGAAAACAACTGTGGAACGATCTTCTAGACATTCACACCAACCACATTATCTCTCCTTGGCTTTGCATGGGAGACTTTAACGCTATCACCACCAGAGAAGAAAAAATTGGAGGTCGTCCGACGCCGACATCTGCCAAGCTAGATTTCAACAACTTCATCTTCAACGCCCAACTATCCCCTCTCCAGTTCACCGGCAATGCCTTCACCTGGTGCAACATGCAAGAAGGAGATCGCCGTCAATACTCCCGCCTAGATAGGGCCCTCACGAACGTCCATTGGGACGGAATGGGGATCACTACCAGCCTATCCCACCTCAACACAACAGAATCTGACCGCGCTCCCCTGTTGATTGAAACTAAAAATTCTTGCAATCCCGTCAAGAAGAACTTTCGATTCCTCAACTTTTGGATCGAGCACCCTCAATTTTTGGACATCGTTGCGGACGCGTGGAACCGGGTGGAATCACCCGACCCCCTCGTACGGGTGAGCAACAAGCTTAAAGAAACGAGGAAAGCCCTGACCATTTGGAGCAAACAAGCCTACGGGGACATTTTTCAAGCTGTGCGGGTTGCAGAGGACGACGTCTCTCGGGCAGAGGCTAGGTTTGCTTGGGATCGCTCGCCGACGGCTAGGACGGCCGTGAATCTTACCAAGGCTATGCTCAAATTCAGGATCAAAGTGGAGACTGATTTCTGGAAGCAGAAAGCGAGATTGAAATGGGACAGCGATGGGGATAAAAACTCAAAATACTTTCATGACTGCGTCAAAGGACGCAGAAAGAAGCTCTCGATTCATCAAATCACCGACGAAAAGGGGAACATCATCACTGACCAAAAGAACATCCAAGCGGCCGCTGCGGAGTTCTACTCCAAGTTATTCTCCAAAGA
Source organism: Iris pallida (assembly GCA_029216955.1). Lineage (NCBI taxonomy): Eukaryota > Viridiplantae > Streptophyta > Magnoliopsida > Asparagales > Iridaceae > Iris > Iris pallida. Next base: position 3,709,643 of record JANAVB010044619.1, read on the forward strand.
GACGGTTCACAAAGACAACTCCTTCCTGAATCACATACCACATCTTATCAGCGACACCGACAATGTTCAGCTGGAATTGCTCCCAACCATACAGGAGGTGACCGATGCTGTTTGGGGCCTGGATGCGAACAGTGCTCCCGGACCGGACGGTTTTTCGGGGGTGTTTTTTCGCACTTGCTGGGACATTATTAAACAGGACATCACTGAGGCGGCCATCGCATTCTTCAAGGGAGCCACTTACCCCAAAGCCATCTCCAGCGCCAAGCTGATCCTTATCCCGAAAAATTCAAACCTTGAATCATTCCGAGACTTTCGTCCCATCAGTCTATGCACTTTCACAAACAAGATCATCTCCAAGATAATTGCAACCAGAATGGCCGAACTTCTTCCAAAGATCATCTCCGAGGAGCAAAGTGGCTTTGTTCGCGGTAGAAATATCTAGGACAACATCATGCTAGCTCAAGAGTTAATCACTGCATGAAATTTCCAGCAAGAGGGGGCAACATCGCTATCAAACTTGACATGGAGAAAGCTTACGACAGAATGGATTGGCAGTTTATTATATCGGTCTTCAGAGCTTTCGAATTCTCGGAAAATTGGACCAATACTGTGTGGAGATCCATCAGCAACTCGTGGTTCTCCACGGTTATCAACGGTCAGGCCGCAGGGTTCTTCAAATCCACTCGCGGAGTTAGACAAGGCGACCCTCTTTCCTCCACTGTTTTCATCATTGCGGCCGACGCTTTGAGCAGAAATCTTAATAACATGATTAACACCCCCAACTTCCAGCACTATCACACCTCTAGCAGCTGTCCCTTCATCACCCACTTAGCCTTTGCCGACGATGTTCTCGTATTCTCGTCCAGGGAGATTGGCGCGGTGGAAGTGGTGCACCACACTCTGCAGAGATACTCCAGATGCTCCGTTCAAAAAATTAACACCGCCAAGAGCGTTATTTATGCCCACCACAACTTCAATCGAGAGTACGCTCGCGACTTCTCCTACTTAACATCATTCAAGGTAGCCCATCCGCCCTTCACATACTTGGGATGTCCCCTTGTGTACGAGAAATCAAACTCAAGCATCTTCGAGGAATTATTATCTAGAATCAGGAAAAAACTTGAGGGTTGGCATAATGCCACTCTATCCCCTGGCGGCAAGATGATCCTCATCAAATATGTGCTCACCTCAATCCCTATTCACACATTGGCTATGTGCTCCCCACTCAAGAAGGTTCTGACCTTGATCGAACAGACCTTCTGTAACTTTTTCTGGGGGCAGGACAAAGGCCACGACAAGCATCACTGGGCGAGTTGGGATTCTATGGCGTGCCCCACCGAGGAAGGGGATCTGGGCTTTACCAAACTCTCCAACATCGTTAAAGCATTCTCGTTGAAACTGTGGTGGAATCTGCGGACTAGCAACAACTTATGGACCAGGTATATGAAGGCCAGATACTTCAAGCACATTCACCCATCGGTTGCCATCTCCAACTGTCGATCCTCGGCGGCATGGCATCGTATTCTCGATGGGCGAGACAGCGCCGAACCTGTTATCAGGCTCAATTTGGGTACCGGTGATTCAGACCCTTTCCTGGAGCGATGGATTGGGGATAGCATGATCCCGAGTATCACGGAGACCCCTAGAGACTGCAGGATCAGCGACCTGTGGGACTTCAGTAGTAACGAATGGAACTGGGACAAGATTCATGATTGGTTCGAAAATGATACTGTGGAGAGCATCCGCCTTTGCGGAGTTAGAATCGGCATCGAGGCGGATGGATGGAGGTGGTCGCTCGAGGCTTCGGGGGCATTCTCGATGCGGACGGCTAGACGCGCTGTCCGAATTAATGGGAACCCGAACTCGTCCGTTGCCCCCTATTGGCACTCTTGCATCCCTAAGAAGTGGTCCTTCCTTATGTGGAGAATCATCAGGAAGAAACTGCCAACCGACGACATACTTAACACCATGGGAATCAGCTTAGCATCTGCTTGCAATTGTTGCTCGGAACGTCAGATGGAGACTATTGACCACATATTCTATCGGGGTGGTCTGCCCGGTCAAATCTGGAGGATCCTCAACCATTTGTGCAGGATTGAGTCGGGCAGTGGGCGCTTCCACGATCTTGCGATCTCCTGGGGCTCTGCCTCCTACGGAAACCAAATCGTCGCAGCGGCCGCCACGTGGGTCATCTGGAAGAACCGCAACAAGGCTAGATACGAAGGTCTCCAATATTCGGCCAACCAGCTCATCCGGAAATTCTTTCGCCAATATCGTAAAAGAAGCACCCGTTGTACCCACAGCTCGAGGGCATTCTGGTCCCCATTCCTTCTCTAGCTCTCGCTGGCCGTTGCACCCCCTCCTCTTTTCTCTTTTTGTGGTGGTATACATATATAGGCTTCGGTATTTTGTGCCTTGTATACTTGTTCTGGCTTCGTTCTTCGAGCCTTGATTAATAAAAAGGGGGTTTTATTAAAAAAATAATATATATATATATATATATATATATATATATATATATATATATATATATATATATATATATATAAGTCAAATTTTGAGTTCTTCGGGTAACCCGGCACATGAACCCGAGCCCAACCCAATTTTTAATCGGTTTCAAATATTTCGATCCAAACCCAAGCCCGAGCCCGAATATCTTCAACCCTAACCCAACCCATTAACGGGTTTATTTGATCGGGCTCGGGTTTAGCCCGCCAAAGTTGCACCCCTATATGACTTGGGTTGGAGATCCAGAGAATTGAGACTGATGCAGTCTCTTAGCTGGCTGAACAGTATGAGTATTGGAACGTGGCGTGCTGGTGGAGCTACGCTTAGTATAAACGTGTGCAATCGGAATAAGAAGACATTTTATGCATGTGAGTGGAACTATCCTTCCTCCTCCTAACTCCGTATGCTTAATAAAATAGAGTAATACGATGTTATGAATTGTCCCTAAATGTTCCATGTTTTGGTTATTGGACAATAGAGATGCTTAAGTTGCTTGACGTTGAAATGTACAACACATGATCATTGAATTGCTGCACGAATCCCACTTGAACTGTGAATATGACTTGATGCTTGAAATGAATTGATAACTTCCCTTCTGTTAATACTGCTTAAGCAATGAAATACTTGAGTAATGAGATGCTGCGTGAATGATACATAAGAAATAAACTGGTTATGCTATTAACACAAAGAACTGAATGAAACACTAGAATCATGTACCTTCTGCGTAACTGTTGATGCTGCCTGTTTTCTTATAAGCAATGAAAGAAAGAATAATGTTCCTATAAAATGAATAAAATGATGCAGGTCCTATTGAGATGAATGAAATATTGTTTGTTCCTCTTAGAAAGGAATAATAAGGGAAATGTTGCAATGATTGATGGAATGAGAAATGATGAGGCTTGGGATCGTTGAGATCACCAAGTGAACAGGTGATAATGTTGGAAAGATGAAATAATGAAATATTGCCTTTAGTTATCTTAATAATTTATCATGCGACTTCGAACACGATCGAGTCGGACATGCATTCGCATGACCATGGGCAAACTTGTATCCAAGGTATAGTTTCCTCGGACGGTTCCTAGGGCCCTGGGGACCGATTCGGCCTAAGAGGTAATACAGCATGCTTTGGTGGCATGATTGGTATCGGGACATTAATTTTGGGCTTGCAACCCGGGTGAATGGTGTGTCGATACCCTTGAAGTCCTATATGGCAAGTCCAAAAATGGTGTATAACACCAGTGGTCATGTAGTCAGGATACATGCTAATCAATGTTTGTGCAGTCAGAGTAAGTATATTGCCTAACCTGTATTTGATGCAGGAATGAGGAGTTGGCTATCGGTAAGAAATCACTTAAATGTGATATATGCACTATATTTATGTTGGTGCAACCTGCCTGCTTAACATGCTAAACAAAATGGTGCTGTAAATGTTGCCTTTTAAATGAGAACCTTCTTAACATGTTAAATTCAGTATGTCAACATGTTGTCTTGCTATGAAACTGCTTAAACATAACTTACATGCTAAGTGATGCCTTCCATGAGAATTGTCGTAACATGTTCAAGATGTTAGTATTAACGATGCCTCAATGTTGCCTTTTGATGATAACACCAAGTATGCTATAATGATGCCTTTACATGAACGCTGCTAAGAGTATGTTTACATACTTCACTATGAATATTGTCCATGAACTGTAAATTGATGCTAGGTCCCAACTAGAAAGATCATTCTAATAAATGCTTGTTATAAAAATGACCACTTAGTGTTGGTTTAGGCGAGTGGGTTGGATTCTGCTCGCCAGTACATAGATGATGTACTGACCCACATTTTGTGGGCAGGTGCTCGTGCTTGGAATATTCTGTTCACGAAGATTGGCTTGATCGTTTCCGCGGTATCAAAGATTTGTTGGGCAGACAGAAGCTCTCCTTGTACAAGATGATGTCTTCTGTTTATAAAGGACATAATGTATGAAATATTGTAATCAGTTGTACCAGTGAGTTATAAGCCAAGTCGGTATATCGAGTTGTAATCCAATGTATCAAAGTATCAAATGTAAGCTTTATAGCATTATTCAGTTGGCTTTCAATGTAAAGTGAGATGTGTTGTAAGCATTGTACTTCAATACAAGTCTTGTACTCTTCTTCAATTATCAATAAAGAGAATAAAGTTCTATATATCTCTGTGTGACTTCAAGTTATCCTTTTATCTCCGCTGCTACAAAGAACTGATGTATTTCTATTCAATAAGAAAGATTGTCCTCATTAACTCCAATGTGTCTGCTTCTGCCACTGTGATGTGTTCCTATTTGAATATAATCAATTATGTACCATCTTTGGCTTGTACAAGTGCAATACTAGACTTGTACGACATCACGCCCAAGTGAGGATGATCGATTCCAAGAGATAAATATGTGAATAAATGACTCTAAGAATTAGGGTGTGACAAATTGGTATCAGGGCACGACTTTACGTCCTTGGTCTCTCCTTTGATTCGTTTCAAATCAAAGTTGTATCGACGATTAACCAAAGTTGCTTTCGCGATCACTCAACGTTGCTTCCACGATTAAATCAAAGATTGCTTCCGCAATTATGTTATTGTTATTCTGTAATCACCCTATGCTGTTTGTGTCTGAAAGTTCATTGACCCTCTTGGCTGCTCACTGGATGTTCTATACAATAAGTCTATATACATTGTGATGCCCCTAAATGAATGATTGTTGTTGGTTTGGACACAAATAACCCAACAATGACTCGATGCCATAGTATGTTATGTTGTGAATGCTGTTTGGAATGTGGGAATAAAGAAAAAGTGGCTATGTATGTTGTAACAAGTTCAGAATTTCATGTGATATTGGAAAAGAATTGGGAACAAAATCATGGATGGATGAGTTCAACAGAATTGCTGAGTTGACTCATATGTGTATCCTTGAGAATTGGAGACCCGGAGATGATGGCTATGTGTTGTGATCATTATAAATCATGAATGTTCGGAATAGATTTGAGTTGGTATTGTTTAACGATGGCTTCGTTTCTGAGTGGTATATTGCCTCTACCACCTCAGAACGAGATGTATGTTGGCCCTTTCCATATGATAGCAATGAGACTAACTGTGGGTACTGGGTAGTGTCGAAACTTAGCTGGGAGTCATGTATTTTTGCTAGATGACTCGAGTGTCCCTTGACGGTGATGTCATGCTGGTAGCGAGATTTCTAGAAATTGTAACGGATGGCTTGGTTAGAAATTGTTTAGTCGAGTGATGACTCAGACTAATAAGACAGTTAGTATGCTATGGGTAAGTAGATTTGACTAGAGAATATTGTGGCTTAAAATATCTGAATGTTGACTTCGATTGGTTGAATGCAAACCATATGTGGCTAATACAAAGTTGGTTGCTAAGCTGAAAGTTTTGAAAATATTGTCGGTGAACCAAAGGAATTAGAAATTTATGTCTTGATCCTAAGGTGTAATAGATGTTAACCCATCTTGATCACCAAAGGATGGTCGTTACATGTATGCAAAGGATTTGAAGTGTATCACAAAAATAAAAAAGTAGTGACTCTGAATACTGGTGTTGCCTAGAGGATGGTTAATTGATACATAAATTGTCAGATTGAATGGAATAAACTACTCGACCCTTGCTGCATGAGATTTAAGAATGCCTGTAAGATAGTTTGATGACTAATGAAAAAAATAGAATTAAGAAATTGCAAACGTGTTGGATAATGTCGGTATATGTGACTGTTGGTTGGGGTATAGTTTGATGGCTTATGACTTAGTGGTGTGACTTTGTCACACAAATCGAATAGTATGATTCTATAGTTATGTTAAGACTATTGGAATCGATGACCCTTGAATAGTTAGCCTTGGCTTATGGGTTCGTGTGGGTACAAAGACATTGGAATAGAAATTTGATCATTGTGTATTTTACTTGATGGATTATTAGAACGATAAAAATTGTGTGTCGGGTTGGGATTGACTGTAATGTTGATAGATCGATCTTGTCGATCGTTGGGTAAGTCTAGAATGAGCCTCTGAGGGAATTATTTCCTTAAAGAAGACCCTGGATAGATAGACTTGACCCTAGCGACCGTGGGCTGCATGACCAGTTGTTGGCATAGCTGACAATGGCGATTTGCTGTTCAGACTGAGTTGAATCCCATAGGTTTGGGTAGAGTTGCCTCGAATAGTTGGTTGTATGTTGGCCTGAGAATAAGAAACTAGCATGATCCCTAGTAGCCGTCCACTCTAGTGAAGTCACATGAATGATTAAGTTTAGCTGTCAGTGTATCTAACCTTAGAGATTGACTGAATAATAGGTGACCATTGGAGACCCATAGGATGACCTTGTGGCATTGAACGAGAGATGGTGGTGATGAGTATTGACCTAAGAAAATGTATGCTTCAACTTGTGCCTTGGAGATGTTTGACCCATTTTATGTTATATGTCGACTTTAAGTGGGAATTGCAATCGTAGGATAATACTTGAGTGGTGCGTGCTGAGCAGTGTATTGTTCCATGAGATGGAATTGACTGCTCATAACAAAAATGATTGATCGGTATCTATAGTCGGGTAGCTGGGTTAACCTTGACTATTGCATAGAATTATAACCTGATTCGGGTAATCGATAGTGGGTGACGTCGGATTGTATCTTTTAGAAAAAATGAATTGCCTCGGTGAGAAATATTGTTGGACATGGGAAGGAATATGAGTGCATGTTGTGAACTCTTGATATGATTGGCTCTAAATTAGACCCTTGATCGAATATTAGAAATATTATGCTTGGATAGAGAGCTTACCCGAGTTGTCCCTGATTAAGTGTTGTGGCCTGGAAGATAGCGATTGTGGAAAGTGAATAAAGTAATAAGTCAATTGAAAGGATGCTAAGTCGAATTTGAAAAAAGAGAGTTATACCGTGGCTTATCGAATCGTACTAACATAGAAGTTGGCTGAAGTACATATGTTTTAGGGACGCCTAAAATATGTGTATGGATCCAGCCGAAGTGATAGGTTGCAACTGAGATAATATTTTGGAAAGAGTTTATCGCACTAACGCGGACTTTGGCAAAAATGCATATGTTTTGGGGATGCCTAAAATATATGTATGGATCCAAACGAAGTGATATATTGCGACCAAGATAGAAATACAAGAAAAATGTTGGTGAATCAATAAGAAGTTGCAAGTATTTGGAAAAGAGAAAGATGGATTGAATCATTGATGGATTAAGTGGTACAGTTGGGTAGCTATTTCGAAATGGCCGAGTGTAATGAACTGAATATTGAATTGAAGCTGAATGAATAGCTCGTTGTGACTAAGTGAATCTAGTAGATGAGTTGTTTCCTTAAGTTTCGAGGACGAAACTTTTTCTGAGTGGTATATTATGTAATGCCCCGCTCCGCACGAGGCATTTGGGTTGGCTTGTTGGATGCGATCAGAATGTTGGACTATGACTTGGGTTAGAGATCAGGAGAATTGAGACTGATACAGTCTCTTAGCTGGCTGAATAGTATGAGTATTGGAACGTGGCTCGCTGGTAGAGCTACGCTTAGTGTGAACGTGTGCAATCGAAATAGGAAGACCTTTTATTCATGTGAGTGGAACTGTCTTTCCTCCTCCTTACTCCGTATGCTTAATAAAATAGAGTAATACGATGTTATGAATTGTCCCTAAATGTCCTATATTTTGGTTATTGGACAATAGAGATGCTTAAGTTGCTTGACGTTGAAATGTACAACACATGATCATTAATTGCTGCACGAATCCCACTTGAACTGTGAATATGACTTGATGCTTGAAATGAATTGATAACGTCCCTTCTGATAATAATGCTTAAGCAATGACATACTTGAGTAATGAGATGCTGCGTGAATGATACATGAGAAATGAATTAGTTATGCTATTAACACAAAGAACTGAATGAAACACTAGAATCATGTACCTTCTGCGTAACTGTAGATGTTGCCTGTTTTCTTATAAGCAATAAAAGAGAATAATGTTCCTATGAAATGAATGAAATGCTGCAGGTCCTATTGAGATGAATGAAATATTGTTTGTTCCTCTTAGAAAGTAATGATATAAGAAATGTTGCAATGATTGATGCAATGAGAAATGATGAGGCTTGGAATCGTTGAGATCACCAAGTAAACAGGTGGTAATATTGGAAAGATGAAATAATGAAATGTTACCTTTAGTTATCTTAATAATTTATCATGCGACTTCGAACTCGATCGAGTCGGACACGCATTTGCATGACCATGGGCAAACTTGTATACAAGGCATTGTTTCCTCGGACGGTTCCTAGGGCCCTGGGGATCGATTCGGCATATGAGAAAATACAGCATGCTTTTGTGGCATGATTGGTATCGGGACATTCATTTTGGACTTGCAACCCGGGTGAATGGTGCGTCGATACCCTTGAAGTCCTATATGGCAAGTCCAAAAATGGTGTATAACACCAGTGGTCATGTAGTCAGGATGCATGCTAATCAATGTTTGTGCAGTCAGAGTAAGTATATTGCCTAACCTGTATTTGATGCAGGAATGAGGAGTTGGCTATCGGTAAGAAATCACTTAAATGTGATATATGCACTATATTTATGTTGGTGCAACCTTCCTGCTTAACATGCTAAACAAAATGGTGCTATAAATGTTGCCTTTTAAATGAGAACCTTCTTAACATGTTAAATTCAGTATGTCAACATGTTGCCTTGCTATGAAACTGCTTAAACATAACTTACATGCTAAGTGATGCCTTCCATGAGAATTGTCGTAACATGTTCAAGATGTTAGTATTAACGATGCCTCAATGTTTCCTTTTGATGATAACACCAAGTATGCTATAATGATGCCTTTACATGAACGCTGCTAAGAGTATGTTTACATACTTCACTATGAATATTGTCCATGAACTGTAAACTGATGCTAGATCCCAACTAGAAAGATCATTCTAATAAATGCTTGCTATAAAAATGACCACTTAGTGTTGGTTTAGGCGAGTGGGTTAGATTCTGCTCGCCAGTACATAGATGATGTACTGATCCACGTTTTATGTGCGGGTGCTCGTGCTTGGGATATTCTGTACACGAAGATTGGCTTGATCGGTCCCGCGGCATCGAAGATTTGTTGGGCATACAGAAGCTCTCCTTGTACAAGATGATGTCTTCTGTTTATAAAGGACATAATGTATGGAACATTGTAATCAGTTGTACCAGTGAGTTGTAAGCCAAGTCGGTATATCGAGTTGTAATCCAATGTATCAAAGTATCAAATGTAAGCTTTATAGCATTATTCAGTTGGCTTTCAATGTAAAGTGAGATGTGTTGTAAGTATTGTACTTCAATACAAGTCTTGTACACTTATTCAATTATCAATAAAGAGAATAAAGTTTTATGTATCTCTGTGCGACTTCAAGTTATTCTTTTATCTCCGCTGCTATAAAGAACTGATGTATTTCTATTCAATAAGAAAGATTGTCCTCATTAACTTTAATTTGTCTGCTTCTATCGCTGCGATGTGTTTCTATTTGAAGATAATCAATTATGTACCATCTTTGCCTTGTGCAAGTGCAATATCAGACTTGTACGATATCACGCCCAAGCGAGGACGATCGATTCTAAGAGATAAATATGTGAATAAATGACTCTACGAATCTTGGCGTGACAGGCTTCAGCAACCCTTCAAGCATTTTTTACCTTCTGGAATCAAAGGCTCAGGATATGTCAACACGTAGTCGACGCTTACGAGTTGAAGATTAAGGCTGACCTTTCTCTTCCAGACGTTCCGTCAAACTTTTCAAGTTTGTTAAAACTTATGTTGAGAAGGTTTGCACGGTTGTTCTCCATCAGATCTGAATCTTGCTTTGAGATTGTTAGTCCCGAAACAGATCTTAGATGGAAGAACGAGAGTGGACAGAGTGATTCTCAAGAACGAATTTTTGTCACACACTCTAGATATGAGGAACTTCGAGAATTGCTTCTCAAGGAGATCCTGAAATCTCTGTCCCGAAGACGGAGGAAGAAGAAGCGAAAGAAAGAAGGATGAGAGAAAGTCTACTTTACTGGGGTGATGAAGATTATCGTTGCTCAAAGAAAGATTTGCCTTTATAGGATCCGCTTCCAGAAACCAGCAAGTTCTCAAAGAACTTCTGGAATGCTCGTTAGTCAACTTTTTGTGACTCGAACGTACTTCCTGGACACAACAGACTCCCTTTTCTCTCTTTTTTGGTGCATCTCACAAAGGAGGTCCAGAGGGCTCTATTTATAGAGTGGAGTGGGACTTCACCATTTCTCCTATCCGATGTGGGACTAAAATACCAATACTCAAAAATAGAGTTTGATATTTTAGATCATCCCACAATCAGCATAGTTGAGTGCCAGTCCATGCCTACCCTCCGAACACACGTCTGTGCATGCACGAGGCATCTTGGAGTCCGTGTCCGAGTCCGAGTTCGAGTCCGAACGACAAAAATTAATTTGCTCCTTTGTTGGAATTAATTATTTTTTCTTCTAGGAAAATACTCCCACATGGCACTCACTTGTGCCCCACCATACCTTATGTGCATACCTCAACACAAGCAAAATATTATATTAAGATACTCACCATTTGGTGTAGCCGATATAAAGACAAAAACACCAACAATCAGCTCTTCCATGAGAGGCCACCAAACACATACATGTGGATTGCATGTCCTTGTGTTCTTGATGTGGTGATGGACAATCAAAGTCAATACTCCATTTGCTCGATCAAATGAAAGATTGTCGATATATATATTCACATAATCATTTTGTACTTCTCATATTTTGTATTTCCGTGTAATAAGTTGGACATGTATATGATATATATGTCACACTTAATGGAGAGTGCTAGAGTATGACCTAATGGACTTTAGGACAATTTTTTCATTGTTGGTATATGCTATAGTAACAAAATTACAATGATGAGTATAGTGTTGTTTGTTTACAAATCATCTGCGAGTAATAGCAGGATATATGATTTAAGCTAACAAAGTTTTGCTTCCTGATGGCATTCTAGTCTTGTGAAGAACATCTTTAACCTGTAGCCTGTAGGAATATCCTTGAAGTCTTAGTTATGATCTACGTGTGAGATGTCTCATCTGAGCTATAGTTTCAGTGTTAAATAGAGACTAGACGGGTCACAATGTTTTTACATATTAATATAATTCTAATAGCACAACATTAACCGTAGAGTCGATATGTCCGAGTCAAGGTTTGTCAATTATCAAAATGAAAAAGATTGTTGGTGTGAGCACCCTGAATTTCAGGTTGATTTTTTTTATTTTTATTTATTTCTGATTGATTTTAATTTTGATAAATAATTAATTCTGTTATTTTTCCTTAAGTGTACTTTCCCGTGCCATTGATATTTGGAGTATCAGGGATGTTCAATTCTGGAAATCTTCTTCACGGGTTTTGGAGTGGACATGATTACCTTCATGACGGTATATGGTGTCCCATCCAAACTTGTTCCCTTGTGCTCTTTCTGCTTCGCTGAACTTCGGGTCGGTTTAGACCATTTGAGTGATATTTATTTCCCACTCTTTTTCTTGATCATTTTCAGCGCGTTACCATGACATTTAAATTGGGAGCGCAAGACCAGTCAGTTTCTTGAAACCAACTCCTCATTGATGATCTACTCGAGACGCTCGTCACCCATGACCTTTGTGTCCCACTCAGACAAGTCATTTTGAGCTCCATTTGATTCGTACAACTTTCCCGACACGTGACCCGATTTTATTTTACGCCACGGCATCACATTCATTTTCTAACTTGATTTGTGGGTCCCCTGTCGACCAAAACCTGTCCGCCCCAATTATGGACATGGCCCACTTTGAGCCTACTATCCGTCCGTCACTTGTGTCCCTTTTATTGGAATCCCCATGTGCTACTTATTTACACATGATCATCAACGTCTAATTTTAATTCGATTTTTGCACAATGTCCAGTTTGACCCAATCCGGCTCCACTGAGCCCAGTCCAGCTCCATGTTGCCCTCCATCGGGACACCCTCATATTTATTGCCCAAAAATATTAATTTCTCATTTTGTCTATTTTTTTTAATATTTAATGGAGAATTTCCATTGATTTTTTACCCATTAGAATGATCCCATTTTTCTAGCTATAAATTCTTAGCCATTGATTTCCCTCTTTAAATCCTAACCCTTCATTCCCAAACTTCTCCTCACAGCCAACAATTGTTGGCCGGCCCTAATTTCTATGGAGAGGACACTTTTTCTCTCTCTCATTTAATATCTTTTCACTCTTATCCTCTCTCTCTCTCTCTTCCTTAAATGATATTTCCCATTCACAACAAAAACTACTACACAGCAGCAGCATACTATACCATAACCACCACGTACACCCGACCTCCTCTCCCACACGGCTGGACCGACCTCCCTCGCCGTGGCTCGGCCACCCTGGCCACCGTCGACCACCCTCTTCCTCCTCCTCTCCTCCATGCAACCACTCCACCATCATCATCTATCAAACCCGCCACTCCTCCTCCTTAGTCGAGCCACCACCAACATCAAATCGCCACCCTCCACTCCATTCCAGCCGTCCCCCGTCGCCGTGCACCGTGCCGTCGTGCCCTCGCCGGCCGGCCATGGCCGTGCAGCTCCGCGCAGCCGCGCGCAATAGCGTGGCAGTAGCAGCGCACAGCTGCAGCGCCCTAGCGCGCACGAGCGAGCGTGGACGCCGCCGCCGACGTCCCGTCGTGACTCCGGCGACCCCGCCGTGGGTGGCCCCCCCTCCGGCAAGCAGCGACGCTCCTTCACTGACGGCCACCGTCCTCCGGGATGTGCCGTCGAGGCGATTCGTGCGTTTTGCACGACGTCCCGTCGTGACGCGCGTGAAATCACGTTCATTTTGGCGTTCCGTCGCAGCGACTTCGTGCACATTTTTCCGAAGATCAGACCGTTGGATCAGCGATTTCTTCACTCCGTCGCAATCTCGGTATATCCACCTTCATCCCTGTCAATTTTCGTCCGTTAATTTTATCGTTTGATACATCAAAACCGGCCACCAAGTTGACCGTTTAAATTGTATTAAATTTGGACAGTTTTGCGGGGCCAACTTCGTCAGCTTGTATCTCCTCCACCGCAGCTCCGTTTGGCGTGCTACCAGTTCCGGTGCGAAGCTGGTATAACCCTCTTACTTTTCCTTCAGTTTCGTTTCATTGTGAGCTTGTTTGATTGGTTGAATTCGACGCCAAAGTTGGTCGTCCGAATTCGTAATTTCCAACTTGTAAAATTCCATTTTTGAACACGGGACTCCAAATTTCATTTCTGACACCACCTTTAGACTTGTGGCGTCGTTCTGGCATATTTTTATATAAAATTTGTTAGATTTGGAGAACGTGGGCCCGGGCACGTTTTTCGGTGCAAAGCGGGTCCCACTTTCTAGGTCAACGGGACTTTTTGACGCCGGCTCATCGGAATCCAATTCCGGATATACCGTTGAGTTCGTATCGTCATTCTGGACTCGTTGACATATAATTTGCTAGGTTTTGGTGGACATTGGATCTGGCACGCATTTCGGTGCAAGTCGGATACCAATATCCGGGCCAACGGGTCATTTTGAGATCGGCTCATCGGAATCCAATTTCGAAGATACCGTTGAGTTCGTATCATCATTCTGGACTCGTTGGCAGGTAGTTTGCAGAGTTTTGAGAACTTTGGCTCCGGCACGCATTTCCGTACAAACCGGAATTCCAAGTTCTGGTCAACGGGCCATATTGAGATCGGGTCAACGGAATCCAATTCTGGAGATACCGTTGGGTTCGTATCTTCATTCTGGTTGCGTGGACATATAATTTGTTATATTTTGTAGACTTATTTTCTTGCACGTCTTTCGGTGCAAAACGGCTCCGACACGGACACCGTTTTGACCCGAAATTACCTTTTTGCCCTTGTGTCCAAATTGGACCGTTGGGTAGGCTATCCTAGCTAATTTGACCATTCTGGACACGTTGGCGATGTTCATTTCATCGTCCGACAATGTTTGTTGATAATTTCTCTAAGTTTAACCTTTTTATAATTAATTAATAATTAATTCATATAATGCTCGTATTTTGGGATTAGTACAACGAAACTAAGATCAGTCAATTCCAGTGATCTCATATCGTTGAAATTGACAAGTAGGATACGTGGATCACTATAATAAGATTATCAACCTTACCGATAATCTTCTTATCTCGATTTGCGTGCCGTAAGTTTCGACGTACAAATAACGAAGTACACTTTAATAATTAGATTAGATTTACCCTGTTTGACCAGAGTTGACCAGTTGACCCAAAGTCAACTGTAAGTCAACACTTGACCTAGTTTGACTAGATTATTGACCGGAGTCGACCTAGAGTTAATTTGACTTAGAAGAACCTAGAATAATATAGATTGCCTGTAGGGATTCTTTTATCTCAACTTAAACCCTTGTAACATGTGTTGCTTTAAATAGGACTCTGTGGCTTCAGTGGGACCCTCCTATGCTTGTCAGCTGTTCAGGTTATCGAGGCGAGTACATTCTCTGATCATTTCATATCCTGCTTAGAATTATTTCCTGCAGTAGATTACTTTACTTGTACTGTCACGTTGGTCACACGGATTGGTACTATATGGATCCTTTCTTGAGATGTTATCCTTAGGGAGCATCGGGTACTCTATGTTCTGTGCGTTTCACTTTCATAGCGTATCATATGCTTCTTGGTTCTTTGATCACTTACGACATGTACCCTCATGATCGTAGAGTCTTCCTGGAATCTTACACTGTTAGGTATTCCACAGAATCCCCATTTTTATGGGACTTACACTGTTGGGTTATCCCCAGAATCCCTATTTTTATGGGACTTACACTGTTGGGTTACCCCCAGAATCTCCATTTTATGGGACTACTATGTATCACCTTCGGGGTCTACCACCCTTCGGGGGCTTACCACCTTCGGGGTCTATCACCTTCGGGGTCTGCTACATAGCATCATATAACATAACCTGGCTGGATCCTTGTGTATTGATCGGGGGTACGGGAGAGTATTACATGTTCATATTGTACTCTGACTCACTAGTCACTGCTAGTTCCCTATGTATAGTAGATATTTCTATTACAGTTCTCTCTCTGTTTTATACTGCACTTCTTACAGTACTTGTATCTTACTTTACTGCATGTTCATATTTTCTAACCTGCTATGAATTGTTGAGATGTACTGTGCTCGCTCCAGTCCTGACTGGACCTGTTGATAAATTTTACAGATAGCCTGGAGGTGCCTGCTAGCCTAGAGGAGACACAGTAGGGTTTGTTTAGGTAGTTATTTTATTTTGTCTGGAGTTGTATTTACTTTGGGGATTACTGTATCTTTATTTGAGTTTTGAGATGTACTTCTGGGTTCATGTATCTTAGACACTTAGACTTCTATCTCCTGTATTTAGTTTGGATTTCATGTTTTATCTATCCTTATCATGCTCCACCTTAGATGTGATTGAATTTGTATCTGCTGTCACCCCCATTCGGGGAATATAAACTGCTTAGCTTTATATTGGTAGATGTTGTGACCTAGGACAGCGTTCTACCGCCGACACTGCGGCGTAGGCTGGGCGTCGTTACGTTCTCGTGCCCTAACTCTAGGATTCGGGTCGTGACACGTTTTTAGTGGTGGCCCATGCAGGTCGAGACTAAAGTGTAGTGGTATTCGAACTAGAGTACCACTACAGCCTACACAAGGAATAGGATATATTTTGAAGGTACTCAATCACAGTTAGGAACCCTTGAGAGATTCCCGGGACGACCCTGGAGAATCTTATTTAACTTCGATTTGAAAACTCTTTTCCTTGATTTGATTATCTTTACTTTCTGTTATTGAATTTGATTTTGAGGGATTATTATTGAAATTGAGTTAGTATTTATTGATTTTGATGAAGATTGTTGAATTTTGAATCTTGATGTTAGCTATAGCATCCGAGTTTGTAGTTATGTGATTTGAAAGATTTTTGTTCATTTTTGAATCTTGATGATTCGTTGATAAATTTGATTTTTTTTTAGTAGTAATCGTTGTTGATTTAAATTTAATTTTTGTCAAGATAAAATTATATGGGCTAGGTCATCTAAGATTTGGAATCTAGTCTTCTACAGTCATATTAGCCAGCATGGTGAGGACATATAGTTGACTTGGATATATTTCTCGGGTGTGGGAATTTAAGGTTTTCGCAGCCAAGCTAGCGGCATCGCGAAAATGTTAAATACCATGATTCTAGAGGTATATGCCCAAGTCGAGGACTCTGTGATTATCGTAGCCTTGCTTACTAGTATGACGAGGATTTAGAGTACCATGATTTTGGATAGACGCATATGATTATCAGATTGTACCTTAAATGTTTTCAAACATGTTTTCTCTACTTTTGTTTCAGTCACTCAAAAAAAAAGAATTATTATTTGTTTGTTTGTCTAGTTTCCTATTATTTAACTCAGGAGTAAGTTTAGTTGGTTTTATAAACCTTGTGAAATTTCTTGCTATGAGTTTTTCATAATACAATGAATCGAAAACTTTGCTAGACTTTATCTTAAATTTGATATTTTAACTCTTGATTTTAAAATGGTTTTCTCTTTTAAAACAGATAAGCAGCACAGATTTTATTACCATTTCTTTTCCTGCCAATATTTTATTTCCATCATTCCTTGTCTTATACAACTATCATGATTACATCAATTTCCTGTCTCGTATATAATTCTATCAGTTGTACTTGAACTCTTGAATTTGCATATCGTTTTTATCTAAGAAATGTTGAGGAAGTGACGTAAATCATCTAATATGGAAATGACGTAATTGGTTATCATGTGATAATTTTGTAGGAATCAAAATATTGGATGTCAAAAAAAAAAATTTGAGATAGAAATGTGGTAAAGGTTTAGAATGGAATTGAGTGATAAATGTTATCAATTTAGAAACAATTGCAGAAAGTTGGTTATGAGTAATTCATGGATGTGCTTCAAAAATATATATATATATCAGAGGTCAACCTAGTTTTGAGAACTAGAAATCTTGGTTATTGATTCTTGGGAACTATTACAAGGCTATGTGAAATTTAGAGATGAAAATGAGAATTTGATTGTTTTCTATGATTATGCGAAGTTGAACCAGATATTGTAAGAGGGTGACTAGAGACAGAGAAAACAAGGATTTTAAGCTATAGGAATTGTTTTAGATGATTGGAGAAATTGTAGAATTCAAAAGGAAAATAATTGAAGGTGAACGTTGAGAAAATATGAAGGTTAATTTATAAACAAGAATAAATTTGTGTGACATAGTGGTATTGGAGTTTAGTGAATACGAGACTTGATTTAAGCAAATTCAAGGATTTCATAAATCGGATTTAGAGGTTTCGGATCTAATTTAAAACGAGGTGAAGGAATTTAAAATTTTGATTAAATGAATAAGTGTCGACTCCTAAAAAGAGGGGTACGTTTCGTGGAAAATGTTTTGGAAGTTAAAAATTTTTGTCTATGGTGATCATGGTAAAATTTAGATGACTGAAGGTTATAGAAATTTTTGAGGGTAGTCATATGAAGGTTGATTTTATATTTGGGTTTGTGAGAAAAATATGATTGGCAAATGATAAACTGATAGTATTGGAGAGAGATGATTTACTAACGTCGCATGAAATCTTTTCCTGTTTTTCTCTAAAAAGGATTTTCAACATCATTGAATCCTAGTTCCTAAATCACGACCAAATCGACTTCGACTATCTTTCTTATCATAATTATATCTTGGATTGTACTTAATTGAATTAAATTTGATTACGACCTGAATCTCTATCCTTGTATGCTCGATCTCAGACTTTGTTGAACCTGTCCTCCACATTGCCTAAATTTTGATTTTCCCAATTTGATCAACTTAGATCGTATCGAGAATAAATATTTTTTAATATATATTGTGATTGGATTTTTCATGCAAGTGACTTTCATTCTTAACTTTGATTTTGATTTTTCTGAACCTTTTTAGATAAGTGGTAGTTATCATTATTATTATTTTTGATCAGTACCAGTTTTCATATAGGATGGTAGACCGCCTTACAGTTTTGATGATTTGTTATTTCTGTAACTTTTTTGTTCAGCACCTTAGACTGCTTGTGTGTTTGATACCCTATGACCCTTCCGGTTAGCATGACTAGTATACCTAGATGAGACTTCATTGTCACCGTATGCCATGACCCTGTATGCCGTTCTTTTTGATAGTATGTTTTATTTAAGTTCTGGAACTTTTATTGTGGGGGTTTGACCTAGATGGAGTATGGACATTTTAATTTCGAGGACGAAATTTTTATAAGATGGGTAGGATGTGAGCACCCTGAATTTCGGGTTAATTTTTTTTTATTTTTATTTATTTCTGATTGATTTTAATTTTGATAAATAATTCATTCTGTTATTTTTTCTTAAGTGTACTTTCCCGTGCCATTGATATTTGGAGTATCAGGGATGTTCAATTCTGGAAATCTTCTTCACGGGTTTTGGAGTGGACATGATTACCTTCATGACGGTATATGGTGTCCCACCCAAACTTGTTCCCTTCTGCTCTTTCTGCTTCGCTGAACTTCGGGTCGGTTTAGACCATTTGAGTGATATTTATTTCCTACTTTTTTTCTTGATCATTTTCAGCGCGTTACCATGACATTTAAATTGGGAGCGCAAGACCAGTCAGTTTCTTGAAACCAACTCCTCATTGATGATCTACTCGAGACGCTCGTCACCCATGACCTTTGTGTCCCACTCAGACAAGTCATTTTGAGCTCCATTTGATTCGCACAACTTTCCCGACACGTGACACGATTTTATTTTACGCCACGGCGTCACATACATTTTCAAACTTGATTTGTGGGTCCCCTGTCGACCAAAACCTGTCCGCCCCAATTATGGACATGGCCCACTTTGAGCCTACTATCCGTCCGCCACTTGTGTCCCATTTATTGGAATCCCCATGTGCTACTTATTTACACATGATCATCAACGTCTAATTTTAATTCGATTTTTGCACAATGTCCAGTTTGACCCAATCCGGCTCCACTGAGCCCAGTCCAGCTCCATGTTGCCCTCCATCGGGACACCCTCATATTTATTGCCCAAAAATATCAATTTCTCATTTTGCCTATTTTTTTAATATTTAATGGAGAATTTCCATTGATTTTTTACCCATTGGAATGATCCCATTTTTCTAGCTATAAATTCTTAGCCATTGATTTCCCTCTTTAAATCCTAACCCTTCATTCCCAAACTTCTCCTCACAGCCAACAATTGTTGGCCGGCCCTAATTTCTATGGAGAGGACACTTTTTCTCTCTCTCATTTAATATCTTTTCACTCTTATCCTCTCTCTCTCTCTCTTCCTTAAATGATATTTCCCATTCACAACAAAAACTACTACACAGCAGCAGCATACTACCCCATAACCACCACTTACACCCGACCTCCTCTCCCACACGGCTGGACCGACCCCCCTCGCCGTGGCTCGGCCACCCTGGCCACCGTCGACCACCCTCTTCCTCCTCCTCTCCTCCATGCAACCACTCCACCATCATCATCTATCAAACCCGACCACTCCTCCTCCTTAGTCGAGCCACCACCAACATCAAACCGCCACCCTCCACTCCATTCCAGCCGTCCCCCGTCGCCGTACACCGCGCCGCCGCGCCCTCGCCGGCCGGCCATGGCCGTGCAGCTCTGCGCAGCCGCGCGCAATAGCGTGGCAGTAGCAGCGCACAGCTGCAGCGCCCTAGCGCGCACGAGCGAGCGTGGACGCCGCCGCCGACGTCCCGTCGTGACTCCGGCGACCCTGCCGTGGGTGGCCCCCCCTCCGGCAAGCAGCGACGCTCCTTCACTGACGGCCACCGTCCTCCGGGACGCGCCGTCGAGGCGATTCGTACGTTTTGCACGACGTCCCGTCGTGACGCGTGCGAAATCACGTCTATTTTGGCGTTCCGTCGCAGCAACTTCGTGCACGTTTTCCCGGAGATCGGACCGTTGGATCGGCGATTTCTTCACTCTGTCGCAATCTCGGTATATCCACCTTCATCCCTGTCAATTTTCGTCCGTTAATTTTATCGTTTGATATATCAAAACCAACCACCAAGTTGACCGTTTAAATTGTATTAAATTTGGACAGTTTCGCGGGGCCAACTTCGTCAGCTTGTGTCTCCTCCACCGCAGCTCCGTTTGGCGTGCTACCAGTTTCGGTACGAAGCTGGTATAACCCTCTTACTTTCCCTCCAGTTTCGTTTCATTGTGAGCTTGTTTGATTGGTTGAATTCGACGCCAAAGTTGGTCGTCCGAATTCGTAATTTCCAACTTGTAAAATTTCATTTTTGAACACGGGTCTCCAGATTTCATTTCTGACACCACCATTAGACTTGTGGCGTCGTTCTGGCATGTTTTCATATAAAATTTGTTAGATTTGGAGAACGTGGGCCCGGGCACGTTTTTCGGTGCAAAGCGGGTTCTACTTTCTGGGTCAACAGGACTTTTTGACGCCGGCTCATCGGAATCCAATTCCGGATATACCGTTGAGTTCGTATCGTCATTCTGGACTCGTTGACATATAATTTGCTAGGTTTTGGTGGACATTGCGTCTGGCACGTATTTCGGTGCAAGTCGGATACCAATATCCGGGCCAACGGGTCATTTTGAGATCGGCTCATCGGAATCCAATTTCGAAGATACCGTTGAGTTCGTATCATCATTCTGGACTCGTTGGCAGGTAGTTTGCTGAGTTTTGAGAACTTTGGCTCCGGCACGCATTTCCGTGCAAACCGGAATTCCAAGTTCTGGTCAACGGGCCATATTGAGATCGGGTCAACGGAATCCAATTCTGGAGATACCGTTGGGTTCGTATCGTCATTCTGGTTGTGTGGACATATAATTTGTTATATTTTGTAGACTTATTTTCTTGTACGTCTTTCGGTGCCAAACGGCTCCGACACGGACACCGTTTTGACCCGAAATTACCTTTTTGCCCTTGTATCCAAATTGGACCGTTGGGTAGGCTATCCTAGCTAATTTGACCATTCTGGACACGTTGGCGATGTTCATTTCATCGTTCGACAATGTTTGTTGATAATTTCTCTAAGTTTAACCTTTTTATAATTAATTAATAATTAATTCATATAATGTTCGTATTTCGGGATTAGTACAACGAAACTAAGATCAGTCAATTCTAGTGATCTCATATCGCTGAAATTGACAAGTAGAATACGTGGATCACTATAATAAGATTATCAACCTTACCGATAATCTTCTTATCTCGATTTGCGAGCCGTAAGTTTCAACGTACAAATAACGAAGTACACTTTAATAATTAGATTAGATTTACCCTGTTTGACCAGAGTTGACCAGTTGACCCAAAGTCAACTGTAAGTCAACACTTGACCTAGTTTGACTAGATTATTGACCGGAGTCGACCTAGAGTTAATTTGACTTAGAAGAACCTAGAATAATATAGATTGCCTGTAGGGATTCTTTTATCTCAACTTAAACCCTTGTAACATGTGTTGCTTTAAATAGGACTCTGTGGCTTCAGTGGGACCCTCCTATGCTTGTCAGCTGTTCAGGTTATCGAGGCGAGTACATTCTCTGATCATTTCATATCCTGCTTAGAATTATTTCCTGCAGTAGATTACTTTACTTGTACTGTCACGTTGGTCACACGGATTGGTACTATATGGATCCTTTCTTGAGATGTTATCCTTAGGGAGCATCGGGTACTCTATGTTCTGTGTGTTTCACTTTCATAGTGTATCATATGCTTCTTGGTTCTTTGATCACTTACGACATGTACCCTCATGATCGTAGAGTCTTCCTGGAATCTTACACTGTTGGGTATTCCCCAGAATCCCCATTTTTATGGGACTTACACTGTTGGGTTATCCCCAGAATCCCCATGTTTATGGGACTTACACTGTTGGGTTACCCCCAGAATCCCCATTTTTATGGGACTACTATGTATCACCTTCGGGGTCTACCACCCTTCGGGGGCTTACCACCTTCGGGGTCTATCACCTTCGGGGTCTGCTACATAGCATCATATAACATAACCTGGCTGGATCCTTGTGTATTGATCGGGGGTACGGGGGAGTATTACATGTTCATATTGTACTCTGACTCACTAGTCACTGCTAGTTCCCTATGTATAGTAGATATTTCTATTACAGTTCTCTCTCTGTTTTATACTGCACTTCTTACAGTACTTGTATCTTACTTTACTGTATGTTCATATTTTCTAACCTGCTATGAATTGTTGAGATGTACTGTGCTCGCTCCAGTCCTGACTGGACCTGTTGATAAATTTTACAGATAGCCTGGAGGTGCCTGCTAGCCTAGAGGAGACACAGTAGGGTTTGTTTAGGTAGTTATTTCATTTTGTCTGGAGTTGTATTTACTTTGGGGATTACTGTATCTTTATTTGAGTTTTGAGATGTACTTCTGGGTTCATGTATCTTAGACACTTAGACTTCTATCTCCTGTATTTAGTTTGGATTTCATGTTTTATCTATCCTTATCATGCTCTACCTTAGATGTGATTGAATTTGTATCTGCTGTCACCCCCATTCGGGGAGTATAAACTGCTTAGCTTTATATTGTTAGATGTTGTGACCTAGGACAGCGTTCTACCGCCGACACTGCGGCGTAGGCTGGGCGTCGTTACGTTCTCGTGCCCTAACTCTAGGGTGCGGGTCGTGACAGTTGGTCCATTGGTCATGGTTGAACCAGATTTTAATAATTGATTTTAACTCTCTCTCGATATAATAGCTACTTGATATAAGGGCTACTTGGACGAACTGCTACAGGTTATATTTACTACCATTCAAGACTTAGAGCTTTGTTTGTCATTGCGTCTGTATTTCCAATTATCATTTATCAATGTATTTTTTATATTTTATTGAGTCTAGAAATACAATGTAAATCGAGTCGTACTGGCAAATAGGCTACCCAAGAGATGTTGTCAAAATGTCTATTTCGTTTTCAAAACAAGCCCAAAATCAAAAATTCAGTTCCTAACTGTTTAACAATCTTTAAAAGCCCAAAAATCTGAGTTGCAAACCCAAAACCCAATTCATTATGAACCAACAGAATTCGGAGCGAATTCGTCCTGAATTCGTTCCGAGTTCGGTTAGTGAAACGTTGGATTTTAAACTTAGTCTTCCGCAGTTACAGATGCAACAACTATATGCCGAGATTCTCTCATAAAATTTTGTCTGAATTCTATCAGAATTCTCCCTTTGAAAATCCTATAAATAGAGAAGATTTTTTACCATTCCAACACACCAATTCACTTTATCTCTTCTCTCTAAGCTTACTATGATCTTCCAAAGCCTTCTAAGCTTTCATTTTCAAATCCCAAGCCAGTTACAATCCTCTAGTCGATTTGTCAGTACGGTACGGTTTAGAAGTTCAAAATGGTTGTAATCAAGAGGCTTGATAGAAGTAAGACACTTCACAATTGAAGTTGGTCGAGTACTTCGGATCAAAGCTCACGTTTGTAGAATTTGCAAGGACTTCTTATGAAAACTTACAATTTTTCATAGTGAATTTCAACCGGGAGGTAGAGTTCTCTCGAGTGGATTAGTCCTCATATATAAGAGGGAGACCAGTATACATTGTCATGTTTGAGTTTGCTCTTTGCACTTTACTTTTACTTTCTTATATCTGTGATCTTGCTACTAACAATTTTTAATAGCTAATATTCCGTTGCCTACTCTATTCACCCCCTTCCTTCCTCTAGAGTATATCGTTTTACATTTCAATCCTACAGTTACAAATGCATATTCTTATAGATCATGTTCCTCATATCTTATCTTAATTATAGCTACAATCATGATATTGTTGTATAGTTGTCTTTAATATAGTAGATATGTAGCTACATTGTATTACTGTGTTTTGCTCCACCTTGACTGATAACGATGACCAATTTAGAGGAGGACTATCCTACACACTATAGTTTCCACGAGGACGTGGCTACTTTAGGAGAACAATTTAGTCCCATGGATTGTTAGATAGTTTAGTTGGTTTCTTTTAGATCTTTAAGTTCAATCGTTATTAATTAATTAGCAGATTTGTCCTCGATGATTAGACATTTTCTATGTGATGGATGTTTGGTATCATTAATTATTGGTGGACATTTAGTTATATTCTTTGTTCCGGTTATTTTCTCTATAGTATCATATATTAGAATTATTGTTGTGAATGAGCTAGTGTATTCTATTGTGAGTTTGATAATTATGGATATTGAGCTATAGACAATGTACTAAATCGATGCTGTAATGTAGACTGAACTTGACGATAAATTTGTATTCAAAAAATGAGAACGAATCGTGACATAATATACACCTTCGCTTTCCATGCATTATAACAAACAAACAACTATATTTATTACAAGTAATCAGATCCTCCATGAGAGGCCACCAAACACATACATGTGGATTGTCCTTTTGTTCTTGATGTGGTGATGGACAAGCCAAGTCAATACTCCATTTACTCGTTCAAATGACAGATTATCGATCTATTCACAAAATCACTTTGTACTTCTCATATTTTGTATTTGTGTCTAACAAACTGGAAATGTAAGATATATATACTCTAGCTTGATGGGAAGTCTTAGAATATGGCCGAATGGTCGAGTAGGCTTTAGGACAACCCAAGTCAGGCTCCAGCAAAAATGGGATTCTAGACAATCCTAAAAGTAGAGGCTCAATGTAAATTTTGGATCGATTCTGAAAATAAAGACCTGTATGTAAATTTTTGGATCGATCCTAAAATCGGGTCTCTACATAAATTTTGGACTGATTCTGGACAGATTCTTAAAATTGGGGCCGTATATAAATTTTGGACCATCAAAAAATTGGAATCCGTGCATAAATTTTGGACTGATGCTAAAAATTGGAAATCCTACATAAATTTTGGACCAATCATGATAAGTGGGACTCCTATTTAGATTTTGGACCGATCCGAAAAACGGGGACCTTTGTAAACTTTGGGGCCCTTGGCCCATGTCTAAGTCGTCTAGGCTTGAAGCCGGCTCTGAGACAAACTTATCTATGTATATGTATATGTATATGTATATGTATCATTCATCATAGATGGGAACTAGTTCGTTGTTGGTATATGCTATAGGAACAAAATTACCATACACAAAATTACAATGATGAATTTTGTGTTGTTTCTTGTTTGTTTACAAACTATCTGCGAGTAATAGCAGGATAGATTATTTAAGCTAACAAAATTTTAGTCTCCTGGTGACATTCTAGCCTAATCTGTTGTTTGTGAAGAACATTTTCTAGGAAATATAGCTTCGAAGTTTTAGTTATTTTGTACGTGTGAGATGTCTCATCTGTGTGTTTGAGCTATAGTTTCAGTGCTAAAAAAGATATTGGACGGGTCACAATGTTTGTATATATTAATATATGAGCAATAGCCTAAGAAGAGATGCAAAGTCGATATGTCCGAGTGGTTAAGGAGACAGACTTGAAATCTGTTGGGCTTCGCCCGCGCAGGTTCGAAGCCTGCTGTCGACGATCAATTTTTCTTTCCAAAATTTTTTTGGTCCAATTTTTTTTTTCCGGTGGAACGATAGATCTTGTAGTTTTGAATAGGGGTGAGCATTATTCGGCTTTGGACCGACCCGAACCAAATTCAATTTCGATTTTCAAAATACTAAACTTTCTTATTCGGTTTCGGGTCTCAGTTTCGATCCAAAACCGAAAACCGAATAAGAAAATTTAATTACTATATATATATATATATATGTATATATACTATACATATAAGTATTAATATATATATAGGTATATACTATAGGTATATACTAAATATGTGTAGGTATATTTAGTTACTATATATTTTAACCAAAAAAAGCGCAAAAAAATTGGAAAATCGAAGATACCAAAGATACCGAATTGATTTAATTCGGTTATAGACCAATACGGTTCGGTTTCGGTTTTGTTTATTCGGTTTCGATCCAATTCGATTTTGGATTATTCGATTCAGTTTAAACCGAATTAACTGAATGCTCACCTCTAGTTTTGAAGATTAGAATTTTCAAGAAGACCTAATGAGAAATATCTCCCCGTATTAAAGGGAGATTCAAAGAGCGATTTAACAAAATAAAATATTAAAAATAAGAGTTAACACAAAAGAGCGGTCTAGGAATATTTTCGAGACAAATTATACGCCAAAAAAAAAAAAAACAGCATCCCACTCGTAGGTGAAATTGCGAAGTGTTGCAGTATGTAACTGCACGAGCAGCCACTAATGCTAAAGACAAACTTTATTGTCTATTGAACAATCAATAACATTCATTCATGTAGAATTGTAACAACCATTTTCACGTCTTGTATAAATTATTGGCAGCCACCAATGTTAAATTATTCTTTTTGGTCTTTCGACTACAACACGTCAATGTTGTCCAAGTAGATGATCCTGTGGACACTACTATTGAGTTGGGAGAATTCCGCCAGCAGATGAAAGAATAAGTCATTTAATTTCAGGTTAATAAATGATGAATTGAAGTTTTCTTTTTCCTTAATTGGAAGTTATTTAAGATAATTTTTGCATACACATGACCACAGTTAATAAATTTTGCTCAGGTATGACAAGTGGACAAACTAGATGTTTCGTCGACAGTATAACCACGTGCATTATCCTCCGAAAATGGATATATTTTTCTTGTTTAGAACAGATATATTTTCTAGCATCGTCCTAAAGCAAAATTCGTTGACAACCCTATCCAGTACGTCAAATCTAATAGAGGGACACATATAAATGTACTTTTTTATGTTGTCCAGTGGTACCGAATTTATTATTTAAGAGGCCATCTTCGCTCGGATAGAATGCTATTGAGTTTTAAGGATATTGGGCAAAATAATTATCATGCTGAGACCATTGAAGAAAATGGAGTGGATTAACTTTGCATAACTTCCAATGAACATGGACAAAACGTGTCTTGGAAATGATGACTCGCCTCTAGTAAGGGTTGTACTTTACAACCATTCGAACAATAGAGACTCATTACGTGATCGGTCCTTCTTCAGACAAGATGAGCACGTTCAAGCTTTGACGTGACTGTCTTGGTCACTATATATATATATATATATATATATATATATATATATTAATGACCTCTAGCTATATATATATATATATATATATATATATATATATATATATATATATATATATATATATAGCTAGAGGTCATTAAAATATATATATATATATATATATATATATATATATATATATATATATATATATATATATATATATATATATATAGACGGATCCAATCATCATGCGGACCATTCAAATATTTTATAGTATTTGTTGATGCATCGACTTGCTGGTCACACATATGCTTGTTGTCCAAAAGAAATGCTACATTTGCAAAACTCCTATCTCAACTAATCAAGATGTGGGCTCACCATCCATATTATCAGATAAAATCTATAATATATATATATATATATATATATATATATATATATATATATATATATATATATATATATGAGGAGGGATCCGCATCTCCTAATTTTTTGCATCCCCAAGCATCCCCCCAACTCACACCGTTGGATGGTGCTTTAAGTCATCTAATCTTAACCATTGATTTACCAACGGTTAAGATTAGATGACTTAAAGCCCATCCAACGGTTGTTAATATGGGGATGCTTGGGGATACAAAAAATGAGGGGATGCGGATCCCTCCTCTCTCTCTCTCTCTCTCTCTCTCTCTCTCTCTCTCTCTCTCTCTCTATATATATATATATATATATATATATATATATATATATATATAGACGGATCCAATCATCATGCGGACCATTCAAATATTTTATAGTATTTGTTGATGCATCGACTTGCTGGTCACACATATGCTTGTTGTCCAAAAGAAATGCTACATTTGCAAAACTCCTATCTCAACTAATCAAGATGTGGGCTCACCATCCATATTATCAGATAAAATCTATAATATTTATTAATGCCAGAGAATTCACGTCAAATATATTTGATGTCCATTGCATGTCCCTTGGGATTGAAGTGAACATTTAGCGTTTTCTCTGTCGAAAACAATCTCGTAGAAGTATTTATTAAGTGTATCCAGTCGATTGCTAGGACCTTGGTGATGCTCACGAAATTAACTTTATGTTTATGTTTCTGCGTGGGACTATAGAATATTGTATGTATGCATGTTGGCCCGTCCGAGGCCCCTTGACCCAATCTTATTCGATGTTATAATTTGTTGCTGGGTACAAACCTGACGTTTCATATTTACGTTTTTTTTTAGTATGCCTTATGTGGTTCCAGCCCACAGCCAAGTGAACAACCCACATGGCACATCTCTGGATTTTATGCTGCAGACCAGAATGGAAGCAATTGTTCTTGTCAACTATGATATTTGGGTGTTTTTAAGTTTATGATAGTGGTTGAAGTGTTCAAGTTTATGATACTTTAAGAATTTGGTTAATCTTGCTATCTGATACAAGTTACTCTTTTTTAGTTAATATCATTGCTTAATGTCTGATATTTAAGAGTTTGGTTTATATTGTTTGTGCTCTTGCTCCATGACATGAAGAGAGCTTGCTCTCAACATGCCTAGCAAAGTTTAGTCCCACATTGGAAAAGCACCATGAGTTATCTCAACATATATATTTGTATGTGTTGTTGAGATATGCACATGGGGTGGTGACCCTAAGGAGGGACTTATGTGGGTGATTTTAGGTGGATCTGACATTATAACGTGGCACACATTTCGGATCTGGACAGTTACATCAGTAGCTAAATATTCAGAGTCTCTCTTCTCTCTCGATACACTTCCTACACTTCAGAAATTCACGAAGAGAGAAGAGAGAGCTGCTGCGCACCGTGTCCTTCCTCGTGCAACCGGAGTTCTGTCTTTGTCGTTCCGAGCAGTCCGTCTTCGTTCCGAGCAGTCCGTCTTAGAGCAATTTTCCAGAGCGTTCCAGAGTTCACTCGAACTTGCTAGTTCCAGGAAGCTGACCGTGTGGGCGGAACTAGCTTTGAGCACTGGTATTTTTGACACCCCAGCAGGCTACCACCTTCCATCTTTCGCCTGTCACCTTCACTGTTGCCTTTAGCATTTCGATTAGTACCTTCTGTTTAGAAGCACTGCTATCGTTTGCTACGTTTACAAAATCTTCTTAGATTTTCGTATTCCAGAATCCTTCTAGGATCTCTGTTACGCACCTTCCTTGAAGCATTGCGTTGGAACGTTGTTCTTCCAACTATTTCATTCAGTTTTCCATTAAAAAATTGTGCCCCAGTTCTAACAATCTCAAAGCTAGACCAGTACAATGGAAAACTTTCGTGCCTCTCTCCTCGATACCAGCTTTAACAAAATGGAGAAGTTCGATGGAGAAAACTTTCAAATATTGAAGAGAAAAATCACCCTCAATCTACAACTGGTGGATGTCGATCATGTGCTGATTGAGACTGAACCAACGATTCCAGAAGGACCGACGACTCCAGAAGGTGGTACAGCAGATGCCATTACTGCTGTACAAGTCAAAGTGACCAAATGGAGAAGGGACAATAGTCTTTGTAGGCTATTGATTCTGAATGCAATAGAGGACTCCCTGGCAGAGTCATACACCAAGAATACTTCTGCCAGGGACATCTGCGAGTCCTTGGGAAAGCTGTATACAGATGACAACAATAGATCGAAAATCTTCATCGTCGAGAAGTACCACAAGTGGCTCTTCGAAGACGAAAAGGCTATGCTGCCTCAGGTAAAAGAGTTCTTGAAGCTGCGCCAGAAGCTAGAAGACGAGAAAATGCCCCTCGTCGACAAGTTTGTCGTTGAAGGGATTGTCTCTAAACTTCCCGCAGGATGGAGTACATTCTATGCAAGAATGCACCGAAAGAAGCTGGATATCAGCTTGGAAGATCTCCTTTAAGAGATCCATGTTGAGGACGAGATGCGTTCTCAACAGAAGATGGACACTCTGTCCAAACCGTTGGCCAAGACCAATCTGGTGCAGACGAGAGAGCCCAAGGGGAAGCAGGTGGCTTCTCATCACAAAAAGAAGGATTCCACTAATCTGAAAGTGAAGGGTTCTTCATTCAAGCCACATAAGTCCAAGTCCCACGTGACTTGCTTCAATTATGGCAAGAAAGGATACTACAAGAGTGAATGCAGATCTAAGCCCAAATAATCAGAGAAAGGTGAGCCTAGTAAGGTTTCTTTGGTTTCTAACCTCGTTGCTATGATCGCTCAGGTCACAACTGTGGGGGCTGACTCTGACTGGTGGATAAACACCGGTACGACTTGCCATGTTTGTTCTGGGAGGGAATGGTTCGTCACGTACCAGCCAACTTCTGAGAAGGTTGTCATGGCGAACCAGGCCCAAGCTGAAGTTCTGGGATCGGGACTGTGGAGCTGAAACTCACTTCCGGTAACACTCTGACGCTTCAAGGAGTAAAGCATGTTCCGGTGATTGCCAAGAACCTGATCTCTGGGAGTCTGCTTAGCAACGCAGGCTTGAGGATGGACGTTAATGCTGGTCAGATGGTAATGTCCAAGAAGGGAACATACTTCGGAAAGGCTTATCAAACCGAAGGAATGTTTAAAATTCAGCTTGTAAACAAGTTTAATGAAATTAATGCAATCGTTCTTTCTGATTATTCTCTTGAGTTGTGGCATAATAGGCTAGGACATGTTCATTATAAAAGAATAAACAAAATGTCTAGTCTAGGACTTATCTCCAAATGTGGGGGTAAGGTAGAGAAATGTGAAGTATGTGCTCAGACAAAGATCACTAGAAAACCCTTTTATCGGGTCAATCGAAGCACAGATCTTCTGGAGTTGGTTCACTCCGATATCTGTGACTTCAAACAATTCTTTACAAAAGCCGGGATGAAGTATTTCATAACCTTCATCGATGACTTCTCTAAATACGCATTTGTCTACTTGCTCAAATCCAAAAACGAAGCATTCGAGAAGTTCAAAGAGTTCAGGGCCGAAGCTGAACGATAAACTGGACAACAACTCAAGAGGTTGAGAAGTGATCGAGGCAAAGAATATCGGTCTCATGAATTCGTATCGTTCTGCAAAGAACATGGAATCATCTGCGAGACTACTGCTCCGTATTCTCCTCAATCTAATGGAGTAGCAGAGAGGAAGAACCGAACGTTGACAGAAATGATGAACTCAATGCTGCTAACTGCAGGTCTTCCAAAATACTACTGGGAAGAAGCTGCATTAACGGGCACTTTCATTCTGAATAGAGTGCCTTATGCAACTTCTGACATAACTCCTCATGAACTCTGGTTCAAAGTCAGACCTAACTTGAATGTAATTCGAGTGTGGGGGTGTCTGGCTTATGTGAAGCTCCCAGATCTGAAGATTCAGAAGCTAGGGACAAGGACTACGAAGGCAATATTCTTGGGGTATGCCGAGAAGAGTGATGCTCGGAGATTTCTTGATATTGAGTCAAATCATATCATCGAATCTCGCGATGCTGAATATTTTGAAGACAAGTTTGCAAGACATAAAAACATTGTTCTTTCAGATATTTCGGAGAATAATATAGGTGCAAATGAGACTGAGATCTCATATGAGCCAGTAGTCCAAGATGAAGTTGTTGGTGGAGAAACAACAATTGAACCAGAACTCGCTGAGCCATCGACGAAGCAAGCAAGGAGGCCGAAGAACTTCGGAGATGACTTCGTCACCTATCATGTGGAAGCAGATCCGCTTACCTATGATGAGGCGATAAAGACCAGAGATGCTGTCTTCTGGAAGGAGGCAAAAGACAATAAAATTGACTCAATTACCTCCAATAACACATGGGTGTTAGTTGATTTACCCAAAGGAGCAAAATCCATCGGATGCAAGTGGATCTTCAAGAAGAAGATGAAAGCTGATGGAACCATTGACAAGTTCAAGGCCAGGCTAGTAATTTTCTCAAAAGTATGGGATCGACTACTTTGACACATATGCTCCAGTAGCACGGATGACAACCATCAGATTGTTAATTGCCCTTGCGACAATACACAAACTGGTGATACACCACATGGATGTGAAAAAATATTCCTGAATGGCGAGCTGACCGAGGAGATTTATATGCAACAACCAGAAGGATTTGTCGTTAGAGGCGTAGAAGACAAAGTCTGCAAGTTGGTAAAATCACTATATGGCTTAAAACAAGCTCCCAAAATGTGGCATGAGAAGTTTGACAAAGTTCTAAGGTCAAACGGCTACAGGGTCAGCGAAACAGACAAGTGTGTCTATACTAAATTTGCTGACGGAAGAGAAGTCATCATTTGTTTGTACGTGGATGACATGCTAATTCTAGGTACAAATATAAGCTGTGTCACTGAGACAAAGAAGTTTCTCTCGACAAAATTCAGTATGAAGGACTTGGGGGATGTTGATGTCATGTTGGGACTCAAGATCATCGGGACAGACACTTGATTGACACTGTCACAATCTTATTACATTGAAAAGATGCTCACTCGATACGGGTATCATGATCATCCTATTATTGATACGCCGTACCAAAGTGATCAGAAGCTGGAGCCAAACTCGAAGAAAAGCGTCAGGCAATTAGAGTATGCTAGCGTCATCGGGAGTTTGATGTACGCTACTACTGCCACTAGGCCTGACATAGCTTTCGCTATGGGAATGCTGAGTCGATTCACAAGCAATCCAGACGTTGAACACTGGAAAGCTGTGAAGCGTGTTATGAGATATCTCAAGAAGACTCAGACATATGCACTACACTTCAGCGGAGAGCCGCCGATAGTAGAAGGCTTCAATGATGCCAGCTGGTGCTCAGAGTTGGAGAGCGAGAGGTCCACTGGTGGATTCATCTTCACAATGGGTGGAGCTGCTATCTCGTGGAAGTCGAAGAAGCAGACTATGCTCTCGCGGTCTTCTATGGAATCTGTGTTCTTTGTACTTGATACCGCAGCAGATGAAGCAGAGTAGCTTCGGGAGCTCATGTATGATCTTCCAGTGGTTGGAGCGCAGATACCGGCAATTTTGATATACTGCGACAACCAGGCAACTGCGGCGGTGGTGTCAAATGATCTCTTCAACAGAAAGAAGAGAACTGTGCAGTTAAAGCACAGGGCAGTAAACGATCTCATCAAGAGAGGTGTCATTGCAGTCATCGATGTTCGGAGTCAGGAGAACCTGGCAGATCCGTTCATGAAAGGCCTCAAGCGTCAGCTGGTTGAATACACAGCAGGGAAGATGGACTTGAAGGCATTCTGATAGTATGGTTTTGTAATCCTACATAAAGTTTTATGTTATTAGTTCAAAGAGAAATCTACTAGACATCTAACTTTCGGTTCAAGGGAGGACCACCGACTGGAAAACTATCTGGTAATAGTGGGTACTTGTTCTTGGAAACATGGAAGGGTTACGAACCCATAACCACTATTGTCTACTATATGTTTTCTGCGGAAAACGGATCCTGTATTGAGGTTGGCTTAAATGCCTTAATAATTTCTCAGGCAGAGTGAATGCCTGGTGTGCTTTACAGGAAGCACGGTAGCATAGCACTACAAGGAGTAAAACTCTATGCTATAGTGGGATGACTCCACCATGAGGTTCCCAGGTAGGAGTAATGCCTCGGCTTTGCAAGCCAAGTCATAGCGGCGTAGCACCGCAAATAGGAAGCTAGCCTAATGTTGTATAATGAAATTAAAGAGTTATAGACAGCACTACAAAGGGGAGGGTGACCCCATGTTACAGTGGCACGACACCACGATGAGGTACCCGGGTAGGGGTAAAGTCTCGGCCTTGCAAGCCATGTCGTTGCGACGTAACACCGCAAGGAAGCCTTAGGCTTCATGCTGGGTAGAATGGCACTACAAAGAGGCTGTGACCTCATGTTGCAGTAGTATGACACAATGATGAGGTTCCCAGATAGGGGTAATGCCTCGGCTTTAAGCCATGTCATAGCGGCGTAGCACCGCAAGGAAGCGCAAGGCTTCATGCCATGTCTCTTTAATAAAGAACTTACCTATTGTGTATGGATAGAGATATCAGAACTTGTAGACGCCCAAAATTATATACTGAAACCAGGCTGGCACAAGGCCTTTAATGTGCAGCCAGAAGCACATGTAACTACACTTTGTGAGTAGGAAGAATTACAATTGTGGTGCAGAATTTAAGGCATAGTCCATTCTTGTATCACACTGTTATTTAACCCATGCGGGAAGATTCAAGTCGTCAGCGACATCTATCCTAATGCAAAATGGACAGTTACTGTAGGGAACGCTCAACCCTAGACACATATATATGTTGAGATATATGGAGGATTGTTGGTGCTCTTGCTCCTTGACATGAAGAGAGCTTGCTCTCAATATACCTAGCAAAGTTTAGTCCCACATTGGAAAAGCATCATGAGTTATCTCAATATATATACGTGTACGTGTTGTTGAGATATGCACAGGGATGGTGACCCTAAGGAGGGAATTATGTGGGTGATTTTACTAGGAGGTAAGGACAAGGCT
Organism: Iris pallida; assembly: GCA_029216955.1. Taxonomy (NCBI): domain Eukaryota; kingdom Viridiplantae; phylum Streptophyta; class Magnoliopsida; order Asparagales; family Iridaceae; genus Iris; species Iris pallida. The sequence goes on from JANAVB010044619.1 coordinate 3,744,671, forward strand.
CCAAGAAAAACATTCATGCTTTTTGCTCTTGGAAAATTAATTTCTATTGGGGCTAAACCCCGTAGGGGCCTAGCGACTCGGACTCGGACTCGAACTCGGGCTCGTGGGCTCATGAGGCGTAATATGGCATTTTATTGGTGCACTTTGCACTTAGCACGTCAGCATCGTCGCTAGGCGCATAGTGCGCTTAAGTTGCCCTCGCTGCGCGAGCCACTTGCGCGGCCACGTTGCGCGCCCAGTTGCACGCACAGGTTCGCCCAGGTTGCGCAGGGTTGTGCAGGGTACGCTGGGTTGTGCGGGGTGTGCTGGGTTGCACAGGGTACGCGGGTGCGCTGGATTGCATGGGGTACGCACGTGCGCGGTTGCGCTGAGTTGTGCGGGATGCGCTGGTTCCGCGGGTTGTGAGGGTGCGCTGGGTTGCGCGGGCGCGTGGGTTGCGCCAGTTGCGCTGGTTGTGCAACTTGCGCCACGTACGCAGCGTGCACAGTGTGTGCAGTGTACGCTGATGGCGCGCGCGCAACTCATTTAATGGCACAACTCGCGCATTTCGTGGCTGTCCACGTTCTGACTGATTCGTAACTGATCCTGAATCTGTGGATCTGACATTATAACGTGGCACATATTTTGGATCTGGACAGTTACATCAGTAGCTATATATTCAGAGCCTCTCTTCTCTCTCGATACACTTCTTACACTTCAAATATTCACGAAGAGAGAAGAGAGAGCTGCTGCGCTCCGTGTCCTTCCTCGTGCAATCGGAGTTCTGTCTTTGTCGTTTCGAGCAGTCCGTCTTAGAGCAATTTTTCAGAGCGTTCCATAGTTCACTCGAACTTGCTGGTTCCTGGAAGCTGACCTTGTGGGCGGATCTAGCTTTGAGCACTGGTATTTTTGACACCCCAGCAGGCCACCACCTTCCATCTTTCGCCTGTTACCTTCACTGCTGCCTTTAGTATTTCGATTAGTACCTTCTGTTTAGAAGTACAGCTATCGTTTGCTACGTTTATGAAATCTTCTAAGATTTTTGTATTCCAGAATCCTTCTAGGATCTCTGTTACGCACCTTCCTTGAAGCGTTGCGTTGGAACATTGTTCTTACAACTGTTTTATTTAGTTTTCCACTGAAAAATTGTGCCCCGGTTCTAACAATCTCAAAGCTAGACCAGCACAATGGAAAACTCTTGTGCCTCTCTTCTCGATACCGGCTTTAACAAACTGGAGAAGTTCGATGGAGAACACTTTCAAATATGGAAGAGAAAAATCACCCTCAATCTACAACTGGTGGATGTCGATCATGTGCTGATTGAGACTGAACCAACGATTCCAGAAGGACCGACGACTCCAGAAGGTGGTACAGCAGATGCCATTGCTGCTGCACAAGTCAAAGTGACCAAATGGAGAAGGGACAATAGTCTTTGTAGGCTATTGATTCTGAATGCAATGGAGGACTCCCTGGCAGCGTCATACTCCAAGAATACTTCTGACAGGGACATCTGGGAGTCCTTGGGAAAGCTGTATGAAGATGACAAGAATAGATCGAAAATATTTATCGTCGAGAAGTACCACAAGTGGCTCTTCGAAGACGAGAAGGCTATGCTGTCTCAGGTAAAAGAGTTCTTGAAGCTGCGCCAGAGGCTAGAAGACGAGAAAATGCCCCTCGTCGACAAGTTTGTCGTTGGAGGGATTGTCTCTAAACTTTCCACATGATGGAGTACATTCTAAGCAAGAATGCACCGAAAGAAGCTGGATATCAGCTTGGAAGATCTCCTTCAAGAGATCCATGTTGAGGACGAGATGCGTTCTCAACAGAAGATGGACACTCTGTCCAAACAGTTGGCCAAGACCAATCTGGTGCAGACGAGAGAGCCCAAGGGGAAGAAGGTGGCTTCTCATCACAAAAAGAAGGATTCCACTAATCTGCAAGTGAAGGGTTCTTCATTCAAGCAACAGAAGTTCAAGTCCCACGTGACTTGCTTCAATTATGGCAAGAAAGGATACTACAAGAGTGAATGCAGATCCAAGCCCAAATAATCAGAGAAAGGTGAGCCTAGTAAGGTTTCTTTGGTTTCTAACCTCGTTGCCATGATCGCTCAGGTCACAACCGTGGGGGCTGACTCTGACTGGTGGATAAACACCGGTACGACTTGCCATGTTAGTTCTGGGAGGGAATGGTTCGTCACGTACCAGCCAACTTCTGAGAAGGTTGTCATGGCGAACCAGGCCTAAGCTGAAGTTCTGGGATCGGGACTGTGGAGCTGAAACTCACTTTCGGTAACACTCTGACGCTTTAAGGAGTAAAGCATGTTCCGGTGATTGCCAAGAACCTGATCTCTGGGAGTCTGCTTAGCAACGCAGGCTTGAGGATGGACGTTAATGCTGGTCAGATGGTAATGTCCAAGAAGGGAACATACTTCGGAAAGGCTTATCAAACCGAAGGGATGTTTAAAAGTCAGCTTGTAAACAAGTCTAATGAAATTAATGCAATCGTTCTTTCTGATTATTCTCTTGAGTTGTGGCATAATAGGCTAGGACATGTTCATTATAAAAGAATAAACAAAATGTCTAGTCTAGGACTTATCTCCAAATGTGGGGGTAAGGTAGAGAAATATGAAGTATGTGCTCAGACAAAGATCACTAGAAAACCTTTTCATCGGGTCAATCGAAGCACAGATCTTCTGGAGTTGGTTCACTCCGATATCTGTGACTTCAAACAATTCTCTATAAAAGCCGGGATGAAGTATTTCATAACCTTCATCGATGACTTCTCTAAATACGCATTTGTCTACTTGCTCAAATCCAAAGACGAAGCATTCGAGAAGTTCAAAGAGTTCAGGGCCGAAGCTGAACGGCAAACTGGACAACAACTCAAAAGGTTGAGAAGTGATCGAGGCAAAGAATATCGGTCTCATGAATTCGCATCGTTCTGCAAAGAATATGGAATCATCTGCGAGACTATTGCTCCGTATTGCCATCAATCTAACGGAGTAGCAGAGGGGAAGAACCTAACATTGACAGAAATGATGAACTCAATGCTGCTAACTACAGGTCTTCCAAAATGCTACTGGAGAGAAGCTGCATTAACGACCACTTTCATTCTGAATAGAGTGCCTTATGAAACTTCTGACATAACTCCTCATGAACTCTGGTTCAAAGTCAGACCTAACTTGAATGTCATTTGAGTGTGGGGGTGTCTGTCTTATGTGAAGCTCCCAGATCTGAAGATTCAGAAGCTGGGGACAAGGACTACGAAGGCAATATTCTTGGGGTATGCCGAGAAAAGTGATGCTCGGAGATTTCTTGATATTGAGTCAAATCATATCATCGAATCTCGCGATGCTGAATATTTTGAAGACAAGTTTGCAAGACATAAAAATATTGTTCTTCCAGATATTTTGTAGAATGATGTAGGTGCAAAGGAGACTGAGATCTCATATGAGCCAGTAGTCTACGATGAAGTAGTTGGTGGAGAAACAACAATTGAACCAGATCTCGCTGAGCCGTCGACAAAGCGATTAAGGAGGCCGAAGAGCTTCAGAGATGACTTCGTCACCTATCATGTGGAAGCAGATCCGCTTACCTATGATGAGGCGATGAAGACCAGAGATGCTATCTTTTGGAAGGAGGCAATAGATAATGAAATTGACTCAATTACCTCCAATAACACATGGGTGTTAGTTGATTTACCCAAATGAGCAAAATCCATCGGATGCAAGTGGATCTTCAAGAAGAAGATGAAAGCTGATGGAACCAATGACAAGTTCAAGGCTAGGCTAGTGGCCAAAGGATTTTCTCAAAAGCAGGGGATCGACTACTTTGATACATATGCTCCAGTAGCACGGATGACAACCATCCGATTGCTAATTGCCCTTACGGTAATACACAAACTGGTGATACATCAGATGGATGTGAAAACAGTATTCCTGAATGGCGAGCTGACCGAGACGATTTATATGCAACAGCCAGAAGGATTTGGTGTCAGAGGCCTAGAAGACAAAGTCTGCAAGTTGGTAAAATCTCTATACGACTTAAAGCAAGCTCCCAAAATGTGGCATGAGAAGTTTGACAAAGTTCTAAGGTCAAACGGCTACAGGGCCAGCGAAATAGACAAGTGTGTCTATACTAAATTTGTTGACGGAAGAGGAGTCATCGTTTGTCTGTACGTGGACGACATTCTAATTCTAGGTACGGATATAAGCTGTGTCACTGAGACAAAGAAGTTCCTCTCGACAAAGTTCAGTATGAAGGACTTGGGGGATGCTGATGTCATCTTGGGACTCAAGATCATCCGGACAGACACTGGATTGGCACTGTCACAATCTCATTACATTGAGAAGATGCTCACTCGATACGGGTATCATGATCTTCCTATTATTGATACGCTGTACCGAAGTGATCAGAAGCTGGAGCCAAACTCGAAGGAAAGCGTCAGGCAATTAGAGTACGCTAGCGTCATCGGGAGTTTGATGTACGCTACTTCTGTCATGACCCGTACCCGTTTTTCGGGCGCGAGCTCGTGAACAAGCCAGCTATGTATCGAGCGGACTCCAGCCCGACTCGAGTACGTATAAGCTGTCAAGATCATGGTATCATGGCTAATATGGTAATCTACAGTGTATCTAAGTCCACAAGAATATATAAGATAAGAATGAACAATTATGGGTCATGGTCTGCAGCCCATTAGCATATTGTCCGATTAGACTGTCACGACCCGCACCCACTGTGAGGGTACGAGCGCGTACAACGCCCAGCCTACGCCGCAGTGTCGGCGGTAGAACGCTGTTCTAGGTCACTATCTAACCAACCAATCACGCAATTATATAATGTACTTATCAAAATATCAACTCCGAATGGAGGACAAGTATAGATATAATGTACTCTCAATCACAGTCTAAGCACGATATGATAGCGCAGAAGATCATAACTAAGACTAAATAACAGAAATAAAATCAACAACTAAAAAATATAATCTGACAATCTCAACTACATAACTCAACTTATATACAACTCCAGTTCTAAAACATGAAAGCTAAACAAAACAACTAGCTAATCTCCCGATCACTCCTGTGTGTCGGGGCCATAGGTAACTAAGCCATCTCCTGGTCTGTAATATGTAGGGCATGTGTCCTCAGGGCAATCATCTGTAAAATTTACAACAGGTCCAGTCAGGACAGGAATGAGCACATCTTATCGAGAAAACCCAAGTAAATGGCAGAGAACTATAAAGCAGTTATAGACAGTTGTATTCATGAACATGGCAGTTTAAATTTAGGTGATGGTAAGAAAGACAGATAAAGTGCAAGGAAAGTAAGTAACTAAACAAGAGAAGAATCATGGCAATAAGGACTGTAAAAATAGAACTAGCTGAACTAGAGTAACAGGGTATAAGTCCAGACAGTAAATGTAGACAAGTGTATCTCCAATGTGAGTCTAATACGAGATGAGTCGAATGTGATTCTAAATATTGTTCTAATAAGATGATTCGAATAAGGTGGTACGAATAATGATTCACATGATGTTCTAACAATGATTCGAATAAATTCTCCAAGTGTGTTTTAAAATACTGAGATAGACATGTAAACGGCTAAGGGTAATACGGCACACCGCACACCTGGCCAAGTGTGGGATGGCTATCGTTCGAATATCATTCACAGGGGGTGGTTCGAATAGTGGGAATGTCCACATGTCTAATCAGTATTTTCCTGCCCAGTCTAATACAAGATGAATCCATAATCCAACACATAAGACGAATACAAGTCCAACCAGCACATGAAGATACGAATAGGTGGTTCGAATAGTGATTCGTATGGTGATTCGAATAATAGAGGTAAGATGAGTAAGTATGTGTGTCGTATACATGGATTCAGTAATAACAATACGTATTTGTAACAGAGAATCACATACAGCTAACTAGAACTGAAGTACAGTAATTGACAAATAAATGAGAGAACTATCAGAGAATGTACTCGTCTGCTACTCTGAAAAGAGTAGTATAATATCAGATGTCTGCACCGGAGTCACAATGTCCTAAACAGAGTAATACAGGTTATAATGTGTTTAAAATAAGACAATGAAGTTTATGATGCAATCTACATGATTTCTAGGCCAATCTAGGTCAAAGTCAACTCTAAGTCAAACCTGGTCAACTGTCTAGGTCAAACTAGGACAACATCTAAGGCTAACTTGGTCAACTGGTTAAATTAGTCCTATTCCAGGATCCTAGAGCTATATTATGAGCTAACACTAGTTAACTAAGGTACCAACATATCAATAAGTCTACCATACCACTTATCAAGCTACTACCCCACATCTATCCTCATATATATGTAATATGTGAATACACATATCACATTGGGTACCTAACATATCTATATACCTACATACATCCCTATTCCATAACTATACACTAACCTATATACAAAACCTATATATATCCTAGGCTCACAAATTACATACATACATTACCTACTTACTATTTCCCATATCATTAACAAACTTGAACCTATACTAGGTTTTGAGATCCTGAATCATGTCAGGTTCTCAGGAATCTTGAGAACAATTGACATGTTACTCTAACAGTTAACACACTGTCCAACCCTATTCTCAGTTCAGTAACTAAACCCTTCACATAGTACCCCAATTGATACTCACACATATATATCTAAACCAATTCAAATCACAAAGCAACAGTGCCCACACAAGTGTCCATCTCATGTTCCAGTGAATGAGTGAATCAGTGTGCACATGTGTGGGAAAACAGGAAATTGGGGTTTCAGTCTACATTCAGTGATGGTGATACACATATGCAGGGCAATGTAAAGGTATGAAATGAATGCTAAGGAGATGCAGGATTTTGAGTGAAATATTTTGTATTGCATCTAATGCAATGCAATGGGTTATTAGGAATTGCAAAATAGAATGTATAAGAAATGGAGGCCTTGTAAATGCAGGGCAGTGGATTGAAATGGTTATGCAAGTGAAGGAAGTACTAACTGGACAGATCAAGTATGCTGGAACTCAAGGCAAAAGGAGGTGACCTAAAATTAGTATCATATTGGACTGTACAAAGAGGGATGCAGGAATATGCATCCAAGTTCTGTACATGCATGTATGGGTCTGAATAAAATAAGGTGGAGTTTGAACAATGAAGGATAGACATGAAATTCAAGTGTAATAGTGAACAAACACTTGGGTGGTCATCAAATTCGAATGGTTGGGTATTAAGTTGTCACGCCCCAGAACCAGAATACTGGAGAGCGGGGGCAGACATAGCCAGCTACGTATAATGAAATAGAATCCATCTCACCATACGGTCATGGCTGTCTAGATATGTGAGGGTTTATCTACAAGCCATCAGTCTCTTAAGGTCATAAAATAGTCTATTGTCTCAATCTCAACCAAATAATGATAGTCACAAGATGTCAGACCACCAAATACACAATAGTAAGGCGTCCCATACATTACATATTCAGAATGATCATGAAGCTAGTCGTACAAAATGTGAGGACTAGCAAGAGTTAAGTCATACATGATCAACCCTAGGTTGCCAGTCATGTTACAGCCCGTAGACAGACAGTAAGTAAAATGTACATGAGCTAACACTTGCTCGGCAGCTAAACGCCTCAAAAGAATAATTTTACAATAGAGTGGGAGAGCAAAAATAAACCCACTCGTTGCCCTGGTTACGCCCGGTGTTCACCATCGGGCTAGAAAGCAGGTAGATCCTTTGCTGCTGCTCCGCTATCTGGCCGTACAAAACCAGCTGGGTCAGACCCCAGAACGAGCAAGTGCCACAAAGGAGGCTTTACTTAGGAACTAAAACCAGCATATTAGCACAAGAGTAATTGCATAATAAAAGACAGTAACTAAGGAAAAGCATGACGGGTGATATACGATGAGATAACCATGGGACTATTCGAATAACCAGGTTACAACCCGTAAACCAAACAAGGACCGGGGTTGTAACCCTTCGTCTGAACAGAACTTGGTTTCTCCCACCATTTATCGGCAAGATAATATAAGAAATCAGGACATGTAATAATCTTGTACAGGATCAAGACAAGACTAGACTGAGTAAACTCCATCCAACATTTCACGGCCAAGCAATAAGTACGGCTTGATACTTTAACTAACTAGGGTTATCACAGGCCTAGTTACTAGCAAGATGCAATGAGAATTCCAAGTCTGGTTACCTGTTTGTTACTACCTGAGTGATCCCAGCAAGAAAAGGAAAAGATAGCATGATATAGCAGACACACTGTAGTAAGATACATGTGTCCTATGGTACCACACTCGACGGCGGGCTGGAAGTGCGCTCATCTCGACGGATAGCAACAAATCCCATGAATATATATATAAGGCCGGGACCAAAGGGGCAACAGGTAACTGGGAAATTCTTCATGAACTATTTGATCAATCTAGTCATTAACCTAGCCAGATTCAGTATGAATCCCTGACCGTGGTACTCAGGGATCATGTCCTAGATATGACGCAAGACACAACCGGACTAGTAGTTTATACAAGCACAATCATCCACGGTATCCAGGCCAATGAATTGATTTGTCAAGAGTGCGCCACGACGGGCCACTATCATTATCATTATTACTTATCAAGAGTGCGCCACGACGGGCCACTATCAAGCATTGTCAGGGTACTTGTCAAGAGTGCACCACTACGGGCCACTGTCGTGTCATGTATAGCAGGTCAAGTTATCATGTCAGGAGTGCACTACGGCGGGCCACTATCAAGCATGTCAGTTCTTGGTCACACCATGCCAGGTACAATTGTCATTTCAATCATGCCAATCAAATCGGGATTTATCAAGTTCAGGACAAAAGGTAAAGGTGCACGCCATAGGAACTCAAGTTATACTGAGAGTTACATGGCATGGGCATAATAGTAATAATTAAAATATTCATAAAATACAAGCCATGAAAGAGCCATGCGGCTCGGCATATGCGGCCAAGAAGAAGGGGGTGCCTGCGGCTCGCGGGGAGGGGTTCTCATGCGGCTGAAACGGGCGGGGTCTCATGCGGTTCAGAAGGGGGGTACTCATGCGGCTGAGAGGGTGCAGTCGGGTTGAATGGGATCTCATGCGGTCAGCGGGGTTGGCCCTTATGCGGCTCAAGGATCCAGTCAGTCATGCGGCTGAGAGGGTGCAGTCCTCATGCGGCAGCGGGAGACTGCAGTCTATGCGGCCAGCGAGTGTTTAAGTTCATGCGGTTCAAGGGAGGCAGGTCCATACGGTTCACGGAGAAAAGGCATATGCGGCAAGCGGGAAGAGAGGAGCATATGCGGCTGAAAGGGTAAGTGGACTCCATGCGGCTGGAAGTGCAGAGTCTTATGCGGCTGGGGATTGAGCGAGTTATGCGGCTAGATAAGTTCGGCCCTCATGCGGCTCAAGTACTTCCAGTCATGCGGCTGAATAGAACACTTGCCGCATGAAATATTCGTGCGGTCAAGTCAAGCACAGTTCGTCTTCTCCAAAATTCCTAGAAGAGAACACCATGAGAGCCAAGTTCTCAAGCTCCATAACTCCATCATCCGGAGCCCAAATCCGAACTTCCATAGGTCAAAATGGGGTAGAACGAAATTCTCTACAACATGGAACCCTCAAAACTTAGAAATAACAAAACTAAGTAGATCAAAACCCAAGAATTCCGAAAATAAAGTAAACTTAGATCTACAAGAATCTAGCCATGGAAAGTGGAAATGCCAAGTACTAAAGTAAGTTAAAATGCTGTAAGGAAGAGAATGAAGCAATAAAATTGGAGTTCCTCCATGAAGCAAGTTGTACTTGCCTAGACCTCTCTCTTCCTCTCTCTGGTAGGTAAGGAAGTAAATGAGGAAGAAGAAGATGATTAATGAAGAGAGAGAAAGGAGAAGGGGTTAATAAATGGTAGTGGTGGTGGTGGTTCTCCTATTGGTTCATGATGAACCAAGGCAAATCCAAGCCAAGCCGAACCAACCCAGGGATAAACCAAGCCAAGATAAACCAAGGTGAACCAAGTCAAGGCCAATAAACTCTCTCTAGCAATTTAAACCAAATGAATCATAAAATAAACCAAGCCTCACTAATCCAAAAATAAACCAATGAACCATTAAAACCAATTAAACTACCAATGCCAATAAAACCAAGCCAAGCAAAATAAACCAAGATAACTAATCATGACTAAATAAAATATGGGTCCAAAATACGTGTACGTACACTAAATGCGTATCACAAATTTGGGACATTACATAAGTGATTTGGTATGTCCTAAGTGGCAGCTGAGGATGCAGGAATATTGATTATTAGGACTGAACACTAGGAAGGGCAGAACACTTCTAATACAATTAAAGAGAATGGAAGTGTGGACTGAAACATACATGGTTGAATGCAATTAAGCAGGGGACTGCACTTAAGGTAATAAGGACTGAATAATCAAGGTCCATGACTGAATAATGAGCCATAGAGGACTGCTATTTGAACCATCATTTAACCAATACAGTTAACATGTATCAATTTCTGAAGTTTGAAAACAACTCATCATATTGTACATGTGAAACACAATGAAATCCAACCCAAAACATGCAGTATGCTTCATACTGACATCTGAAAATTAATTCACATTAATTAGCATAAAAATACAGCAAATTTGAACTCAGTGTCATGTTTTTCCCGATTTTGAAAGTATGTGTGTGGGGGTTCAGTTTAGGTGTGCACAACTCAGTGTCATGTGTGTGCAGAGTAACAGTGATGTGTGTGTTTGAGCAATGTGTGTGTATGCAAGTAGGGAGTGTCCCAGATTTCGGTTTAAATGGATTAAACATGGGAAATTAACACATTGAAATCAGTTTAAAGAAGAAGGGAAGTTCAGGAATGGATTAACACATATGAATTTCTCAAAGAAAACTTAATTCAACTGTCAAAGAAAATTGAAAAAAATAAAATCAGTTGAACAGTGTGATTCAAACACAAATTCGAATCCAACCCCATAAAACCCAGGTTACATATATACACATTTAAAATAATCATTTGAATCCCAAACAAATCTCAATTTAAACTGAATTTCTATGCCATCATAAACCCCAACATCTCAGTTAACAATTTTTGAACCCAGTTATCATCATACTAAATCAATTTCAGGTTTCACAATCAAACCCAAAATCCCAGTGAATTCGAATCTCAGGAAATGAGTATGAATCAAAAATCAACATTCACACAAAAAAAAACTCAACTGAACACTCACTGATACATAGCTTCCCATCCATTCGAAAACTCAAATTAACCATCGGAATTCACAAACAGGTGTATCAGTGTGTGTACCATGTGTCATGTGTCTAAAGAAAACCATTCGTGTCCACTAGAGTGGACATGAAGTTTCCAAACAGTGTCTAAACCCAATTGTCACTGTGTGACTGAACTACGCATAGGCAGCATCGTGCACAGGTGCAATACGATTTAGGGACTCGTGTGTCGACCCTCGAGCCTCGTGCTCGTATCCAACCCTAGGGTAGGTATAGGGCTAGGGATACAAGTGCCTGTATCGTGTCTAATGTGTGTCTTGTCGCGTGTCCAGTCGCGTATCAGTGAACGGCTGTGCGCACGTGTGTGTGTTCAAAATTTCAGTAAGGGTCGATTTTCTCTCAAACCCCACGATGAAATCCTCTCAAATTTTACGTGCATTGTGTCAGTCACTAGGGCCACTCACACGCCAATTTTTATGACCTGAGTCGCCGTGTCTTGTCCGCTACGAAGCTCGAGCAGCAGGACACTCGACCGGGCCAGCGCGTAGCGTGTCCAACACGGATTTGGACACGATAAAGACACGGATTCGTGCTCAGAAAATCACGAAATCAATATATATATATATATATATATATATATATATATATATATATATAATACAACAAATCTGTTTAAACACTTTTCAAAAATATCAATTTTTAACCCTTTGTGGCATTTAATCAAACACTCAACGGTACAACTGATACGTGTCCGATACGGACATGAAACGGACACAAAATCCACCCAAATTTTGGGGACAGCTAGGGGACTCCTAGATCTAGGCCTAAATGCAAAGAAAACAGAAATTTAAATCAATTTAAAGGATTTTACCTATATGTGCAAAAAGCTTCAAATGGGGGATTCTTCCTTGCTAGCCAAATGCTCCCAAATTGTCCCAAAGCTGGGATTAAATCCCAAAATCAGAAAATAGGAGAGTATTAGGTTCTAATGCAAGAAACTAGGATTAAAAAGGAATTAAAATGGATTTATGGGGATTTTTGGAAGGGGACAATACCTCTCTTTTCCAATGTGTTGAAATAATAATAAAAAGAGGCAAGCCCTAATGAATAAGTGTTTATATAGGGTGGGGATCCCTATATGGCTGGTCACTTAGGGTTTGTTTAGGGTTAAGGCTTCTAGTTATGGGCCATGGGCCAAGTCATGATCGATAAAATCATTAAGCCATAAGTCATTTCATGAAACCACAAGCCAAGACTTAAATTCACTAAACCAAATCCCCTCATTCTAAAACTATTCTCTAATGACTAAAATAGGTTAACTCAAGTTATACTAGGGTTACCATAGCTAGGGTTAGGTTCTAGGCTAGTCCACTAGGTCTCAACAAGTCAAAGTCAAACTAGAATTCACCAATTCAATAAATTATCAAATAATTCAAATAAGTCAAAATGACCAAATTACCCCTAGGCTAAAAATGATAATTAATCATCCTAATGACATGGTTCGGCTCTAGGTCATGCAGTCTCTAGGGTTTCACTAGCAGCACGTCAAAATTATAAGTCATGACTTAAACCAGTTTTTAAATAGTTTAAAAATTATTAAAAATCACCAAAAATCATAATGTGAAATAAATATCAATAATTAATAATTATAATTACAAAATTTTAAAATTACCCTCATCTGGAAAACTGGGTGTTACATAGACTCCAAGAATGATATGAGTCTATAAAATAAGCACAATATATCATGGCATGGAATATAAAGCATGAGAAATATAGTAAATTAATAACACTAACAAAATACCTGAATCATGTAGATAAAGTCAACTACCACATGCTCAGCTAACTAACTCCGTACAATCAGCTACCTGAAGAGATCATCAGGTCCTTAGGGGACATAGCAAGATACATAAAAATATGTCTATCTAACAGTTTAATCATGCAATAATATAACCAGGGTATAAACAGGAACTAGTAGGGCTGTAAATGTGCCAAGCCGTTTGTGAGCTGCTCGAAGCTCGGCTCGATAAAAGCTCGTTTGAGCTCGGTTCGTTTAGTAAACAAGCCGAGCTCAAGTTTCATTTTCGAGCTCGTTTAATACATGAGCCAAGCTCAAGCTTAGAAGTACTCGGCTCGTTCGAGCTCGCAAGCTGACTCGTTTATGAGCTTACGAGCTGGCTCGTTTAGAAGCTCGTTTAGGAGCTTGTTTAGAAGCTCGTTTGTTTGTTGAATTCTAATTTTATGTATGTTTGTATAATGATATGGTTGTGTGCTTTATATATTTATATGTCCTTAATAATTGATATGAAGGAACTTTTTTAATTAAATTTTTATAAATAAAATGTTAAATTATAGGTACTTGAATTCAAGCGTAACTAGGTTGAAATCGAGCTCATTAAGCTTGAAATAAAGGTGAACAAGCTTGAAATCAAGCTTAATGAGCTTGATATGAGCTTATCGAGCTTGTTTATCAAGCTTGAATCAAGCTTGCTTATCAAGCCAAGCTCGAGCTCAAACCAAGCCAAGCTCAAGCTTAATATAAACAAGCTCAAGCCAAGCTCAAGCTCTAAAATAAAAAATTTATCAAGCTTGAGCTCGAGCTCGAACTCGATGAATTCTAGTCAAGCCAAGCTCAAGCTTACAAAAGCTTGGCTCGTCTTGGCTCGTTTATAGCCCTAGGAACTAGAAATGAGACTGACATGTGGCTACTAACAGGTAACTATGAACACGGATACGGGATCAACTATGCATAAATGAACTGCTGGAAGAACAAGTAAACAAGAGATCAATGGAAAACCAACCCTCGCCCCGATGTGGACTAGAAGGTCAGTTTCAAGACAAGTTACCCTCGCCCCGTGTGTGGACTCGCAGGTGCAATGGACAACCCTCGCCCCGTATGTGGACTCGCAGGTTGTGGGAACTATACAGGAACAACAGTTCAATTACACATACTTGCAGACACGACTCAGTCAGGATATAGGTGACGATACGGTACAACTCAGTCATGACACTAGTAAGGGCAACTCTAGCATGAACCATAATGTGGACAAGCCTGGTGTAACTACGCTATCAAGTCAGAAAATACTGATATACAAGTAAGACAATAAACTAGTAAACATGGTATCATATAAATCTATAGCAACTAAGGTAACTGAATATAACATACTAAAATAGATAAACTATAAGCATGAAAATGAATTGTAGAGGGAGGCAAGGTATCTTGCCTGGTGGTAGCGCGAAGAACTAATAAGATACCGTCAACTGGTACACCATAGTCCAAAATCCACAAATATCTCCAAAATCTAAAATAGATATTGCCAATATTCTCAGAATAGTCAAATTAGCTAGGATTGCCTTTCCTTAAGTCCAATTCTGGACACAGGGGAAAAACGGTAATTTTGGGCCAAAACGGTGTCCGCCGTTGGACTCGCTTTGCACCGAAAAACGTACCAGAGTCAATGATCTCTAAAGTTGTCAAACTAAATGTCTACAGATTTGTTTTGATGATACGAACCCAACGGTATGTCCTATTTTGGATTCCGATGGACCGTGCACAAAACTGCCCGTTGAATCGGATTGTGGGGCCCGCAAAATGACGATCCGATCAACTGTCTCAGAATTGGACCAAACTTGGCATATAGGACCAGAAAAACGATACGGTCCTGTTGGTGCAAGTTTCGTCTCGATCTGACGAGCATGCACAAAGTAATTGAGAAATTTGTACAGAGGCCGATACGGTGAATTTCGACGGATACGCTTCAAATTCGTCGCGCACACGCGACCAATTTGAATTCCGTCAAAGCCCACACGTCCACGAAGCCGTTACGCACCTTTCGATGCTTTCGGTTTACGACCACGTCGCCCGGTTTGGCAGGACGCACGTCGTATCGGGCAAATTTTTTAGTTTTTAAAAACTGTTCTTCCAATTTTGTTGATTTTTAGAATCAAATATCTTCCTGTATAGTAAGCGTAAAATAGTTCTACAAAAAGTGTTCTAATCTCGTATAGGTTTTCTAAAAGGCTCTTTAAATAGATTTCTAAAATTCTTGACAGATCGATCAGGAATCGCCTTCAAATAGGAGCGTCTGAAATCCCCATTTCTGTCAATGCGACAGGGGGTTTTATGTCGACTTCGTACCGATTTCCTTTCGTATCTGGATTGATTCGATACAAACCAGTTAGATATGTTCCTAGAGGGTTACATGGGTTCTACATAGGATTTTACATATCAGATTTTGGTCGAGAATTCACAAAGAAGTGAGGATTTGAAGTTACCTCCGCGGCTGTCCTGCTATTGTGTCCTGCTGTCTTCGTGCACGCGCGTGACCCATTTCGACGCTCGTGCGGTGGCACGCCAACGGCGGGTGGCCGCCAGGACGTCGAGGGATGAGCGCGGCTAGGGTTTGCTTGCAGTAGGTTCTCGTCGAGGGAAGTCGGCTGCTCGTGTATTTAAGTACAGATGTGTTCTGTTATATAACAAGGTCGGGTGGGGGGTTTTTTCCTCTCGGGCTGTCTTGGAAGTTGCTGGGAATTGTTGGGTTGGCATTGGCGGGCCTGGCTGAGATGGGCTCGGCCCATTGGAAGGGCTGGCAGGTTTATGGTTGCTGCTACTTCAATTCTATTAACTAATGCTATGCCTATACATTTATGTATGTATATACTCACACACTATATATATGTATATTTATTTATATGCATACACGTATACGCCTATTTATATATTTGTATATATTCACGTATATAATGTATATTCATATATACATGCACATACACACATATATATTTATACATAACATATATATATATATATATATATATATATATATATATTTATATATATATATATATATATATATATATATATATATATATTGATTATATAGGCATGTAACTATATTTATAAATTATTAATATATATATATATATATATATATATATATATATATATATATATATATCCTGGTATTTATACATATTTGTATATATATACATATACCACAAATTCCCTACAGACAATACAATATTTTAAATATAATCAATATTAATAATATCTAATAGTAATAAATCTATTTATTTAATCACCACAAAATAATAAAATAATAATAAAATAATTAAATGGTGGTTTGGTGAATCCATACTATTCACCTTTATCCGGGTCCAAAAAATTGTACAAATATTGTAAAATAATATTTAATAATAAAATGCCAACTTTTGTATAATATCGAAATAATTAAAAATGTACATCAATAACCAAAATAATTTAGGAAATATTTGCACACACATAAATATGCCTACAAGGTCGTCTTTGGTATCACTACATACCTACAAAGGCTTGGATTCGGTTCGGGCCCAGTTCGGGCTAGGTTGGTACAATCAGGTCTTCTAAAATCAATATATCTAATTAATAAATAAATAATTCATCGGTGGGGGTTAAGTCGTAACTTGATCTGGTTTTCCTAGTTAGGACGCACTTATGGCTGGGTCTTTTTTGGCATGGCTAATACACTAGTCAAGGCACGCCACTGCACTATCTATGTCATGATTCCTAGTCGTCTGATACTTCAAAACTCAACCATGGCTAAAGTCATCTACCAAAATAATTAACTAAATAATCATTTATAAAATCCTAAAAATCACCATTTAAATCAAATAAATAATAATAATAAAATAATTCAAAAATTTTCGGGAAGGGGAGCTACAAATCTACCTACCTTAAAAATATTTTCGTCCTCGAAATTCTAATTCATAACTATTCCTTAAAATTCAAAGTCTACTATTACCCTAATCTCCTCAAATTTAAATTCTCAAAAATATTCTATAACCCTCTCTAGCCATTTCATAACTCCGAATACTTGAGGACTTCTACCCACATTTGGTCACACTACTCCTCAAAACATGGTCACTAAAATCTTATGGTCTCATAACTAGTTGCTAACAATTCTACCGACAGATATCTAGGCTTATGACAACTATAATCCTTCATATCTATAAACAACCAAAACTCAATAATCGTGCAATATTATACTATAATTTAAGAATTTCTGATAAATTCTAGACAGCACGATCATTCGTCACCCCGAAATACGAAGAGACGAGAATCAATGGTACAGAAAATAAGGAAGTATAATCGAGAGCAAATATGGAGTTTTCAAGGATGTAGAGAATTTCTAGGAGAATTTTTAAGGCAGAGTGGATTGAGATTTCTAAGCTTTATTCATATTCACAGGCTCGTACCAGTACAGTTACGTAACCGGTATGATATGCTCTGACCTGCATGGGCCACCACAAAAACTTGTCACGACCCGCACCCATTTTTCGGGCGCGAGCTCGTGAACAAGCCAGCTACGTATCGAACGGACTCCAACACGACTCGAGTACGTATAAGCTGTCAAGATCATGGTGTTACGATCAGCTACCCAAATTGTTGGGCCAGGCCGAGTCATGTCCAGCCTACGTTTGAGATAAAGCGTAGTAAGCTGTTCTAAAGATAACAAGATAAGACTAAAATGTGCTAACAGTTCTATATGTAATAAAGAGTCATAAATGCTCCAAACACAAAAGTCATCTCATATAATAGTAAGTCCAAGTACAAGTCCGAAAATGTAAAGCTAGATACAGGTCCAGTCACAAAATATATAGTCTAATACATGACTACTCTCAAAAGTCTAAAATGTAAATAGACAACTAGACGAGTTTTCCCGCAGGTACATCCTTGTAAGACAAAGCCTGGTCCTCGGCAGTAACTCCATAATATGAGTCACAGAGCAACTCCTCCTCAGTTAGTATACCTACAACGTTATCCTGTCAGTACGGGAGCAAGTACTGATTCTAACAAACATATAATACTGGTCATGTGATGGAAAGAATTGACATATCAGGTTTATCCAGTTTTAGATACATTTTATCATGGCAATAATTAATTGTTTTAAAGTTTAAAACTGTAGTAGGTGAGTGATCAGTCAATAGGTAATCAGGATGTACAGTGGTACATATCAATTTTTTGAAGTGTACATACGTACCCTTAATGGCATCGGTGAATGTCCATACACAAATGCGGGATCAGACATACGACAAAGTTACATATAGAATGTAACAGTACTCGGTAAATACATACGGAGAAGGGGGCATGATCACGTACACTACTAACAGTTTCTCCTTAACCCGTTGTTTAAACATATAAGAGATATAAAACTGTCCTAAGCATGGTAGAGACTGAAAGTAATACAACATATGAAGTTTTAACTTGCTACCCCAAGGATCAGCATTTAACATGGTTGGAATTCATAGTTTATGGTTATAGCAGTATGTAAAGTTTGTAGAAGTACTTACCTTTAGCAAAGCAAAGCAGCGATAAAAATGCTATAGATGCCTGGTGACTCGTCACTATAGAAATAAATACATAAACTTAGTTTTTACACTAAGTTAAACACTAAAACACTAGTGGTGTAACACGACTTTCTGACTGGACACCTAGCCAAATGATGACTTTAGCATAGAAGACCAGTGTGGGGTGACACAATACCCTAACTAACTTTCTAGGGCCTTTACACTAGTGCGGGGTGAGGTTCAATATGACTATAACTCAAAACAACACAAAAAGTTGCAAGTCGTAATTATTCAATAATAAATCCAACTGTACACTATGTTCCAACAATTTTTGAGATAGACAAAAAGCTCAATTTTACATAAAATAAAGTACCAAAATGATCCTTATTAATTATAGAAATTTATACTAATTTTTCTGAAATTTATAAACCCTTATCAATATTTATTAAAAATCAGCAAACATATATATCCTGAAAATGAGTTCTGTTTTCCTATTTTTATAAAATAACAAAAGTACTTATAAAATGCTGGAAAAATATAATAAATTATCTAAATTAACATAGTATTAAAATACAATTTTTCTCAGATTTTTACAGCACTTAATATATATATATATTCAAAAATAGCAAAAAACACTTTCTGGAAAATAATTAATTAATTATTTACTATTTTGTCCATGTATTCGAAATTAAACCGAAGTCCAGATACAGGACCCAGAGCCATGAATCAAGTCCAATATGACTTGTACAGACTCTGAATGTATTAGACACAATTGGGCCCAAAAACCCATGCTAGACTTGGACATCAATTGGTCATAATCAATAAAAAGCAGTAATTTATATACATAAATATATTTTTAAAGTGCTAAAATATACAAGTCACAATTTAAATAATAAAAATGACTTGTGAATTTATGCACAATAATATTTTGTACAAAGTAGAATTTGAAATACATATATATATATATATATATATATATATATATATATATATATATATATTTTATATATAAATACAAATATATAAATACAAATATATATATATATATATATATATATATATATATATATATATATATATATATATATATATATACATATAATAAATATACATATATATATATATATAAGAAATACTAAATATAAAATATATATATATACAAATACTGTATACATATATATATAACAGTATATATATAATAATAATATATGTATTTACATAAATACATATACATATATACATATATATAAATACATATATGTATATATACATATACATAAAAAATATATATATACATATACATAATAAAATACCAAATATAATATATATATATATATATATATATATATATATATATATATATATATATATATATATATATATATATATATATACACACAAATACTGTATATATATATATGTAACAGTGTATATATAATAATACATATACGTACATAAATACACATACATATATACATAGATATATAAATACATATATACATATATACATATAAATACATATATACATATATACATATATAAATATAATAAAATAACTAAAACCAAACAAAACCAAAAAGAAAGAAGGGGGGTTAGAACTCGGGTCAGGCAAAGGGTCGGGTCTCAGCGCGCTCGGGCTGGCCAGGGGGTCAGCCCGAGTCATGTGTTAGGGAATGTGTTAGGGTTTTAGTTATTAGGGTTTTAGGTTAATGGGTTTCAAACCCGCTAACCTGTTCTTCGTGTCCTGACTGTTAGGGACACGAAGAACGGCTGTGTCCCAGTGTCCTGGCCATGCACGACTCGCACGACCCAAGTCAGCCGTGACCTGACTTACCATTAGAGTCGTCGTGTCCAGGCGAGTCGCATATGTGAGTATGAGACACAAGTTCGACACGAAACAGAACTGACACGTATGTGTCCAAGTCGAGCGGGCTGTTGGTGCGGCGATAGGGCGGAGGAAGCGTCGGCGTTGCGGCGATGGGGTGGTCGCCGGCGTTAGGGTTAGGGTTAGTGTTTCGTCGGGGAAGAAAGAGTGGAGGCGGCGCTGTGGGGTCGTGGTGGCGTTCTAGGGTTAGGGTTTAGTCTGGGGGGTATTTATAGGGGGGAGAGGTCGGTGTTAGGGTTTAGGTCGGCCGGGAAAGGCGGAGAAAGCGGTCGTCGGGGCAGCTGGCCAGAACGTGGGGGGGGGGGTGACGATAGTTTTGTAGTCGGGTCCCCCAATTTTTGGGGTTTGGCAGAAAAAACCCAAAACCTATCAGTTTGCAAATATCATTTGCAAAATGTAACCAAAATAAATTATTAAATTGCAAAACGACATTAAAATAAATTTAAAAATTACAAAACGATATTAAAATAATTTAATTATTAGAAAATGATATATTTTGATTTAAAAACTATTTAAAAATCATTTAAAATTTCTAAAAAAATTTCTAGCAATTATATTAATCTATTTTAAATATATAAAAGCTATTTAATATTATAAAAATATTATTTTGAAATTTAGGGGCTTACACATGGTATCATGGCTAATATGGTAATCTACAGTGTATCTCAATCCACAAGAATATATAAGACAAGAATGAACAATTATGGGTCATGGTCTGCAGCCCATTAGCATATTGTCCGATTAGACTCCAAGAATGATATGAGTCTATAAAATAAGCACAATATATCATGGCATGGAATATAAAGCACGAGAAAGATAGTAAATCAATAACACTAACAAAATACCTGAATCATGCAGATGAAGTCAACTACCATATGCTCAGCTAACTAACTCCGTACAATCAGCTACCTGAAGAGATCATCAGGTCCTCAGGGGACATAGCAAGATACATAAAAATATGCCTATCTAACAGTTTAATCATGCAATTATATAAATAGGGTATAAACAGGAACTAGATATAAGACTAACATGTGGCTACTGACAGGTAACAATAAACACGGATACGGGATCAACTATGCACAAATGAACTACTAGAAGAACAAGTAAACAAGAGATCAATGGAATACCAACCCTCGCCCCGATGTGGACTCGTATTTCAGTTTTAAGACAAGTCACCCTCGCCCCGTGTGTGGACTCGCAGGTGCAATGGACAACCCTCGCCCCGTATGTGGACTCGCAGGTTGTGGGAACTATACATGAATAGCAGTTCAATTACACATACTTGCAGACACGACTCAGTCAAGATACAGGTGATGACACGATACAACTCAGTCATAACACTGGTAAGGACAACTCTAGCATGAACCATAATATGGACAAGCCTGGTGTAGCTACGCTATCAAGTCAGAAAATACTGATATACAAGCAAGACAATAAACTAGTAAACATGGTATCATATAAATCTATAGCAACTAAGGTAACTGAATATAACATACTAAAATAGATGAACTATAAGCATGAAAATGAACTGTAGAGGGAGGCAGGGTACCTTGCCTGGTGGTAGCGCGAAGAACCAATAAGATACCGTCAACTAGTACGCCATAAAGTCCAAAATCAACAAATATCTTTGAAAGCTAAAACAGACATTTCCAACATTTTCAGAATAGTCAAATTAGCTAGGATTGCCTGTCCATTAGTCCAATTCTGGATACAGGGACAAAACGGTAATTTTGGGCCAAAATGGTATCCGCCGTTGGACTCGCTTTGCACCGAAAATGTGCCAGAGTCAATGGTCTCTAAATTCGTCAAACTACATTTTTACGAATTTATTTTGATGATACGAACCCAACGATATGTTCAATTTTGGATTCCGGTGGGTCGTGTACAAAATCGCCCGTTGAATCGGATCGTGGGGCCCGCAAAATAGCGATCCGATCAACTGTCTCAGAATTGGACCAAACTTGGCATATAGGACCATAAAAATGATACGGTCTTGTTGGCACAAGTTTTGTCTCGATTTAACGAGCGTGCACAAAGTAATTGGAAAATTTGCATAGAGGTCGATACGGTAAATTTTGACGGATACGCATCAAATTCGTCGCGCACACGCGACCAATTTGAATTCCGTCAAAGCCCACCCGTCCACGAAGCCGTTACACACCTTTCGATGCTTTTGGTTCGCGACCACGTCGCCAGGTTTGGTGGGACGCACGTCGTATCGGGCAAAATTTCTAGTTTTCAAAAACTATTCTTCCTATTTTTTGTTGATTTTTAGAATCAAATATCTTCCTGTATAGTAAGCGTAAAATAGTTCTACAAAAAGTGTTCTAATCTCGTATAGGTTGTCTAAAAGGCTCTTTAAATAGATTTCTAAAATTCTTGACAGATCGATCAGGAATCGCCTTCAAACATGAGCGTCTGAAATCTCCATTTCTGTCAATACGACAGGAGGTTTTATGTCGACTTCGTGTCGATTTCCTTTCGTATATGGATTGATTCGATACAAACCAGTTAGATAGGTTCCTAGAGGGTTACATGGGTTCTATATAGGACTTTACAGATTGAATTTTGGTTGAGAATTCACAAAGAAGTAAGGATTGGAAGTTACCTCCGCGGCTGTCCTGCTATTGTGTCCTGCTGTCTTCATGCACGCGCGGCCGATTTCGGCACTCGCACGACGGCGCGCCGTTGGCGGGTGGCCGCCAGGACGTCGAGGGATGAGCGCGGCTAGGGTTTGCTTGCAGTAGGTTCTCGTCGAGGGAAGTCGGCTGCTCGTGTATTTAAGTACAGATGTGTTCTGTTATAGAACAAGGTCGGGTGGGGCATTTTTTTCCTCTCGGGCTGGCTTGGAAGTTGCTGGGAATTGTTGGGTTGGCATTGGCGGGCCTGGCTGAGATGGGCTCGGCCCATTGGAAGGGCTGGCTGGTTTATGGTTGCTGCTACTTCAATTCTATTAGCTAATGCTGTGCTTATACATTTATGTATGTATATACTCACATACTATATATATGTATATTTATTTATATGCATACACGTATACGCCTATTTATATATTTGTATATATTCACGTATATAATGTATATTCATATATACATGCACATACACACATATATATATATTTATACATAACATATATATATGTATATATATATTAATAATTTATAAATATAGTTACATGCCTATATAATCAATATATATATATATATATATTTTATATATATATATATATATATATATATATATATTTTATTTATATATATATATATATATATATATATATATATATATATATATATATATATATATTTTATTTATTTATATATATATATATATATATATATATATATATATATATATATATATATATATATATATATATATATATATATATATATATATATATATATATATACATATACCACAAATTCCCTACAGATAATACAATATTTTTAATATAATCAATATTAATAATATCTAATAGTAATAAATCTATTTATTTAATCACCACAAAATAATTAAATAATAATTAAATAATTAAATGGTGGTTTGGTGCATCCATATTATTCACCTTTATCCGGGGCCAAAAAATTGTACAAATATTTTAAAACAATATTTAATAATAAAATGCCAACTTTTGTACAATATCCAAATAATTAAAAATGTACATCAATACCCAAAATAATTTAGAAAATATTTGCACACACATAAATATGCCTACAAGGTCGTCTTTGGTCTGACTACATACCTACAGAGGCTTGGATTCGGTTCGGGCCCAGTTCGGACTAGGTTGGTACAATCGGGTCATCTAAAATTAATATATCTAATTAATTAATAAATAATTCATCGGTGGGGATTAAGTCGCAACTTGATCTGGTTTTCCTAGTTAGGACGCACTTATGGCTGGGTCTTCCCTGGCATGGCTAATACACTAGTCAAGGCACGCCACTGCACTATCCGTGCCATGATTTCTAGTCGTCTGATACTTCAAAACTCAACCATGGCTAAAGTCATCTACCGAAATAATTAACTAAATAATCATTTATAAAATCCTAAAAATCACCATTTAAATTAAATAAATAATAATAAAAAATAATTCAAAAATTTCCGGGAAGGGGAGCTACAACTACTGCCACTAAGCCTGACATAGCTTTCGCTGTGGGAATGCTGAGTAGATTCACAAACAATCCAGGCGTTGAACACTGGAAAGCTGTGAAGCGTATTATGAGATATCTCAAGAAGACTCTGACATATGCACTAGACTTCAACGGAGAGCCGCTGGTAGTAGAAGGCTTCAGTGATGCCAGCTGGTGCTCAGAGTTGGTGTAAGCCCCCTGAATTTTTGGGATTATTTTTGAATTTTCTAAATGAATTATTATCGATAATTCATTTTTATTTAATTAATTTTGATCATTAAATGCTCTTTACCGTGACTTGGATTTCTAGAGCATCAGGGATGCCAATCTCTGGAAACTTTCTTCTTGAAGTTTGTAGTAGACGAGATTATCTTCATGTTGATATATCGTGTCCCACTCGAACTTGTTCCCTTGTGCTCCATTTGCTTCGCACAACTTTCAGGTCAATTTAGACCAATTTATCGTCTGCCGTAATTTGTGACTTAACTTCCTTCTTAATTTCGGGACCCGACATCGGTCCAATCTGTTCGACCCAATATATGGCCCTGGCCTGTTTTGAGCCTACTATGCACGTGCCACTTGCGTGCCACCAAACTGATCTCCCTTGTGCTCCCATTTCATCCATGATTTTAATTAGTTTAAATTTGTTATTTTAATTAAATCTTGGTCCCAAGCTTGTCCAACTTGACCCAACACCCAACCCAAATTGGTGTGACCCTACCATGTCTACCTATACACCCCACTGATATTTTCTCATTTTTTTCTCTACTAAAAAATATCCTCCTCTTATACAAATATCTATTTTTCTCTCTCTATTTCAAATATATACATAATATATATATATATACTTATAATATCTCTCCCCCCCCCCTTTATTACACTCACACACACACACATCACCCACTCCCCCATCACCATCAGCACTCTTCCCCCCCATGTGGCCGACACCCCCTCTCTCTCTCTATTTTCTCTCTTTCTCCACTTTCTCTATCTCTCTTTTATTAATAATTCTCTCTCTCACTCACCTCTCTTTTCTCTCTCCTCTATCATAAACCAACAGCAAACTCTTCTTCACCATCTCCCATGGCTGACCCATCCTTCCTTCTCTATGGCCGGCTATGCACACAACCACCACTCTAGCCTCCTCCCCGACAACCTTTCCTTCTCCTATTCTTCACCTTCATCACCATTAACACCACCATCAACACCACTCCACCAACACCGCAAGCACGCGCGCCACGACCTCTTCTTCCTCTTCTCCACCGTACGCCGCAGCACAGCCCCACCGCCGTCATTATGCCCGGCCAGGCCGACCCTGTACCACTATAGCGCTGCAGCAACAGCCAACAGTAGCAGCGCGTGTGCGGTAGCAGCAGCCACGTGTGGCAGCGCCACTACGCGCCGTCCGCCGCCTCCGTGCGTCGCCATGACCTCGCCCCACGCCGACGAACTCCGAGTACACCTTCCCGTGGCGGCCACCGTCCTCCGAGATGCGCCGTCTAGGCGATTCGTGCGTTTTGCATGGAATCCCGTCGACGCGCGCGCGAACGTGATCCAGAAATAGCGCCTCGTCGCAGCAACTTTGTGCATGTTCTTTGGGAAATCCAACCGTTGGATCGGCGAAATCTTTGCTCCTCACAATCTTGGTATATCCATCTTCACCCTCCTCAATTTTCGTCCGTTAATTTTATCGTTTGATACATCAAAACCGGCCACCAAGTGGACCGTTTAAATTGAGTAATTTTTGGACAGTTTTGCGGAGCCAACTTCGTCGGTTCGTATCTCCTCCATCGCAGCTCCGTCTGGCGTGCTACTGGTTCCTATGCGAAGCTGGTATAACCCTCTTCCTACCCCTTAAGTTTTGTTTCATTGTGAGCACGTTTGATTGGTTGAATTCGACGCCAAAGTTGGCCGTCCGAATTCGTAATTTCCAAGTAGTTAATTTTCGTTTTTGAACCCGGGACTCCGAATTCAATTTCTGACACCACCAGTAGGCTCGTGACATCGTTCTGGCACATTTTCATATAAAGTTTGTTAGATTTGGAGGACGTGGACCCTGGTACGTATTTCGGTACAAAGCGGGCCCCTTAGTCCGGGTCAACAGGAATTTTTGACGCTGGCTCATCAGAATCCAATTCCGGATATACCGTTGAGTTCGTATCGTCATTCTGGACTCGCTGACATATAATTTGCTAGATTTTAGTGGACATTGGTTCCGACAGGCATTTCCGTGCAAGTCGGATACCAATATCCGGGTCAACGTGTTATTTTGAGATCGGCTCATCGGAATCCAGTTCTGGACATACCGTTGAGTTTGTATCGTCATTCTGGACTCGTTGACATATAATTTGCTGAGTTTTGAGGACATTGGCTCCGATACGCTTTTCTGTGCAAATCGAAATTTTAATGTCCTGGTCAACGGACCAATTTGAGATCGGGTCAACGAAATCCAATTCTGGATATACTGTTGAGTTCGTATCGTCATTCTGGATTCATGGACATATAATTTGTTAGGTTTAGTGCACTTTCATTTTGGCACATTTTTCGGTGCAAGCGGGTCCGACACGGACACCGTTTTGACTCGAAATTACCTTTTTGCTCCTGTGTCCAAATTAGACTTATGGGCAGGCTATTCTAGCTATTTCGACCATTCTGGACACGTTGGTAATGGTTGTTTCACCATCCGACAACATTTGTAGGTTTTTACCCTATTATTATAATATTTCTCCTTTGGTTGTATTTCGAGATCCATCGATTCCAGTGATTTCACAATCACTGAAATTGATATGTTGATCTTGTGGATGTTTATAGAGACTAGCCTTGACCCTGTTTGACCATGGTTGACTGTTTTGATTGAACGTCGAAGTAGAGTAAACATTGACCTAGGTTAGACTAGTTTTGACCTTGGTTGTCCACAGTTGACTATTTTGACCAAAAGTTAACCGGAAGTCAACCGTAGCCTAAAATTGATTAGAACTTGACCGAAGTTGACCAGTTGACCCAAATTCAATTGTAAGTCAACCCTTGACTTGTCTTGACCTAGTTTGACTTAGTATGACTTGATTTTACTTCCAAACCCTTATATTGATACAGTATTCCACCTATAGGTCCTCGAGGTATTGTTCTAGGACTCAGTTGACATATTCTACCAGATCGCAGGCGAGTATATTCTCTGATAATATTTCTGTTTTATGATATCGTCTATGTTTCTTGTATTTAGTGTAGATATCCTTGTTCTCTTGAGACATTGTTCACACGAATTGGTATTTCTCTGGATCCCGTCATGAGATATTATTCCTCGCTTTCCTTGGTATATCTTGTGCAAGTCTTTCTTGTTCCTTGTGCATTGTATAGACACGATTCCTACGAAGGCTAGCTACCCCCTTAGAGAATCGCGTGTCATAATGTGTCATGGTTGGATCCACCATACTAGTCGAAGACAGGGAGTATTAGTGTAGATGTGTGGTCAATACCCGCCTTGTATATCTTGTGAACCTTGTGAAAGCCAATCCTACACCACACGTATGATTGGCTAGCTCATGACCTTGTGCAGACCCAAGCCGACCACATGTTGTAGCTAGTACTCACACACTTAGATAGATGATTCTTGATTCTTGTACATGCCATGATCAGTTTTACTTGCCTTATTCTAGCTCTAGATTTATAGCTTACCTTGCCATGATACTCACATGTATATTTCATAATTTCTTGTATATTCTCTCTATTTACTGCTACATTTTCAATATCGTCTAATTATAACTGTTATTTGAGATTTGTGCTCGTTCCATCCTGACTGGATATGTTGAAAATATTTTAGGAGTAGTTGTGCCCTCAGTTTTGGACTGCAAGATATTGCTAGCTGGGGTGGTTCTCGGTATTCTTCACCGTGAGTGTCTCTCAGGAGTTCTAGGTCTGGTAGTTATTTAGTTTTGTTATTGTTTTACTCTGTTTTATTCTTGTCTCATATGATCCTTGTAGATTCTAGTTGTTCTAGTGATATTGTTATTTTTTCTTGTCTTATCTTTCTTAGTTTTGGTGATGTGACATGAGTACATTTCTAGTTATGGATCTTTAGATGTTGTAGTTAGTATAGGGTACTTGACAGCGCTCTACCGCCGATACTGCGGCGTAGGCTGGACGTGGCCCACGTATTCGTACCCATATATCCGGGTGCGGGTCGTGACACATTTTTGTGGTGGCCCATGCAGGTCAGTCTTTGCAATTAATGTGAAGTCGTGGTGGTACTTGAGCTTATTTGTACTACTACGAGCCTGCCCTAGGATTAAGGTCGAGTCATGGAATATTTTAGAATTTTGGTACTCAGTCACATATTAGGAACTCTCGGTAGATTCCAGAGATGACCCCTGAGAATCTTATTTCGAAAGCTTTTCAAATCTTTTCCCACTTATTTCTATTCGTCTTGATTTTTGAAATATTTGTCCGTATCAAACTTATTCTTTCTTGGGATAAGTTGTGGATCCCAGAGGGAAGGTATAAGTGTCACTACCACTTTTCTAGCTTGAGAGTATTTTTATCATTTTCAAAATTTTAGAATTTAATTTGAATTATTATTATTATTTATAATTAATGTGATTTTTGAGTAATTTTTAGAATAATTATTTTTGGTGTTTTAGAGACTTTGACTTGTTGACCTTGTAGACTAACCTAGTGGCTAACCTAGGTCTTGACTAAGCGATTAGGATTTGAGAACCTAGGTTGACTTAAGTTCATGAGGATTAACTCATTGGGATTAATTTGGTGAAATTAGGAGCTAGTTTGATATAGAAATGGCTTGTGAAGTCACAAGTCATTTTATGACTAATAGGCTTAATGGCCCATAGCCCACACCCATTGAACCAAGCCCTAACCCTAGGAATTCTGAACAGCCCCTATGGTCAGCCCCTTCCCTATTTATATGCTCTTAAAACTAGGGTTGCCTCTTTAGGAAACTTTGCCATTTGGAAGAGGTAAGTCCCCATCTTTGTAAATCCTTAGAAAATCTATTTCTTCTCTAAATTCCTTCAAATAAATTGCAATAGGACCTAAATCCTTTGTTCTTGCTGTTGGTAATAAGTTTTGACAGGAAGGAATCAATTTGGAGAGCTTTTGGTAGTTTGAAGGATCCTTCTCTTTGGGATTTTTGAGAGCTTGTACACCTATAGGTATATTCCTATCTATTGCTCTTAAATCTGTTAAAAATCATTTTAGGGATGCCCTAGCCCTCACCTAACTGTAGGATAGGCCAACCCTAGGTTTTGGACCCATTTCGTGTCCGTATCGGACACGTATCATGGGGTAGTCTAGGTGTTCGACGAAATGTCTCAAAGGACATTCCAGTCGAGATTTTGGTTTCTATTTGAACAGAAAATTAGCCCTAGGTGTTGCTTAGAAGATTCCAGTGTCGTATGGTCGTGGAGGACACGGGAACACGCGGGTGCGGGTGCGTGCGCGCGGCACTGTAGCTCCCCTGCTACTCGGAGGCTACTGCGCAGGATATGCCACCCCGACGCGTGGGATTTGGCATAGGGCTTGTGTCAATGACTGACACGAGGCTCGTAAAGTTTTACGAGTCCTCGTGTCGTGTCGGATACGCTATTCCGTGTGCACGGGGAAGCCACTGTGTGCGTGTGTGTGTTGTGTTTATATTCTTGTGTTTTAATCGTTTTAAATGATTTTAAATTATGTTTAATGAATGTTTAGGTCCTAAATATGATGTGTAATCCTTGTTTGCATTAGGTTACATGTTAGTTAAGGTTTTGTTAGAGAATTGTTTCGAACAGGGGTTTGGGGGTTAAATTCTGTTACATCACTGATACATGCAATCCCAGTTTTTCTAAACCATATTAATTTCCCTTTTGTGTTATGTTCAATTGATTTTTGGATCCCTACATGTTACATACCATGTTAGCTAGGTAATTGGCATTCAAGTTAGACTTTGGGATGTTGAGATGGTATTTTGGTATTCATGTTGAATTGGTTTCCTGTGTTATGTGAACTGAATTTGTTCCTGTTTAGTGAACTGATAACTGATTTACATTCCAGTTTCCTTCTCCAACTAAATAATTCTGGTTCAGATTTGCTATTATCATTGACTGATATTCCCTACTTGTTGTTGTGTTTTAATGAACATGAAGTCATAAAGGCTTTTGGATTGGAAGGGGATTTGAGTATGTGGGTTAATTTCAAATTGTTGAACTGCTGATAACCTGAGATAAGTCCCATTTCTGTGAATGAACTCAAGTGTAATCTGAGCCTGTGAGCTTTTGGACTGATTTCCCTTTCCATTATATTGTTCTTCTCAAAACCCAAGTTGTTCCCAGGTCCTTAACTATCTATACTTGACTATGGTGAACTGTTGACTGTTAACTAGGTTATGGATTTCCTTTTCCTCCAAAAATTTACTGAAATCTGAGTTCCCATTGAATTGATTTCAATGAGTGTTTACTGCAACTGATTTTCCTGTTTAGTTGTAAACTGCTATTAAACTGAATTGAATGTTAACCATGCCTTAGTTTAGCTATGAATAGTTCATGTTTGAATTGACTTCCTTCCCTTTTGCAATGAATGGACCTGAGAGTGTAAACTGGTTCCCAGATTTCCAGATTTTCCTTTTGTATTCACTGATTTCTCAATAATGTTTTCATGTCCTGAACATATGCACACATCCACATTCACAATTGGATACACTGTTTTCCTGGGTTCAAAGTGAACTGAAATAAATTGCTGTTCATGAGTTTACTTGTATTGATTTCAATATTCTTCTTAATAACTTTTGTTTTCTACAAAACCTAGGAATGATAACTAAATTCTTTCCTTCCCTTTTACTGTCACCAATGCACCCAACACAGGTTATACACTGTGTTCCTATTGTCTAAACTGATTTCATTTCATTATTGCAATGTTGCATTAAATTTGGTTTAGAAGGGTGGTTCCCTTCTCAGTTTTCCTATTTGTATTCACTGTCACTTGACAGTCACCTTCACTCTTTTTCCTGTGTGTAAATATGATACATGCTTGTAATATTTGTTAGTTTCCTATATATATATATTAGTTATATATATATATATATATATATATATATATATATATATATATATATATATATATATATATATTATATTAGTTATATATATATATAATGCGTGAAATGTATATATGTATGAGATAGGCTATATATATTGTGTAATAGGATGTATTATGATATTGGGTGATAGTGTATAGATGGCCTATTGGTTATGTGTATAGGCATGGCTTGGCATGGTATTGCCTAGTTTAGTTATAGTATAACCTAGAATAGCTTGGTTAGACCTAGATTAGACTATTTGACTAGGTTTGACTTTAGGGTTGACCAAAGTTGACCAAGAGTTGACTTTGGTCTAGATTGACCTAGTTTCATGTAGAATGTATTAATTTGCATTGTATTATCATTGTAGACTCATAGTGACTCGTACTGTTCTATAGGAGACAGACACCCCTCCTCGGACAGTATACATTCTCCAGATTCTCAGGATACAGGCGAGTACATTTTCTGATCATTTTATATCCTGCATTAGGAGTATATTTCCTGCTTTAGATTACTTTACATGATGCTGATACGTTGGAAACACGGATTAGTACTATATGGATCTTGTTGGGCGATGTTATCCCCTTAGCGGATACATCGGGTATTTCGTGTTCGTGTACTTTATCGTGAACATCGTGTACTCCTTGTATTTGTGACTTTCGTGTACGAAACGTATGAAATCGTGTATAATCATGTATTCACATAACCTTCGTGTACAATAACATAACTTAGCCAGATCCTTGTGTATTGATTTGGGGCGGGGGAGTAGAAGTGGTTATGTATTCAATCTAGTAGATTACTCGTGTACAACCTCTGTAGATTACTCGTGTACAACATCGTGCCGTTTACATAACCATCTTGTGCTCTGAATCACTAGACACTGCTAGTTCTTTATATACTGTAGCTATTTATTTACAGTTCTTTCTGTTTATCATGATATTCCTTCAGTTTCTTGTATTTTACTCTATAGCATGATTATATATCCTGACCTGCTAAGATTTGTTGAGATGTACTGTGCTCGCTCCTGTCCTGACTGGACCTGTTGAAATATTACAGAGGATAAGGCTGAGGCGTTCTGCCCTACCTACTACGGTGCTACACTAGACGAGTGCCTGGACTTGGACCAGCAGCAGGATCCACGAGCTGTAGATGACACTCCCTTAGACTAGGACTGTCTTTACTATTTTGGGGATTATTGTACTAGACTTGAGATATTCTGAGATGTTTCTATTTTAGACACTTATAATTCTGGATTGTATCTCTATGATTCTCTGTTCTGGATATTATGTTATCTTTCATTATCAATCTACCTTACCTGTTCTACCTTAGCTGTGATTGAGTTTATATTTCTGTTATGTCACCCCATTCGGGGAGTATAACTGTTATTACCTTAAATTATTAGTTGTTGTGACCTAGGACAGCGTTCTACCGTCGACACTGCGGCGTAGGCTGGACGTACCCACGTCTCGTGCCCTTACTCTAGGGTGCGGGTCGTGACACGTTTTTAGTGGTGGCCCATGCAGGTCTAGGATATAAATGTAGTGGTATTCGAACTAGAATATCGCTGCAGCTTGCAGTAGGAAATTAGCATATTTTTTTTGAAGGTACCCAATCACACTAGGAAATTCCTTATCAGATTCCGTATATCTATTTTTGCTGCTTATTGTCTTCCTTAGAAATTTAAATTATCCTCCTTTGATTTTTCGACTCATTCTCAGTAATTGCTTCTTGTTTGATCTGTGTCTCCAGGATGTTTGAGATGCGATCGCATCGCCCCGTGACGGAAGAGGCTGGAGAGGGGTCTGCCACCTCTCGTATCTAGCAGCCAGCTCCCAGTGCCACAGGGCCAGTGCAGCCCTCAGGAGTCGGTGTTTCTGCCGCTTTTGGAGGAGCACCTCCAGCAGTCATGAGGCCAGTTGTGACTCCTGAGATCCTTCCACCACAGCAGCCTCCGCCTGCGGGGATGGTAGATGCTGCCCATCTCTTCTCCTTCGTGGAAAGGATTCTGGAGTCGCACCAGCAGCATCAGACGAGGCAGACTACCGATTTTCGACAGGGGATCGATGAGGCGCACCAGCTGGTACGTACTACAGTCGAGATAATCACAGCTCAGGGGACTCAGCAGCAGCCCCGTCGGAGGGAGAAGGACATTCAGGACTTCCAGAAGATGCACCCTCGGGAGTTCTTCGGCACAGAGGGCATCCACGTTGCAGACGACTGGATAGAGCATATTGAGGAGATCTTTCGACTGGCGGAGATACCAGATCGACTCCAGATCGAGGCAGCGGGCAGCCAGATGCAGGATTTGGCCCGTGCATGGTATCAGGCAGATCCCAGAGTGGGAGTTGAGGGCCAGACTTGGGCCCAGTTCAAGGAGCTGTTTAAGGAGCAGTTCTTTCCTAATGTTGCCTTGGGAGGTATCGAGGCACAGTTCGAGGCTCTGGTTCAGGGGAACCAGACGGTAGCTGAGTACACCGGGGAGTTCTGCAGATTGGCCTGGTTCATAGATGATTTGATTGAGAAGACAAAGGCGAGGAAGTTTCGCCGAGGTCTGATTAGAGAGATTCGGTCGCCGACTAAGAACGACCGGAATGCCACTTTTGTTGAGATATTTTCTGGAGCCATGGCGGCGGAGGACGACCTAGGGCTGAAGCTGAAGAGGGGTCGTGAATTCCAGAGTGGCAGTAGCAGTCAGGGGCAGGCCAAGAGGCCTCACTTCCAACAGCAGTTTCAGCAGCAGAGGCCAGCTCAGCAGTAGTATCAGCATCAGGGCCGTGCACCTTTTCAGCAGGTGCAGCACCAGCAGCAGAGAGAGCAGCAGACACCCAGGCAGCAGGCTATTAGTTGTACTTTCTGTAAGAAGGCTGGGCACAAGTGGGACGAGTGCAGGAAGAGACTCGGCAGATGCTTGATGTGTGGATCAGTAGACCATCAGATGCGAGAGTGTCTAGTTGCGTCGATGCGTCCGATACCAGGAGGAGCTGGGGCAGCCAAGGCTCCAGCAGGCCAGCAGAGGGGACCAGCCCTGCAGACCCAGCAGCAGAGGTTCCAGCAGCACCAGCAGCAGGCACGGGGTGGACAGCAGGGGCGAGCTTTCGCCATGGCAGCTGAGGATGCTGAGGTCATCAGAGAGCTGATAGCAGGTTCGGTTCTTCTCGACTCCCTTCCAGCATTTGCACTCTTTGATTTCGAGGCTTCCCACAGCTTTGTGTCAGTATCGTATGCTATTAGACAGTTTGATTTCGGAACCATTGCCTAGGACCTGCAAGATCACGACCGGAGGTGGGGTCATCCTCGTGAGTGATGTTTGCAGAGGGCGGAGTGTCATTTTGGGAGGCCGAGAGTTGGGGGTGAGTCTACTAGTCATGCCATTACCGAACTACGACATTGTATTAGGTATGGACTGGCTGAGTAGACACCACGCCCGCATTGAT
Source organism: Iris pallida (assembly GCA_029216955.1). Taxonomy (NCBI): domain Eukaryota; kingdom Viridiplantae; phylum Streptophyta; class Magnoliopsida; order Asparagales; family Iridaceae; genus Iris; species Iris pallida. The sequence goes on from JANAVB010044619.1 coordinate 3,779,731, forward strand.
TGCCGTAGGGGTAGAGTTTTGTTCGGGGCGCCAGGAGAGCCAGAGTTTGAGTACACCCGACGGCTGGCAGAGCAGGACGGCGGAGTCTTCTGTGGAGCATCAGTCGAGGAGCAGGTGGCTCCGCATCCCTTAATCGCGGAGTTTATGGACGTGTTTCCAGAGGAGTTGCCAGGGCTTCCACCGGATAGAGATGTAGAGTTCTCGATAGACTTGGTTCCCGGCGTAGAACCGATCTCCCAATATGTCTATCGAGTGAACAACAGCGAGTTAGTGGAGCTGAAGAAGCAGGTGGATGAGCTGCAGGACAAGGGCTTCATTCGCTCGAGTTCTTCACCTTGGGGTGTGCCGGTACTTTTCGTACCCAAGAAGGATGGGTCGGTACGTATGTGTATCGACTACAGGGCACTCAACAACCTGACAATCAAGAACAGATACCCACTGCCGCGGATCGATGATCTGTTTGATCAGTTGAGCGGAGCTCGGGTGTTCTCCAAGATTGATTTGAGGTCGGGTTATCACCAGGTGAAGGTGAAGAGGGAGGATATCCCCAAGACCGCTTTCAGGATGCGGTACGGGCAGTTTGTGTTTTTGGTTATGCCGTTTGGGCTAACCAATACACCAGCAGTGTTTATGAATCTAATGAACAAGGTGTTCCACCAGTACTTGGACAAGTTCGTGGTGGTGTTCATTGATGATATCTTGATATATTCCAAGACAGAGGAGGAGCACGAGGAGCATCTGCGGATAGTGCTAGAGACTCTCAGGCGGGAGCAGCTTTATGGAAAACTCTCCAAGTGTGAGTTTTTCTTGGACCGGGTGGACTTCTTGGGGCATGTGGTGACTGGAGATGGTATCTCAGTTGACCCCAAGAAGATTGTAGCAGTTGAGGCTTGGACAGCGCCGACTTCAGTGGCAGAGATCAGGAGTTTCCTGGGGCTGGCAGGATATTACCGGAGACTTGTGCAGGATTTCTCCCGGGTTGCAGAGCCGTTGACACGGTTGACCCGAAAGGATACTGAGTTTGTTTGGTCAGAGGAGTGTCAGGCAGATTTTGATGAGTTGAAGAAGCGGCTTACGACAGCTCCGATTCTGACATTGCCTTCAGGATCAGGTGGATTCACTATTTATAGTGATGCTTCAGGGAAAGGGCTGGGTTGCGTCTTACAGCAGCATGGGAAGGTGATTGCCTATGCTTCTAGAAAATTGCGTCCCCATGAGAAGAACTACCCTACCCATGACCTGGAGCTGGCGGCGGTGATTTTTGCTTTGAAGTTATGGAAGCACTATCTGTATGGCGAGAGGGTGGAGATTTTCACAGACCACAAGAGCTTGAAGTATGTGTTTACACAGAAGGAGCTCAACATGAGGCAGCACAGGTGGCTTGAGTTGATGAAGGACTTTGACATCGCACTTCAGTATCACCCGGGGAAGGCCAACGTGGTTGTCGATGCCTTGAGTAGGTATCCGACAGCCATGTGTTTGACTATGAATCGGCACCTGCTTGCAGATTTGGAGAGCCTTGGGATAGAGGTGATTGTGCTAGGGGTACAAATGCAGTTATGGGGCCTTCAGATACAGTCGGACTTGATGGACAGGATCAAGGCGACACAGTTCGATAATGTGGCTCTGCGGTGTATCCGAGAGCAGATCAGTATGGGAGTGGAGGATGCTGAGTTCTCACTTGCAGAGGATGGTGTGCCGAGGCACGGTTCCCGGTTATGTGTGCCTAGCGGGGAGCTCAGAGAGCAGATTATGCAGGAGGCTCACAGATCACAGTACTCTATACATCCTGGTGCCAACAAGATGTACAGGGATCTGCGAGAGCATGTCTGGTGGTACGGGATGAAGAGGGAGGTGTCCAACTTCGTAGCTAGATGCTTGATCTGTCAGCAGGTCAAGTCAGAGAGGCAGAGGCCCGGGGGATTGTTGCAGCCGTTGCCCATTCCAGAGTGGAAGTGGGAACATGTTACCATAGATTTTGTATCGGGGTTGCCGCGTACACCAGGAGGAAAAGACGCGATTTGGGTCATCGTTGACAGGTTGACCAAATCAGCCCACTTCTTGCCATTCAAGGTGGGTACGTCTACAGAGAGACTGGCGGAGTTGTATATGAGACAGATAGTCAGGATTCACGGAGTTCCCGTCAGCATAGTCTCAGATCAGGATAGTCGCTTTACTTTCCATTTCTGGAGGAGTCTGCAGACTAGCTTGGGCACTCAGCTCAAGTTTAGTACCGCATACCACCCCCAGACGGACGGACAGTCAGAGAGGACTATTCAGACCCTTGAGGATATGCTGCGGACGTGCGTCCTGAATTTTGGAGGTTCCTGGGAGGATCACCTGTATTTGGTGGAGTTTGCTTACAACAACAGTTTTTAGGCCAGCATTGAGATGTCACCGTTTGAGGCTCTGTACGGGCGTAGGTATCGTACACCCTTATCTTGGGATGATGTTGGAGAGCGAGCTTTACTGGGACCAGAGATGGTTGTTGACGCAGCCGAGAAGGTGAAGCTCATCAGGGACAGACTTCGTGTGGCGCAGGACAGACATCGGCACTGGGCCGATAGCCACCGGAGGCCGCTGGAGTTTGAGGTACAGATTTAGAGATAGGATTAGAAGTAGGTTGTATTTTGTTTGTTTTGTTTGATTGATCATGTTTGATTTTTAGTAACTTGAGACCTTGCTTGTGATTAGGTTGGAGACATGGTTTTTCTACGGATATCTCCGACTCGTGGTACGATACGTTTTGGTGGAGGTGGGAAGCTTAGCCCGCGCTTCATCGGCCCTTTCGTTATCAGCGGGAGAGTCGGTGACGTGGCATACAGGCTAGACTTGCCACCTACACTAGTGGGCATCCACAACGTATTCCACGTATCACAGTTGAGACGGTACGTGGCTGACCCTAGCCATGTACTCGATCACTCGGAGATAGAGGTTGGACCTACTCTCAGTTATCCAGAGCAGCCTATGGAGATTCTGGATCGCCGAGAGAAGGTATTGAGGAACCAGTGATACCCTTGGTACGCGTCGCATGGAGGCATCATTCTCCAAGAGAGTCTACCTGGGAGCAGGAGGATGAGATGCGCGAGCGGTACCCCTATCTTTTTGGACCTTGAGGTATACTTTTCTATCCTTCTTAGCAGTTAGTTTCGCCTTTAAATTTCGAGGATGAAATTATTTTAAGGGGGGTAGATTTGTCACTACCACTTTTCTAGCTTGAGGGTATTTTTGTCATTTTCAAAATTTTAGAATTTAATTTAAATTATTATTATTATTTATAATTAATGTGATTTTTGAGTGATTTTTAGAATAATTGTTTTTGGTGTTTTAGAGACTTTGACTTGTTGACCTTGTAGACTAACCTAGTGGCTAACCTAGGTCTTGACTAAGCGATTAGGATTTGAGAACCTAGGTTGACTTAAGTTCATGAGGATTAACTCATTGGGATTAATTTGGTGAAATTAGGAGCTGGTTTGATATAAAAAAGGCTTGTGAAGTCACAAGTCATTTTATGACTAATAGGCTTAATGGCCCATAGCCCACACCCATTGAACCAAGCCTTAAGCCTAGGAATTCTGAACAGCCCCTATGGTCAGCCCCTCCCCTATTTATATGCTCTTAAAACTAGGGTTGCCTCTGTAGAAAACTTTGCCATTTGGAAGAGGTGAGTCCCCATCTTTGTAAATCCTTAGAAAATCTATTTCTTCTCCAAATTCCTTCAAATAAATTGCAATAGGACCTAAATCCTTTGTTCTTGCTGTTGGTAACAAGTTTTGACAGGGAGGAATCAATTTGGAGAGCTTTTGGTGGTTTGAAGGATCCTTCTCTTTGGGGTTTTTGAGAGCTTGTACACCTATAGGTATATTCCTATCTATTGCTCTTAAAATCTGTTAAAATCATTTTAGGGATGCCCTAGCCCTCACCTAACTGTAGGATAGGCCAACCCTAGGTTTTGGACCCATTTCGTGTCCGTATCGGACACGTATCAGGGGGTAGTCTAGGTGTTCGACGAAATGTCTCAAAGGACATTCCAGTCGAGATTTTGGTTTCTATTTGAACAGAAAATTAGCCCTAGGTGTTCCTTAGAAGATTCCAGTGTCGTATGGTGATTTGTGTATCGTGTCGAGTCGTGGGGGATACGGGAACACGCGGGTGCGGGTGCGTGCGCGCGGCACTGTAGCTCTCCTGCTACTCGGGGGCTACTGCGCACAGGATACGCCACCCCGACGCATGGGATTTGGCATAGGGCTTGTGTCAATGACTGACACGAGGCTCGTAAAGTTTCACGAGTCCTCGTGTCGTGTCGGATACGCTATTTCGTGTGCACGGGGAAGCCACTGTGTGCGTGTGTGTGTCGTGTTTACATTCTTGTGTTTTAATCATTTTAAATGATTTTAAATTATGTTTATTGAATGTTTAGATCCTAAATATGATGTGTAATCCCTGTTTGCATTAGGTTACATGTTAGTTAAGGTTTTGTTAGAGAATTGTTTCAAACAGGGGTTTGGGGGTTAAATTCTGTTACATCACTGATACATGCAATCCTAGTTTTTCTAAACCATATTAATTTCCCTTTTGTGTTATGTTCAATTGATTTTTGGATCCCTACATGTTACATACCATGTTAGCTAGGTAATTGGCATTCAAGTTAGACTTTGGGATGTTGAGATGGGATTTTGGTATTCATGTTGAATTGGTTTCCTGTGTTATGTGAACTGAATTTATTCCTGTTTAGTGAACTGATAACTGATTTACATTCCAGTTTCCTTCTCCAACTAAATAATTCTGGTTCAGATTTGCTATTATCATTGACTGATATTCCCTACTTGTTGTTGTGTTTTAATGAACATGAAGTCATAAAGGCTTTTGGATTGGAAGGGGATTTGAGTATGTGGGTTAATTTCAAATTGTTGAACTGTTGATAACCTGAGATAAGTCCCATATCTGTGAATGAACTCAAGTGTAATCTGAGCCTGTGAGCTTTTGGACTGATTTCCCTTTCCATTATATTGTTCTTCTCAAAACCCAAGTTGTTCCCAGGTCCTTAACTATCTATACTTGACTATGGTGAACTGTTGACTGTTAACTAGGTTATGGATTTCCTTTTCCTCCAAAAATTTACTGAAATCTGAGTTCCTATTGAATTGATTTCAATGAGTGTTTACTGCAACTGATTTTCCTGTTTAGTTGTAAACTGCTATTAAACTGAATTGAATGTTAACCATGCCTTAGTTTAGCTATGAATAGTTCATGTTTGAATTGACTTCCTTCCCTTTTGTAATGAATGGACCTGAGAGTGTAAACTGGTTCCCAGATTTTCAGATTTTCCTTTTGTATTCACTGATTTCTCAATACTGTTTTCATGTCCTGAACATATGCACACATCCACATTCACAATTGGATACACTGTTTTCCTGGTTCAAAGTGAACTGAAATAAATTGCTGTTCATGAGTTTACTTGTATTGATTTCAATATTCTTCTTAATAACTGTTGTTTTCTACAAAACCTGAGAATGATAACTAAATTCTTTCCTTCCTTTTTACTGTCACCAATGCACCCAACACAGGTTATACACTGTGTTCCTATTGTCTAAACTGATTTCATTTCATTATTGCAATGTTGTATTAAATTTGGTTTAGAAGGGTGGTTCCCTTCTCAGTTTTCCTATTTGTATTCACTGTCACTTGACAGTCACCTTCACTCTTTTTCCTGTGTGTAAATATGATACATGCTTGTAATATTTGTTAGTTTCCTATATATATATTAGTTATATATATATATATATATATATAATGTGTGAAATGTATATATGTATGAGATAGGCTATATATATATTGTGTAATAGGATGTATTATGATATTGGGTGATAGTGTATAGATGGCCAATTGGTTATGTGTATAGGCATGGCTTGGCATGGTATTGCCTAGTTTAGTCATAGTATAACCTAGAATAGCTTGGTTAGACCTAGATTAGACTATTTGACTAGGTTTGACTTTAGGGTTGACCAGAGTTGAACAAGAGTTGACTTTGGTCTAGATTGACCTAGTTTCATGTAGAATGCATTAATTTGCATTGTATTATCATTGTAGACTCATAGTGACTCGTACTGTTCTATAGGAGACAGACACCACTCCTCGGACAGTATACATTCTCCAGATTCTCAGGATACAGGCGAGTATATTCTCTGATCATTTCATATCCTACATTAGGAGTATATTTCCTGCTTTAGATTACTTTACATGATGCTGACACGTTGGAAACACAGATTAGTACTATATGGATCTTGTTGGACGATGTTATCCCCTTAGCGGATACATCGGGTATTTCGTGTTCGTGTACTTTATCGTGAACATCGTGTACTCCTTGTATTTGTGACTTTTGTGTACGAAACGTGTGAAATCGTGTATAATCATGTATTCACATGACCTTCGTGTACAATAACATAACTTAGCCAGATCCTTGTGTATTTATTTGGGGTGGGGGAGTAGAAGTGGTTATGTATTCAATCTAGTAGATTACTCGTGTACAACCTCTGTAGATTATTCGTGTACAATATCGTGCCGTTTACATAACCATCTTGTGCTCTGAATCACTAGACACTGCTAGTTCTTTATATACTGTAGCTATTTATTTACAGTTCTTCCTGTTTATCATGATATTCCTTCAGTTTCTTGTATTTTACTCTATAGCATGATTATATATCCTGACCTGCTATGATTTGTTGAGATGTACTGTGCTCGCTCCTGTCCTGACTGGACCTGTTAAAATATTACAGAGGACGAGGCTGAGGCGTTCTGCCCTACCTACTACGGTGCTACACTAGACGAGTGCCTGGACTTGGACCAGCAGCAGGATCCATTAGCTGTAGATGACACTCCCTTAGACTAGGACTGTCTTTACTATTTTGGGGATTATTGTACTAGACTTGAGATATTCTGAGATGTATCTATTTTAGACACTTAGAATTCTGGATTGTATCTCTGTGATTCTCTGTTCTGGATATTATGTTATCTTTCATTATCAATCTACCTTACCTGTTCTACCTTAGCTGTGATTGAGTTTATATTTCTGTTCTGTCACCCCCATTCGGGGAGTATAACTGTTATTACCTTAAATTGTTAGTTGTTGTGACCTAGGACAGCGTTCTACCGCCGACACTGCGACGTAGGCTGGACGTACCCACGTCTCGTGCCCTAACTCTAGGGTGCGGGTCGTGACAATAAGTTGAACTTATATATCCTCTAGGTTGAGAATTAAATATGATTTGCCAATCTTATATCAAGGTTGAGATTATTTTAGATTATATTCTAGAACTTTCAATCTTGACCTAGATAGTACCTTTGGGACTTCTCTTGAGAACTTTTCCTAAACCCTGCATCGAAATTTGTTTTCGCTAGTTTCTATTTACTTATCCTTGATTCGTCGTTGAATTTTGAATCTTGATGTTCGTTCGTTGTTGACTTCGACTTTGTATCTAAGATCAGTTTTTATGAATTGAGTTAAGATATTCTGATAAACATATTCGATGAGAACGATAAATGTCTACTTTATTTATGGAGTTTAGAATTTATCGCAGTCATACTAGCTAGCACGACAGGGACGTCGAGCCTGATGTTGGTTATACTATCCTAGTTATGGAATTTAGATTTTCTTGCAGCCATACCGGTTGGCGTGGTAAGAATTCCAGATGACATGATTTAGGGTGTATACCTTAGTTATGGACTCCATCGTTTATTGCAGCTATGCTTACTGGCATGGCAAAAATTCTGGTAACATAATTTCAGAAAGACGTGTATGGTTATCAGACTGTATCTTAAATTGGATCACTTCGTTATGACCGGATGAGCAAGAACAAATTCTTATCATTATTCTTCCCCGTCTTGGTTAACTCTGTCTATCTACAGCCACAATTAGGATTTTCTCAACATGATTGTTTGTGTTCCATCTTCCTATGATTTGACTAAACTCTTCTTCGCTAACCACTTGGGTAATTCTTCTTGTCCTTTCCGATAATTGTTGAAAGTGCCTCATGGGTTGATTCAGGAAAGGTTTGAAAAGTATATTTATCCATGTATTACGGAATCGGGAGTTTGCATCCAAAGAAATACTGACGAGGTATGACTTCAGATAACGGCATCATGGTTAAATATGTTTCTCGAATTCTACTTGGACCACTCCCTAAGCATTTTGACTAACATCTTCTCCTTTATTTTGCAAAAATTATTTGGAAATATTTCACGGATTTGGCCAAGTTAAGTTCAGGAACCTATATTATCTGGCGTGGCAGCTGTGCACTGCAGTCATCCGTCGTATTATGGAACATGGAAGTTAATCGCAGCCAGATGCACACTAGCGCGATAGTAACTTCATGTGACATAATTACGGAGGTATATGGTTCTTGAGTTTTACTTCGACTACGTCTTATGCATCTCGTTTGGCCTCGTACTATTCTTGAAAATATTTCGACAATCTTTCCTGTCTTGCTTGACCCTTACCTTGTCTGAATATTGATATGGATTGCTCGACCCAGTCTTAGGCCTTGTTTCCTTCTATTTAATTGATGACTGAAATAGCCAGACCTTGTTAACAGATTCTGTAGTGTAACTATAATATGTTATTATGTGTGATTGTATTGAGTATATTTTTTTGGAGATTCATTAGGTAAGCTTGTAGGACAGATATGAGTAACTGACTATAGTGGACTTAGAAACCATTAAGTATGATAGTTTGATAGTATAGATTGATTTTAAGGTATCTAAGAAAGAGTAATGAAATATTATATTTTGTGACTACAGATCTAGGACTAGAATTTTGTGCTTAGATTTGAGGGTTGAACATTGTAAGACTTTGATGACCAAGTGATTATTGGTTACCTACAAACCATTTACTTATGATTGGAGGATAGATCGATATATGGAATGAAATAGAAGGAGATAACATTGCGTGCAAGATCGAAAGATAGCAGGAACAAAACAAGGACATATGTACATGTGTAATAAATAAATCGGTAAATGAATTAAGAGTTTGAATTTGAAGGTTTATATTCAGGAGTTCTTGAGTAAAAAGAGAGAAGGATCAATGCCAAGAATAGGTTTTGAATGTATAATTTCATGGAGCTTGTGATTAATAGGATAAAGATACTTAGGACGGGATAAGGAAACAAACAAATTGCTATTGAGATTGGAATTTTGGTTGATGGTCAATCATTGTTGATATATATATACGTATCTCGAGGATGACCTATATTTTAGAGTCTACGTAAAGGTTCTTATTGATATGAAGATTTTTAGGGGTAAAAATAGACATAGTTTTTATGGAAGAAGCTTGTTGAACCTAAACTAAAATACTTGTAGAGAGAAAAAACATAGATGATCACAAGGGTAGCAGATTGGGTACTGTAGCCATAGCAGTTGTATGTTTTAGCTCGACCTATTGGATGATTTTAATTTCGAGGACAAAATTTTTATAAGGTGGGTAGGATGTAAGCCCCCTGAATTTCCGGGATTATTTTTGGATTTTCTAAATGAATTATTATCGATAATTTATTTTTATTTAATTAATTTTGATCATTAAATGCTCTTTACCGTGACTTGGATTTCTAAAGCATCAGGGATGCCAGTCTCTGGAAACTTTCTTCTTGAAGTTTGTAGTAGACGAGATTATCTTCATGTTGATACATCGTGTCCCACTCGAACTTGTTCCCTTGTGCTCCATTTGCTTCGTGCAACTTTCGGGTCAATTTAGACCAATTTATCGTCTGCCGTAATTTGTGAATTTAACTTCCTTCTTAATTTTGGGACCCGACATCGGTCCAATCTGTTCGACCCAATATATGGCCCTGGCCTATTTTGAGTCTACAATGCACGTGACACTTGCGTGCCACCAAACTGATCTCCCTTGTGCTCCCATTTCATCCATGATTTTAATTGGTTTAAATTCATTATTTTAAGTAAATCTTGGTCCCAAGCTTGTCCAACTTGACCAAACACCCAACCCAAACTGGTGTGACCCTACCATATCTACCTATACACCCCACTGATATTTTTTCATTTTTCCTCTACTCAAAAAACATCCTCCTCTTATACAAATATCTATTTTTCTCTCTCCATTTCAAATATATACATAATATATATATATATATATATATATATATATATATATATATATATATATATATATATATATATATATATATATATATATTTATAATATCTCTCTCTTTCTCTCCCCATTTATTACACTCACACACACACACATCACCCACTCCCCCATCACCATCAGCACTCTTCCCCCCCCATGTGGCCGACACCCCCTCTCTCTCTCTATTTTCTCTCACTTTCTCCACTTTCTCTCTCTCTTTTATTAATAATTCTCTCTCTCACTCACCTCTCTTTTCTCTCTCCTCCATCATAAACCAACAGCAAAATCTTCTTCACCATCTCCCATGGCCGACCCACCCTTTCTCCTCCATGGCCGGCTATATACACAACCACCACTCCAGCCTCCTCCCCGACAACCTTTCCTCCTCCTATTCTTCATCCTCATCACCATTAACACCACCATCAACACCACTCCACCACCATCGCAAGCCCGTGCGCCACCACCTCTTCTTCCTTTCCTCCATCGTGCGTCGCAGCACAGTCCCGCCACCGTCGTCATGCCCAGCCAGGCCGGCCCCGCACCACTGCAGTACTGCTGCAACAGCCAACAGTAGCAGCGCGCACGGCAGCAGCAGCCGCGTGTGGCCGCGCTATCGCGCGCCGCCCGCCGCCTCCGTGCGTCGCCATGACCTCGCCCCACGTGGAGAACTCTGGGCGTACCTTCCCGTGGCGGCCACCGTCCTCCGGGATGCGCCATCTAGGCGATTCATGCGTTTTGCATGGAATCCCGTCGACGCGCGTGCGAACGAGATCCAAAAATAGTGCCTCGTCGCAGCAACTTCGTACACATTATTCGGAAAATCCAACCGTTGGATCGACGAACTCTTTACTCCGTCACAATCTTGGTATATCCATCTTCACTCCCCTCAATTTTTGTCCGTTAATTTTATCGTTTGATACATCAAAACCGGCCACCAAGTTGACCATTTAAATTGTATAATTTTTGGACAGTTTTGCGTAGCCAACTTCGTCGGTTCGTATCTCCTCCATCGCAGCTCCGTCTGGCGTGCTACTGGTTCCTATGCGAAGCTGGTATAACCCTCTTCCTACCCCTTAATTTTTGTTTCATTGTGAGCACGTTTGATTGGTTGAATTCGACGCCAAAGTTGGTCGTCCGAATTCGTAATTTTCAAGTAGTTAATTTTTGTTTTTGAATCCGGGATTCCGAATTCAATTTCTGACAGCACTAGTAGACTCGTGGCGTCGTTTTGGCATGTTTTCATATAAAGTTTGTTAGATTTGGAGGATGTGGTCCCTAGCACGTATTTCGGTGCAAAGCGGGCCCCACAGTCCGGGTCCATGGGAATTTTTGACGCTGGCTCATCGAAATCCAATTCCGGATATACCGTTGAGTTCGTATCGTCATTCTGGACTCGTTGACATATAATTTGCTAGGTTTTAGTGGACATTGGTTCCGGCAGGTATTTCCGTGCAAGTCGGATACCAATATCCGGGTCAACGTGTCATTTTGAGATCGGCTCATCGAAATCCAATTCTGGACATACCGTTGAGTTCGTATCGTCATTCTGGACTCGTTGACATATAATTTGCTGAGTTTTGAGGACATTGGCTCCGACACACTTTTCCGTGCAAATCGAAATTTTAATGTCCTGGTCAACGGACCAATTTGAGATCGGGTCAACGAAATCCAATTCTGGATATACCGTTGGGTTCGTATCGTCATTCTGGATTCGTGGACATATAATTTGTTAGGTTTAGTGCACTTTCATTTTGGCATGTTTTTTGGTGCAAAACGGGTCCGACACGGACACCGTTTTGAGTCAAAATTACCTTTTTGCCCCTGTGTCCAAATTGGACTTATGGGCAGGCTATTCTAGCTATTTCGACCATTCTGGACACGTTGGTAGTGGTTGTTTCACCATCCGACAATATCTGTAGGTTTTTATCCTATTATTATAATTTTTCTCCTTTGGTTGTATTTCGAGATCCATCGATTCCAGTGATTTCACAATCACTAAAATTGATATGTTGACCTTGTGGATGTTTATAGAGACTAGCCTTGACCCTGTTTGACCATGGTTGACTGCTTTGACTGAACGTCGAAGTAGAGTCAACATTGACCTTGGTTAGACTAGTTTTGACCTTGGTTGACCATAGTTGACTATTTTGACCAAAAGTCAACCGGAAGTCAACCGTAGCCTAAAATTGATTAGAACTTGACCGAACTTGACCAGTTGACCCAAAGTCAACTGTTAGTCAACATTAGTCAAGTTTGACCTAGAGTTGACCAGTTGACCCAAAGTCAACTATAAGTCAACCCTTGACTTGCCTTGACCTAGTTTGACTTAGTATGACTTGATTTTACTTCCAAACCCTTATATTACAACAGTATTCCACCTATAGGTCCTCGAGGCACTGTTCTAGGACTCAGTTGACATATTCCACCAGATCGCAGGCGAGTATATTCTCTGATAATATTTCTGTTTTATGATATCGTCTATGTTTCTTGTATTTAGTGTAGATATCCTTGTTCTCTTGACACATTGTTCACACGGATTGGTATTTCTTTGGATCCCGTCAAGAGATGTTATTCCTCGCTTTCCTTGGTATATCTTGTGCAAGTCTTTCTTGTTCCTTGTGCATTGTATAGACACGATTCCTGCGAAGGCTAGCTACCCCCTCAGAGAATCGCGTGTCATGATGTGTCATGGTTGGATCCACTATACTAGTCGGGGACGGGGAGTATTAGTGTAGATGTATGGTCAATACCCGCCTTGTATATCTTATGAACCTTGTGAATGCCAATCCTACACCACACGTATGATTGGCTAGCTCATGACCTTGTGCAGACCCAAGCCGGCCACATGTTGTAGCTAGTACTCACACACTTAGATAGATGATTCTTGATTCTTGTACATGCCATGATCAGTTTTACTTGCCTTGTTCTAGCTCTAGATTTACAACTTACCTTGCCATGATACTCACATGTACATTTTGTGATTTCTTGTATATTCTTTCTATTTACTGCTATATTTTCAATATCGTCTAATTAGAACTGTTATTTAAGATTTGTGCTCGTTCCATCCTGACTGGATATGTTAAAAATATTTTAGGAGTAGTTGTGCCCTTAGTTTTGGACTGCAGGATGTTGCTAGCTGGGGTGGTTCTCGGTATTCTTCACCGTGAGTGTCTCTCAGGAGTTCTAGGTCTGGTAGTTATATAGTTTTGTTATTATTTCCCTCTGTTTTATTCTTGTCTCAGATGATCCTTATAGATTCTAGTTGTTCTAGTGATATTGTTATTATTTTTTGTCTTATCTTCCTTTGTTTTCGTGATGTGACATGAGTACATTTCAAGTTATGGATCTTTAGATGTTGTAGTTAGTATAGGGTACTTGACAGCGCTCTACCATCGATACTGCAGCGTAGGCTGGGCGTGGCCCACGTATTCGTACCCGTATAGCCGGGTACGGGTCGTGACAGTTGGAGAGCGAGAGGTCCATTGGTGGATTCATCTTCACAATGGGTGGAGCTGCTATCTCGTGGAAGTCGAAGAAGCAGACTATGCTCTCGCGGTCTTCTATGGAATCTGAGTTCTTTGTACTTGATACCGCAGCAAATGAAGCAGAGTGGCTTCGGGAGCTCATGTATGATCTTCCAGTGGTTGGAGCACAGATACCGACAATTCTGATATACTGCGACAACCAGGCAACTGTGGCGGTGGCGTCAAATGATCTCTTCAACGGAAAGAAGAGAACTGTACGGTTAAAGCACAAGGCAGTGAACGATCTCATCAAGAGAGGTGTCATTGCAGTCATCGATGTTCGGAGTCAGGAGAACCTGGCAAATCCATTCACGAAGGGCCTCGAGCGTCAGCTGGTTGAACACACAGCAGGGAAGATGGGCTTGAAGGCATTCTGATAGTATGGTTTTGTAATCCTACCATAAAGTTTTATGTTATTAGTTCAAAGAGAAATCTACTAGACATCTAAGTTTTGGTTCAAGGGAGGACCACTGACTGAAAAACTATCAGGTAACAGTGGGTACTTGTTCTCGGAAACATGGAAGGGTTACGAACCCATAACCACTATTTTCTACTATATATTTTCTGTGAAAAATAGATCATGTATTGAGGTTGGCTTAAATGCCTTAATAAGTTCTCAGGCAGAGTGAATGCCTGGTGTGCTTTACAGAAAGCACGGTAGCGCAGCACTACAAGGAGTAAAACTCCATGCTACAGTGGGATGACTCCACCATGAGGTTCCCAGGTAGGGATAATGCCTCGGCTTTGCAAGCCAAGTCATAGCGACGTAGCACCGCAAATAGGCAGGTTGCCTAATGCTGTATAATAAAATTAAAGAGTTGTAGACAGCACTACAAAGGGGAGGGTAACCCCATGTTACAGTGGCACGACACCACGATAAGGTACCCGGGTAGGGGTAAAGCCTCGGCCTTGTAAGCCATGTCGTTGCGGCGTAACACCGCAAGGAAGCCTTAGGCTTCATGCTGGGTAGAATGGTACTACAAAGAGGCTGTAACCTCATGCTGCAGTAGTATGACACAACGATGAGGTTCCCAGATAGGGGTAATGCTTCGGCTTTAGGCCATGTCATAGCGACGTAGCACCGCAAGGAAGCGCAAGGCTTCATGCCATGTCTCTTTAATAAAGAACTTACCTATAGTGTATGGAAAGAGATATCAGGCCATCTCTTGAGGGTAAACTTGTAGACGCCCAAAATTATACACTGAAACTAGGCTGGCACAAGGTCTTTAATGTGCAGCCAGAAGAACATGTAACTACACTTTGTGAGTGGAAAGAATTACAATTGTGGTACAAAATTCAAGGCATAGTCCATTATTGTATCATACTGTTATTTAACCCATGCGGGAAGATTCAAGTCGTCATCGATATCTATCCTAATGTAAAATAGACAGTTACTGTGGGGAACGCTCAACCCTAGACACATATATATGTTGAGATAGGTGGGAGATTGTTGGTGCTCTTGCTCCTTGACATGAAGAGAGCTTGCTCTCAACATGCCTAGCAAAGTTTAGTTCCACATTAGAAAAGCACCATGAGTTATCTCAACATATACTTGTATGTGTTGTTGAGATATGCACATGGGGTGGTGACCCTAAGGAGGAAATTATGTGGGTGATTTTACTAGGAGGTAAGGATAAGGCTCCAAGAAAAGCATTCATGCTTTTTGCTCTTGGGAAATTAATTTCCATTGGGGCTAAACCCCGTAGGGGCTTAGCGACTCGGACTCGGACTCGGGCTCATGAGGCATAATGTGGCATTTTTTTGGCGCACTTTGCACTTAGCACGTCAGTATCGTCGCTAGGCGCATAGTGCTCTTAAGTTGCGCTCGTTGCACGAGCCACTTGCCCATTATAAGATATAATGTATGTGTTGAATATTTTTTGGTATATTTTAAATTCAATTTGGGTAAATTAAAATTCTGGCTCCGTCCACATGGATCTGAATAGTCTTTTCTCCGTGTGACCAATACACCGACATGTGCACATTGGAGGGATCGATCCATTCGAATGAGATAGGCTAGTCGAACAAGCTTCCATCAGCTAGCAGGATCAGAAGTGGCTTCTAGAGCTCTCGACGGGCAAGAGTCCGTAAGAACTCTAGTGAATGCTTGTCTCTGTCTGTGCATCGTCGTCGTGTCCATATGCAATGGAATACATATGACACTTGCGAGTTTGCTAAACGCAACAGAGTTCCAAATTTGAAGAGGCAAACACAAAAAATAGAATCTTTATAACAAAGTCGTCGATGGAGCTTCAAAATGAGCTTTGCTATGCCTACAACCAAATGCTTACAATTTTCTTACAACCGCCATGTGTCGAACTTCGATTGGAGGAGGGAGAAAAATGGTGGGCTCGGATGGAGCCCATGTAGCAGGAAGGTGAGAGGAAAGATGGGACCCGGTGGGACCCATGTGTAAGGAGTGATAGAGAGAGGTTGTAAAAATGTTGTAAACATTTGGTTGTAGACTTAGCATTTTTCTTTGCGAAAATACAGTAGCGCCTCCCGTCGGTCCCCACATTCGACACACAAACGCGGATACCGCAAGGAAAGACCGGCGCTCGTCTAGTACGTAAAAAACTAGCATCGACTCTCATTCGGCTAGGGAGGCAGCTGTAGTGCCCCGTCCCGCTCAGTCAATCGGAGGAATCGAAACGTCGATAGCGTTCGGACTAAGCCACGCAACAGCTTTCTTGAATACTCGCTCAGGTGGGTGGCTTCGGTGAACTTGCCTCAGCTTGGCCTTCACACTAATAAAACGAAAGTTTTTAAATGCACAAGTAGGCTTGATAATAAAAGAGATGCATCCAAATAGCTAAGGGAATAATCCCAAGTCGGGTCGAAATGTGTTAGAATATGAAAAGGTCCCACGGTAGGCTTAGAAGTTTGTTCGGCGTACTTTCAAAATGACACCCGGTCCTTCATTCCGTGGCTTAAGAGAAGGAAGTTGGTTTAAGTTGCCACAATGCTGGAATTAGCCTAAGTCATAAGCGTCACCCGCGTAAATGCTTGATAAAGCATGCACGGTCCCATCGTCTAGGGCTTGGCATTGCCTTGCTCGTCCTACGGGTTAAGTTACAGTGTACGTCGCAGAGCATGGCTTGTGGCGTAAGTCTAGGCACCCAAAGAACTTGGTTGTTCAAGTCGAACGCGTGCACGACACATTCTCTCGATGCAAGGCTTGGCATAGCCTTTGTTAGTCAAGTCATTGCACGAATAATTTAGACAAGAGTTTGGCTGGGCTATTGAAGTCATAGCAAGCACTGTCCTCTATTGTCTGCGGTTGTCAAGTCACATAGCCCCACGATCTCAAGACTTGTCATATAAAGTATGTGACTTGAGCGATAGTGTCGCCTAGAGAACAAGGTCTGTCTAAGGCATGAGCCATGGTTGGTTTAAGGAAAAGCATGCCGCGGTCAAAGGAACACGTTCTGTTCAAGTTAAGATGGAAGACTACTTAGTAGTCGTTCCCTGGATTTCAAACGATAGAAGTTCACGCGACTGGTTGTCGCCGAGATCGGTCCTGCTACTTGGGAGTCTCGATAAAGAAGTTTACGAGATCATTCCCGCTACTTTGGGTGTCTCGATAAAGAAGTTCACATGACTGATTATCGCCGAGATCGGTCCCGCTACTTGGGAGTCTTGATAGAAAGTTAGAAAGCATGGTCATGATTAAGGAAGGACTTGGTAGATCGAGTTGAGTCATGCATGGTTATTGGACAACTTGCAAGCAAGGGGAATTCCTCGAACGATCGTCGGGGCACCGGGTTCGTGTCAGCCTAGGAGGAATTGCAGGTATTGTATGGCCTTCATCAACGGTATGACTCGATTGAAGTGAACCGTTACAATATAAGCTGTGGGTCGTTCGGTGGGAGCTCGTACCTCGCACACAAATGGTCACCGTATGCAAAGATCCAGTATTGCTTGACGTTGTAGTGACCACTCATATAGATGTGTCGGCATAAGAGTAGTTATCCGCGTGTATGCCTTTGGATTGCGTCGAGTACTAGCAAGTTACGAGTTGGGTTAAAAAGGTATACTTATAGCAAGCGCTAACCTTGAATCGGCACGGGTTAGGTATACACGGTTGCAACACCATTCTGGGGCCTAAGATTTGGCTATAGCAAGGACACTTGCTTCGGCATGAATGTGACATTGTCATCGAGTCATCTCGAGTTAAGTCAGGAAGGGCCGTAAGGTAAGTTGGTTAAGTCTGGATAATCCTGGGGGGGCAAAGCCTCGATCTTAAGGCACGATTAAAGTCTATTAGCAAGACCAGCACGAGTCGTCCCCTTGACTTCGTTGGCACGAGAATGGTCTAGAGGAACATAAAAACAAGTGAAAGTCTTGGCACGGCCGAGTTTGTATAAGTTTCTACTTGGTGAGGCATTGCCTCGAATATGTATTGAAGTCACGAATAGAGTATAGCACGGCCCTATCGTTCCGTTGCCAAGTATAGGCCAAGGCGTCTTTGTACTATAATTGATACAATCAAAAAGAGATTAAGCTGCACAAAATAAATGAAAGTGTCGATTTTGTATGGGTGGGCGAGGAGTTCACTCCACCAGTACAGTTGAGTACTGACACCCACAAAGTTTCCATATGCAGGCACGGGTATAAGTCCGATGGTGCGGAGCTCGCTTGGATGCGTCGAGGTACGAATTTCCTTGGCGTTTCGAGGCGTACGACCGTATGGAATCAGAACTTATACGGGACATAATGTATGGACATCGCCATTCCGAAGAATCTGCCACTCGTCGCGTTGAAGCTTGTATTGAGAATTGAGAGAGAGCGGAGTGACTTGTAATATGAGAGAAAGTGAGCCCGAGGGACTTGTAAATTAGCCTCGTGTCCACTTATGCAATCTTCATTTCAATATCAATAAAAGAGCATTTTGAATGACTTGTGTTTTGCTTTCAAGTTTTCGCTGTTGACTATTCAATGTTTCTGCTTGGGACTTCTGTGCGACGACCCCCGTCACTTAGCCTGTAACCAGCCGTTATGGACCTGCCTTGCATGAGAACAATCTAGGCTCACGCGACATCACACCTTAGCGAGGACGATCGCTCCTACGAAAGCGGAGTGTGACAGCAGCCGTGTCAGGATATTAACAGGGTGTCAAAGCCCCCTCCTATCGACTCAAGCACGCGTGGGGTCCTCCGACGTCAAGTCGCCAAAGCAAGGCCGTGGACAGGGAAGACCAAGGGCAGAAGGGCCTCCGTTGGTACCCTGTGATTCCTGTTGGTGAAGCCAACAAGAGGACTCAATCTTTATTTTATAGATCAATGACTGCACCATTCATGGACGAAATCTTTCGTCTCCTTATATTGCTCAACTTCTTATATATATTTGGGTATTGTTTGCTAATAGTCCTGCAACTCACGCATTGACGGTTAGTTATTATACCATCCACATGTAGAAATCCGATATTCTAAAGGCACGAGAAATTATTGTGTGGTCCGGCCTTACCACGTGGCAATGATGAATTGTGAGCCCGACCACTCCTTTCTTGACACCTGGCATAATTTTTGGCATAAAAAATTTAAAAAATTGCACAAATTTTATTTAATATATAGAAATTCACTTGGCATATAATTAAAAAATAGATTTTTTTCTTTCCAAAACATTAAAAAAATGACCTAGAAAATAAGAAAATTGTAGTGATATAATGGATTTTGCCTAAGTGTCAAAAATAAGTGGCCGGGCTCACCATTCACAATTGCCACATGGTGAGGCCGGACCATCCAATAATTTCTCCTAGGCACTATACATGGACTGTTATTTCTTGATAGTCTTTGCATGCTAGATTTACGTAGTGTTACTCAATGCGGTGCTGCTTCTTAGCCCGCTTGCGGGCTGGCCCGCAGCCAGCTGGCGGCCCCCCATAGGCAGGTCAACCGGTTGGGACCCATGTCTAAAGGGGGCCAATGGAAGCACGTCAGCTGGCGTGCGGTCTGGCCTGCTTGCGGGCCAGATATCATTTTCCAACTCGATGCATGCATATTGTTATAGACTATGTTCCTAACATCTTATCTTATTTACAGCTACAATCATGATATTGTTGTACAGTTGTCTTTATTTTCCTATCATATTAATGTTAGTAGATATATTATGATATGTAGCTCTATTATATTTTTATGTTTTGTTTCCATTATGACTGGCTAACGTTGACATATTTAGAGGAAAACTATCCTACACAATATAGTTTCCACGCGGACATGGCTACTTTAGGAGACCAACTTAGTCCCAAGAATTGTTAGATAATTTAGTTAGCTTCTTTTAGAACTTTAAGTTCAATCTTTATTAAGTAATTAGTAGGTTTGTCCCCGAGGATTGGACATTCTCTATGTAGTGGATGTTTGATATCATTAATTATTGGTGGACTTTTAGTTTTATTCTTTGTTTCGGTTATTTTATATATTATATCATAATTAGAATTATTGTTGTGAATGAGCTAGTGTATTCTATTGTGAGTTTGATAATTATGGATATTGAATTATATAGACAACGTACTATCGTCGATATTGCGACATATGCTAGACCTGACCATGTATATATTCATATTCCAAAAACTGAAAACAAGCCGTGATATACAGTATACAACTCTACTTCTCATGCATTATAACAAACAAGCAACTATGTTTATTAAAGGTAATCAGTGATAGTTCCGAAACAGATATTAGATGGAAGAACGAGAGTGGACAAAGTGATTCTCAGGAACGAATTCCTGTCACACACTCTGTGTATGAGAAACTTTGAGAATTGCTTCTCAAGAAGATCCTGAAATCTCTCTCTCGAAGACGGAGGAAGAATTAGAGAAATAAAGAAGAAAGAAGGAGGAGAGAGAGACTACTTTTCTGGGGTGATGAAAATCATCGTTGCTCAAATAAAGATTCGCCTTTAACGATCCGCTTCCAGGAACCAGCAAGTTCTCAAAGAACTTCTGGAACGCTCGTTAGTCAACTTTTTGTGACTCGAACGGGCTCCCTGGACACAACAGACTCCTTTTTCTCTCTTCTTTGGTGCATCTCACAAAGGAGGCCAGGGGAGTGAAACTTCACCATTTCTCCTATTTGATATGGGACTAAAATATAAATACTCAAAAATAGAGTTTGATATTTTAGATCATCCCACAGTCAGCATAGTTGAGTGCCAGTCCACGCCTACCCCCCGAACACACGCCCGTGCATGCACGAGGCATCCTGGAGTCCGTGTCTGAGTCCGAACGACAAAAATTAACTTGCTTTCTTGTTGGAATTAATCATTTTTTTTCTGAAAAATACTCTCACATGGCACCCACTTGTGCCCCACCACACATCACGTGTATGCCTCAACACAAGCAAAGCATTGTATTGAGATATTCACCATTTGGTGTAGCCGATGTGGGAATATCATTGCTAGTCTAAAGGCAAAAAATTAACAATCTCCCACATATCTCGATATATAGGTTGAGTGTTCCCCACAGTAACTGTCCATTATGTATAAGGATAGATGTCGCTTCGACTTGAATATTCCCGCATGGTTCAAACAATAGTATGATACAAGCATGGACTAAGCCTTGAATTTTGCACCATAGCTGCAATTCTTTCCACCAACATAATGGCATCAGCTGCTCTTCTGGTTGCACATTAAAGGCATTGTCCCCGCCTAGTTTCGGTGTATATATTGGGTGTCTACAAGTTTACCCTCAGAGATGGCCTATATCTTTTTCATACACTCTAGGTGAGTTCTTTTAAGAGTCTTGGCATGAAGCCTTTCGCCTTCTTGCGGTGCTACGCCGCTATGACATGGCCCAAAATGGAGGCAATGCCTCATGTGGTGTCATACCACTGTAGCATGACACTCAACCTCTTTGTAGTGCCAACCTACCCAGCATGAAGCCTTTCACATCCTTGCGGTGTTATGCTACCATAACATGGCTCGCGAAGCCGAGACTTTATCCTATCTAGGTAACTCATGTGGTGTCACCCATGCTGTAACATGAGACCCTGCCCCTTTGTAGTGCTGCCTACCACTCTTTATTCTACACTATTAGGTCATTTTGTTTATGTGTGGTGCTACGCTGCTATGACTTGGCCCGAAGCCGAGGCTTTATCCTAACTAGGTACCTCATGTGGAGTCACCCCACTATAGCATGGATTACTACACTCATTTATAGTGTTGTGCTACCGATGCTTCCTGTAAAGCACGCCGGACATCCCAGATGCCCGAAAACTTATTAAGGCTTCCAAGCCATCATCTCACAGGACTTGGTTCTATACAAAGAACAAACAGTAGACGACAGTGGTTCTGGGTCCATAATCTCGCAGTATCCCAAAAGGATTGCCCATTTACAGTGGTTTTGGGTCTGAAACCCCACAAAGTCCTAAAGTACGGCCCACCAACGGTGGTTCTGGGTCCGCGACCCCACAATATCCAAAGGATTGCCCACTAACTGTGGTTCTGGGTCCGAGACCCTGCAATATCCAAAGGATTGCCTACTACACCTGATATTCTTCCAGTCAATGGTCCTTCTTTAAACTAAAAGCCAGATGCCTAGTATATTTCTCTTTGAACTAATAGTTTTAGTACAAAGACACAATATCAGAGTGTCTTTAAGCTTATTTTACATGATGTGTCCTCGACCAGCTGGCACTTGAGATCTTTGGTGAACGGAACTGCCAGATTCTCCTGGCTCCGAACATCAACCACGATAATGACTCCTCTTTTGATAAGATCATTTATTGTCCTATGCCTTAGACGCACAGTCCCCTTCTTGCCATTGAAGAGGTCATTCGATACCACCACTACAGTCGCCTGGTTGTCGCAGTATATCTTTACCATCGGTATCTGTGCACCAAACATAGAAAGATCATATATGAGCTCCTGAAGCCATTCTGCTTCATCTACTGCAGCAACCAGTGCATAGAACTCAGATTCCATAGACCTTCCACTATTGTTGGGTCTCCGTAGTAGTGTAGTGCATACTTCAAAGTCCTCTTGAGGTATCTCATAACCCTCTTCACAACTTTTCAGTGCTCCACCCCTGGATGCTCGTGAACCGACTCAGCATCCCCACAGCGAAAGCTATGTCATGCCTTGTGGTAGTAGTAACATATATCAAACTCTCAACGACGCTTTAATACTCTAATTATCTGGTACTTTTTCTTGGATTTGGTTTCTGTTTCTTGTCATACCTATATGACATATCGATCCCTGGAAGATCCTGATACCCATAGCTTATGAGCATCTTCTCAATTAAACCTATCAATTAGGCTGGGCCATCCCAGCCCGGCCCAAAAAATTAGCCCATGTGTCGGCCCGGCCCGATTAATCATGAGCCCGGCCCCGTATATTGGGTCGTACCGGGTCACGTATATCAGCCCACAAGCTAGGCCCGGCCCGAAGCCCGACCCAGCCCACCCAAAGCCCTAAACCAACAGCAATGCCAACATAATGCCGAACGTATCTTTTGATCATAACAGGTACAATAACTCTCAACTTTCCCTATGTAGTCGCATCAACAAGATATTTAGAAAGAACAATATCCATATAATATAGCAAGCTGCTACTTCCTATAGGGCATAATCCGACACGTAAGGGAAGGGAATCATAAGATATGCTTGGCTTTAGTCCAAGCAATTAGTGTTGTGCTTGGCTTTGGCCCAAGCAATTTGTGTTGTGCTTGGCTTGGCTTAGCTTTGCTTTGTGCTGTATTTAGATTGGCTTTGCTTTGTGTTGTGCTTAACTTTGGTTTGTACTGTGCTCGACATGTGACCCATGACATGGCACGGCCCGGCCCGACCCGACCCGAAGCCCACCGTGCTGTGGGTCGCGTGCTGGGTTGTACTGAGATTTTCTACCCTTAGCCTGGCCCAGTTTGGCCCGCTGCAGTTGATGGGCCCAAGAGGCCCGGCCACCCAAATTCTATGCCGGGCTAGCCCAGCCCGGCCCACTTGACAGCTCTATTCTCAGTGTAATGAGACTGTGATAATGTCACTCCAATTTTTGTTCAGATGATCTTTATCCCTAGGATAATATCAACTTCCCCTAAGTCCTTCATACTGAACTTAGACGAGAGGAACTTCTTTGTCTCAGTGACACTTACTAGATCTGTACCCAAGATCAGCATATCGTCCACGTACATACAAATGACAACTCTTCTCCCGTCAGCAAATTTTGTGTACACACACTACTTGTCTGTCTCGCTGACCCTGTAGTCATTTGATCTTATGACTTTATCAAACTTCTCATGCCACATCTTGGGAGCTTGCTTCAGACCATGCAGAGATTTCACCAACTTGCAGACTTTAACTTCGAGGCCCTTGACGACAAATTCTTTTGGCTGTTGCATGTAAATCTTTGCAGTCAATTCACCATTCAGGAAAGCAGTTTTGACATCCATCTAATGAATAACTAGCTTGTGAATTACACTCAGAGTAATCAACATCCTGATGGGCGTCATCCACGCTGCTGGAGCATATGTGTCAAAATAATCGATCCCCTGCTTCTAAAAAACCTCGTGGCTACCAGTCTAGCCTTGAACTTGTCAACAGTTTCATCGTCCTTCATCTTCTTATTAAAGATCCATTTACATCTGATTGGTCTTGCTACTTCAGGCAGATCGAGCAATACCTACGTGTTTGGAGGTTATAGAGTCATAGTCATCATTAGTAGCCTCCTTCCAAAAGATATCGACTCTGGTCTTCATCGTCTCATCATAGGTAGGCGGATCTACTTCGACATGATAGGTGACAAAATCCTCTCTGAAGTCATTCTGTCTTCTCACTCGCTTAGATGCTGGTTTTGGTTCAATCGTTGTTTCTATAACAACAACATCTTCTTGGACTACAATCTTCTAAGTCTTCGTTAGGAGCTTCATCCTCTTAAGCACTCATACTATTCTTTGGAATATTCACGAGAATAATATTCTTGTGCCTGGCAAATTTATCTTCAAAGAATTCTACATCGCAAGATTCAATGATATAATTTGATTCAATATCAAGGAACCTCTGAGCATCACTCTTTTCGGCATAACCCATGTGTTGGCACATCGATTTTGATATATTATTCTTTATTAACCTTTGTACGTCTTTAGTCCATATCTTGCACCAGAATTTATTAAAAAGACAAGAATAGAAGAAATTTTATATCCATACATTTTCCATGAAACCTATCAAGACTATGGAGAAAAGACCTTTCATACTCCGTCAAAGACATTTCTGAAAGACAATCAAGAAGACGATGCAAAAGCCAATTGTTCAGATCTGTACCGTGTCTTCTCAAGAGTATGTAAGTGTCTAGGAGACTTTGTACGCACTTTCATAGGATGACAATTTTTTTGTGTAAATGATGAAAGTCGTTTTTATAAGGAGACGGAAAATTCGTCGGATTTTTGATATAATTCGTCGGATCATCCGATTACAAACAGAAAGTCTGTGAGCAAAAGTTCTGATCATTCGACAGATGTCCGTGGAAATCCTACGGATAATCCGATTAAATCCATCAAGTTAGTGAGCACAAAGTTCGGATAATTCGTTGGATTTCCGCAGAAATTCGACGGATGATCCGATCGTTTCCAGCAGGCTTGTGAGCACAAAGTTCGGATAATTCGTCGGACTTCCGCTGAAATTCGACGAATAATCCTCTTGTCTTGCTGGCAATTCTAAATTCAAATCCAACGACATCTGTCAGCAGCATTTAATGCATCCAAGGGCTCTATTTCTAGCCGTTACTATTGACCGGATAATCCGACGGATTTTCGTTGAAATTCGACGGATAATCCGGTTGATGGCCGAATGCACTTTATGACTTTGGATTTGTATAAAAAGGATTCCTCTTTCTTCATAAAAACTTATCCTTTCAAAGCTTTAAATTTCCAACCACCAAGAAAGCTTCACCATTACTCTCAAGCCTCCATTTGTCATCAAATCAAAAAGTGTTAGAGTATTCAAGTGTTGTAGATCTTCTAGTGTGAAAGAAGATCATAAGCCCTTTTTCCTTTTCTTTTTGAGTTTGAAGTTGGCGAGCCTTCGTAAAAAAACTCGTGTGTAAGAAATTGGCGAGTTCTTCGGATCCAAACTCGTGTTGAAGTTGACGAGTTTTTCGGATCCAAACTCGTGTGTAACTATTTACTCAAATAGTGGATTAAAGCCGGAGAGAGTTCCGGGACTGGAGTGCCCCTTGGGAGGATACCAGGATACATCGAGTGTTTGATATTCTCTCTCTCCTTTACTTTCAGTAAAATAGCTTTTAATTGTCAGTAATTTTTTTATCACCCTATTTACCCCCCCTCTAGGGTTCTACAATTGGTATCAAAGCTTTGTTCTCTTGATTTAGAATCACACCCTGAGAGTGATCCATGGCCCCTAACCCTAGCACCAACTCATTTCACAATGAGGGACACTCCACAAATAGACATCCTCTATTTGATGGAACCAACTATAACTACTGGAAAATTAGGATGAATATTTATCTAAAGTCCATAGATTTCGATTTATGGGATTGTGTGACAAATGGTCTCCCTACCTCTTCCGTAGTTATTGAGGAAGTTGCTTCTGAGACCCATAAGGAGAAACTCACCGAGAATGCCAAGAAGCTTGCCAGTCGAGATGCTAAGGCTATGAACGCTCTCTACTGTGCTCTTAATAGCAATGAATTCAATAGAATCTCCACTTGCAAGTCTTCACATGATATTTAGAAATTGCTAGAAGTCACTCACGAGGGAACATCACAAGTAAAGGAATCTAAGATTAGCAGACTTAAACAAGAGTATGAATCTTTTAAAATAAAATAAGATAAGTCTATTACTTGTATGTTCACTCATTTTGGTGATATCATTAACCCTCTTTCTTCTCTTGGTAAGGAATACCCTACTCATGAAAAGATCAAAAAAATCCTCAAAGGATTGACCAAAGGATGGAATCCAAAATCTACCGCCATCATTGAAGGGAACGACTTGACAATGATGAACCTTAAAACCCTCATGGGGAAGCTTATGACCCATGAACTAGACATAAAAGATCAAGAGGAATCTTCCATGCAAGAAAAGGAGAAGGAGAAGTCCCTGGCCCTCAAGGTTATAAAATTTCACTCAAAGGATAGCTCCGACGATGACGACTCAGATGATGATGAAGAAATAGCTCTCACCACCAAGCATTTCTGAAAGTTTCTCAAGTTCAACAAAACCAACCGATTCAGACAGGACAATGATGAAGAGCCTGCTTGCTACCAATACAGGAGAATCGAACACATCAAGAGAGAT
Organism: Iris pallida; assembly: GCA_029216955.1. Taxonomy (NCBI): domain Eukaryota; kingdom Viridiplantae; phylum Streptophyta; class Magnoliopsida; order Asparagales; family Iridaceae; genus Iris; species Iris pallida. The sequence continues at coordinate 3,806,636 of JANAVB010044619.1, forward strand.
TGTCCCATGACAAGAAAAGATTCTAGCAAATACGAGAAGTCCAACAAAGGAAGCTCATCCTCCAAAAAATATGCCAACACCAATATTTGGTGTGAAAGTGATGCTAGTGAATTGGACAACGATAAAGAATGCAAACACAGTGCAAATGTTTGTCTCATGGCAATCGATGAGGTACTCGATGACTTCTCTTTAAACACTCTTTCTTACGATGATTTGGAAAATGTCATTCTTGAATTACACGAGGAACACAAAGGTGTAAGAAATAAGTACAAGAAATCTATAAAAGAGGTTGAGGCATACAACAAGAAATAGAGAGACTCTCTAACATCATTATTGATGTAAAGGGAAAAACTCCCGCCTCTGACATTGATGGCATTGAGTCCTTGAGACTAAAGCTAGTAGAATCTGAAGACGTCATTAAGAAAAAGGACGTTGAAATTCAATCCCTCAGAGATGCTTATGATTTTGCCATACAAAAAACACTTGCTGCTAATAAAAGAGAGTATGACACTTTTATTAAGTATAATGATCTTCTTGAGCATGGTAAGAAACTTGTTGATAAGAACACGGTTCACACAAGACACACCTACACAACTCACAACAAAAATCATAATTCTCACACGTACAAGAACACCGCACATAGGTCCTTTCCCAACACAATGCACACAAGAAAGGGACCCTTTGTAAAGAAGAACACATCGCATCATGACTTTTATTATCATCACCATAACACTCATGTTAGAGCTCCTCATACTAGAGCACCGCATGTTCATGATACTCACTCTTTATCCTCTAAATCTATATCACCTATGATGTGCAACTATTGTGGTCTACTTGGACATACTTTTCATTAATGTCAAATGAGAAAACATGTTGATATGAAAATATTTAAGTGGGTTCCTAAGACTAACAATCAAGGATCCAAACACTCTTGGGTACCAAAGTCTTCATCTTCAACTTTTGTAGTAGGTGAACCCTCCCTCACATGCTAGAAGCAAGTGGATCCTCGATAGCGGTTGCTCACGGCATATGACCGGTGATGCTTCACTTTTTTGTAACGCTATCGATGAAGAAAGAAGGCCACGTTTTATTTGGTAACAATCTAAAATTCCACATCATAGGAAATGGTAATATCGGCTCACCTCCTTATCCGTGTATTATAAATATTTGTCCTGTTAAAATCTCAAGCATAACCTTCTTAGTATTAGTCATCTTACGGACAATAGTTATGATATTAAGTTTGTTAAACACAAATGCTTCATCACCGATAGCACCAATGGATCTACGGCGTATGAAGGCATTAGAGAAAATAATATCTATGTCCTTTATCTTGTTAAAGGTACTAACAATGACAGCTGCTTAGTTGTAAAGAACATTGAAAGTTGGCTATGGCACATGAGACTTGGGCATGCTAACATGGATACCATCTCCCGACTTGCCACCAAGAAGCTTGTAAGAGGGCTTCCAAGTATTTCCTTCAAAAAGGACATGGTATATGAAGAATGTGAGAAAAGTAAGTTGACCAAGTCATCCTTCAAATCCATCAACTCAATAAGTACTACTAGACCTCTCCAACTCATTCATATGGATTTATTCGGTCCTAGTAGAGTAGCTAGTCTTGGAGGAAAACTTTATGCTTTCGTTTTGGTTGATGATTTTTTAAGATTTACTTGGGTTATTTTTCTTGCAAATAAGAGTGATACTTTTCGTGAATTTGTTACTTTTTGCAAATATATTCAAAATAAGAAAGGCTTTACTATAAACAAAATTAGAAGTGATCATGGAGGAGAATTTGACAATGCCGATTTTAAAAGATTTTATGAAAAGAATGGTTTTGGTCATGATTTTGCTTGTCCTCGAACTCCACAACAAAATGGTGTTGTGGAAAGAAAGAATAGAACCCTTGGTGATATGGCTAGAGTCATGTTAAATCATTATAAGCTCCCCCAATATTTTTGGGCAGAAGCCGTTAACACGGCATGTCATGTTATAAATAGGGTCTTGATTAGACCTATTTCTAAAAAGACTCCATATGAGCTTTTGTTTGACAAAATTTCCTCTATTGAATATTTTAAAGTTTTTGGATGCAAATGTTTTATTTTGAATTCCAAAGATAACCTAGGCAAATTTGAAGAAAAAGCCTATAAAGGTACTTTCCTTGGTTATTCAATACATAGTAAAGGATTTCATGTTTTTAATAAAATAAGTCTTGTTGTCGAAGAGTCTATTAATGTCTGTTTTGATGAACTTAACTCTTCTACATCCTCCTCATCTGATGATGTTGATGACATCTCTTTTGGTTTGGAAAACTCTTCTATTGGAGACACTTGTCCCTCTTCATCTAACAATGAAATAGTGACTCCCCCAATCGAAGTTTCTCCACCACTAGAGACTCCTCAAGAGAACCTTCCAAAATAATGGAGATTTATCCTACATCATCCCAAGGAACTTATTATTGGTGATCATTCTTCACATGTTAGCACTAGATCCTCCACTCGTGATCTTTGTACAAATGTGGCTTTTATTTCTCAAATAGAGCCTGGAAATGTTAATGATGAATTTTGGATGATAGCAATGCAAGAAGAGCTAAATAAATTTGAGCGAAATAAGGTTTAGGAACTTGTCCCTAAACCTCTCAACCACCCCATTATTGGAAAAAAGTGGGTGTTTCGCAATAAACTTAATGAAGATGGGTTTGTCACTCGTAACAAAGCCCGATTGGTTGCTCAAGGCTATAACCAAGATGAAGGCATTGACTACGATGAAACCTATGTTCCGGTTGCTCGTCTTGAATCCATTCGCATGCTTTGTGCTTTCGCTTGTTTTAAAGTTTTCAAATTTCCTTATCATGTTTTCAAATTACACAAAGTCCTTTATGGCCTCAAACAAGCTCCTCGTGCTTAGTATGAGCCTTAGTTCCTTTCTTATTTCTCACAACTTTTCTAAGGGTAAAGTTGATACTACACTTTTATTAAATCTCTTAGCGGCACACTTTTGTTAGTTCAAATTTATGTTGATGATATCATTTTTGGTTCCACTAACAATGCGCTATGCATAGAATTTGCCAAAGTAATGTAGGACGAATTTGAAATGAGCATGATGGGAGAACTATCCTTCTTCTTGGGTCTCCAAATCAAGCAAGGTCCCAAAGGTACCTTCATCAATCAAGCAAAATATACAAAGAATCTTCTCAAATGCTTCGAATATGACTCATCCAAATCAATGAGAACTCCTATGGCAACAATGACAAAACTTGATAACGATAAAGATGGTATCTCGGTTGACATTTGTAAGTATCGAGGTATGATCGAAAGCTTGCTCTATTAAACTGTTAGCCGTCCCGATATTATGTTTGGTGTTTGTCTTTGTGTACGATACCAGGAAAATCCAAAAGAATCTCACTTATGTGCCGTTAGGTGAATTTTTCGGTATCTCAAAGGCACCATTAACATGGGCCTTTGGTATCCAAAATCTACATCATTTGAGCTCATTGGCTACTCGGATGTGGATTTTGCCGGATGTAAGATTGATCGAAAGAGTACTAGCGATACATGTCATTTCTTAGGGAAATCCTTGGTGTCGTGGTTTAGCAAGAAACAAAACTCCGTAGCTCTTTCTACAATCGAAGCCGAATATATAGCGGCTGGGTGTTGTTGTGCACAACTTCTTTGAATGACACAAACACTAGTAGATTATGGTATTTCTTGTAAATGCATTTCTATCAAATGTGACAATACTAGCTCTATTAATATCACGAAAATCCTATTTTTCACTCTCGCACCAAATACATCGAGATTAGACACCATTTCCTACTGGACCATCAACTCAAGGGAGGCATCTGTCTTGAGTTTATTGACACCACCCATCAACTTGCTGACATATTTACCAAACCTCTTCCTGAAGATCGGTTCACTTTCATTTGTCGTGAAATTGGTCTCCTTGATATCTTCCTTTACATTTTTTATCCTTGTAATCCGGATTATCCGGCAGATTTTCGCTGAAATCCGACGGATAATCCGATCTATTCCAGCAGGTTTTAAAAAGTCCACACAAGATTATTCGTCGAATTTCCTCTATCATCCGCCGAATTTTCCGCTTTAAATGTGCGCACCTTTTCAAAACATCACAGCTGCACAACTCTTTTCGATGTGACTCCACACCTACCCGCGTTTATTTCGTCTCTATCTATTCCCAGATTTTTCGTCCGAAATCCGCCTATTTTCGACAGATTTTTCGATTTTTCTGAGCAGACGCAGAAACCGAAGCATTTTTGAACTGATGTGACTCCTTTCCTCCTCCATATCTGTTCCCTCCTTTTTGAACTAATGTGACCCCTCATTAGTAACCCCCACCCACCCCTTCTTCTCTATATACTTCATCTCCTTTCACTCTTTCCTTCCCTCACTCCTCCTTCATCTCTTTCTTCTTCCTCTCATCCTCCATGGCTTCTCAAAGCAAGCGCGCCCGCCACGATGGCAGTTCATCCTCTGCTTTGCCTCCTTCCGCTGCACTCTTCTGTCCTCCTCCCACTCAAGGCTTCAACTCCATCATCTTCAAGTCTGCCTCTCACTCCCGCCAGTAGTTCAACTTCTACCACAAAGCTCACATGTGCTCCGGAAAGCCTATCTCGTGGGTCAACTTCAAGGATCATCGGGAGTACTTTCGCTTATCCGGCATTGACGAACTTCTCGAACGGCAAGGGAACTACTACCCCAATCCGTGTGGATGTTCTACTGCAATCTGGTTCCTGCCAAGAACGGTCCGAAGTTTGAGACTAAAGTTGGTGGGGTCAAGATTACAGTCACTGCATCCTCCCTGGCCAGCATTCTCGGTCTCCAAGAGCGTTCCACCTATCGCTCTCTTCCAAGTACCATCGATCACATTAACTTTTCTCCTGACCTCAGTTACGAAGAGTTTCTTTTCAACATATGCGGCGGGTCTCTTGTTCAACGTCCGGAGGACAAAGATCTCAGTCCTTTCTTCCACGACTTCCATTGCACCCTCTGTCACACTCTCACTCCGAAGTCTAGAAACATGGACAGCATCACTACTGAGGAGATGATTGCCATGTACTACCTCGTCGCCAAGTAACCTTTCTCTCTGGCGAAATCAATCATCTTCACCATGATCCTGATCGTCAAATCTCTTCATCGATCTCTTCTTTTTGTCATGTACATCACCATGATTCTCGAGGCCAACGGCATTAACTTGACTCACTGTCCCGTTGGCGAGCCTTGTCCTACTCTTATTGCCAAATCCAAGACTCGTGGTCGTGCTACTCGTGCTATTGTTGCTGCTCCTACCTCTCCGCCTGCTTCGATTCTCACTCCGGATATCCGCCACTACATCGACCGGAAATTCGACTATCTCTCTCTCTCTCTCCACCCAGGAGCGTCTTCAGGCCAACACTCAGGGCCTTGGTACCCTCATCCACCACGGCTTCATGGATCAGGCCTACTACCTTCAGCGCATGCTTGAGGAGCGCAATCTCTATGTCAATCCCAACACTCCTCATCCTGATTTCCCTGGACCTTGCTTCACTGATCCCAACGTTTACGGGTTCATGTACCCTGATGGCATCGACCCTTATGGTGCCTTCACTTCAGCCCCCGCAGACGATGATGATCAGGAGGCCGGTCCGTCTGGTGCTCCCGACAGTTGAAGGCTCCCGGTGGTCAGCGGTGTCGTCTAGTATGTTTTGTGTGGTCCTTCGGGGACTTTTAATAAGTTGTTTGTTTTGTTGGTCTCTATGTCGGCCTCTGCGGCCTAGTATCTGTTTTCTGTTAAATGTTGCCTGTAGTACCTTCTTTTTTAATGGCAAGCTCTGAATTACTTTTTTATTATTGTCTCACGTGCATTGCTTTTTGGTTATTTTTCCTCCATCTTTGATTAAGTGACAAAGGGGAAAAAAATATATGGAGGGAGAAATACTAGATTACGAGGGAGCCTTAATCTAAATCTGTACTCTTTTGTCAATTATCAAAATGGGGGAGTTTATTGGCACATCGATTTTGATATATTGTTCTTTTATTAACCTTTGTACGTCTTTAGTCCATATCTTCCACAGGAACTTATTAAAAAGACAAGAATAGAAGAAAGTTCATCTCCGTACATTTTCCATGAAACCTATCAAGACTATTGAGAAAAGACCTTTCATACTCCGTCAAAGACATTTCTTAAAGACAATCAAGAAGACGATGTGAAAGCCAATTGTTCAGATATGTACCGTATCTTCTTAAGAGTCTGTAAGTGTCTAGGAGACTTTGTATGCACTTTCATACGATGACAAATTTTCTTGGTGTAAATGATGAAAGTCGTTTTTATAAGGAGACGAAAAATTCGTTGAATTTTCGATATAATCCGTCGGATCATCCGATTGCAAACAGCAAGTCTGCGAGCAAAAGTTCGGATCATCCGACGAATGTCCGCATAAATCCTACAGCTAATCCGATTAAATCCAGCAAATTAGTGAGCACAAAGTTCGGATAATCTGCCGAATTTTCGCAGAAATCTGACGGTTGATCCGATCGTTTCCAGCAGGTATGTGAGCACAAAGTTCGGATAATCCGTCGGACTTTTGCTGAAATCCGACGGATAATCCGCTTGCCTTGCTGGCAGTTCTAAATTCAAATCCAACGGCATCTGTCAGCAGCATTTAATGCATCCAATGGCTCTATTTCTAGCCATTACTATTGACCGGATAATCCGACGGATAATCCGGTTAATGGCTGAATGCACTTTATGACTTTGGATTTGTATAAAAAGGATTCCTCTCTCTTCATAAAAACTTATCCTTTCAAAGCGTTAAATTTCCAACCACCAAGAAAGCTTCACCATTACTCTCAAACCTCCATTTGTCATCAAATCAAAAAGTGCTAGAGTATTCAAGTGTTGTAGATCTTCTAGTGTTAAAGAAGATCATAAGCCCTTTTCTTTTTCTTCTTGAGTTTGAAGTTGGCGAGCCTTCGTAAGAAAACTCGTGTGTAAGAAGTTGGCGAGTTCTTCGGATCCAAACTCGTATTGAAGTTGACGAGTTCTTCGGATCTAAATTTGTGTGTAACTATTTACTCAAATAGTAGATTAAAGTCGAAGAGAGTTCCGGGACTGGAGTGTCCCTTGGGAGGATACCAGGATACATCGAGCGTTTGATATTCTCTTTCCTTTACTTTCATTAAAATAGCTTTTAATTGTCAGTAACTTTTTTATCACCCTATTCACCCCCCCCTCTAGGGTTCTACACCATGAATATAGTCTTCGTAGTCCTTGTGTCCAGCTTTCGAATCTTCAAATCTGGAAGCTTCACATACATTAGATACCCCCACACTCGAATGACATTCAAGTTAGGTCTGACCTTGAACCAGAGTTCATGAGGAATGACTTTCGAAGTTGCATACGGCACTCTATTCAGAATGAATGTAGCCGTAAGCACAACTTCACTCCATAAGCAATTTAGAAGACCTGCAGTCAACAGCATTGAGTTCATCATCTCTGTTAAAGTTCTGTTATTCCTTTCTGCAACACCGTTTGATTGAGGGATGTACGGAGTAGTTTCTCATTTATAATTCTATGTTCTCTACAGAACGATACGAATTCATGAGACCTATACTCTCTACCTCGATCATTTCCGAGTCTTTTGAGTTGTTGTCCGATTTGACGCTCGGCTTCAGCCTTGAAGTCCTTAAATTTCTCAAACGCTTTATCTTTAGACTTGCAGATAAATGAATGCGTACTTTGAGAAATCGTCGATGAAAGTAATAAAATACTTTATCTCGACCTTCGTGGAGAACTGTTTGAAGTCACAGATATCTGAGTGAACCAACTCCAGAAGATATGTACTTTGATTTACTTACTTAAACGGGATCTAGTAATCTTCGTATGTGCACAGACCTCACACTTCTCCAACTCTTTACCCCCAAATTTTGAGATAACTCCTAGACTAGACATCTTGTTTATTCTTTTACAATGAACATATCTTAGTCTATTATACCACAACTCAAGAGAACAACTAGAAGAAGGGCTAGATTAATGATTTCCATTGAAGTTATAAGTTGAAGTTTGAACACTCCTTTGGTACAAAATGCCTTCCAGAAGTATGTTCCTTTATAAGACATAATGACCTGACCCGCGTTGATGTCCACCCTCAAGCATGTGCTACAGAACAGACTTCCCGAGACCAAGTTTTTGGCTATAGCAGGTACTCTGAAGCGTCAGCGACTTCCCCAAAGTCAGTTGCAATACCACCGTCCCAATCCCAAGTACTTCAGCTTGTGTTTGGTTCGCCACCATAACCTTCTCGGAAATAGGTTTGTACGTGGTGAACCACTCCTTTTTTGAGTAAACATGGCACGATGCCCAGTATCTATCCACCAGTCCGTGCCAATACCGGATGAGTCAACCTGCACAATCATAGCAACGAAGTTAGCCTCATATTGCTCTTTCTGTTTAGGTTTTTTCTTGCAGTCCCTCCTCCAGTGGCCTTTCTTGCAACAGTTGAAACAAGTCCCAGGTTCTTTGGACTTGGACTTGAACTGAGTCGACTTCACCTACAGTTGGTAAGAGTCCTTCTTTTTGTTGTAAGAAGCCTTTTGCTACCTCTTGGAGTCTCCAGATTCCACCAGATTGGCCTCAGCCATCTGTTTGGACAAGGTGTCCAATTTGTTTTGAGCCATCAGTTCGTCTTCAACATGAATCCAGTGTAAGAGGCGTTCACCTCCATCTTTTTGCGGTACATGTTCGTAATAAAATTGCTCCACCCAGTTAGGAGCTTGGTGATAATACCCCCGACGACGAAGGTATCGACTAAGGGAATGCCGTCATCCGCCAGTTTCTGACGTAACTTGAAAAATTTCTTGACTTGAGGTAACGTGGTCTTGTCGTCCTCAAATCGCATCCTCCAAACCTTTTTGGTCACGTGGATCTTGTTTCTATTTTTATCTGTCTTTTAGAGTTTCTCTGCAGACTCCTAGACGTCCTTTGCATTGACCGTCTTGTTGTAAGACTCCGCTAGAGAGTCCTCTATAGAGTTCAAGATAAGCAACTTACAGAGGTTGTTATCTCTCCTCCACTTCGACTGCAAAGCAATGGCTTCAGCAACCCTTCAAGCAGTTTTTACCTTCTAGAATCAAAGGCTCAGGATATGTCAACATGTAGTCAACGCTTACGAGTTGAAGATTAAGGCTGACCTTTCTCTTCCAGACGTTCCGTCAAACTTTTCAAGTTTGTTAAAACTTGTGTCGAGAAGGTTTGCACGGTTGTTCTCCATCAGATCTGAATCTTGCTTTGTTAGTCCCGAAACAGATCTTAGATGGAAGAACGAGAGTGGACAGAGTGATTCTCAGGAACGAATTTTCATCACACACTCTATATATGAGAAACTTCGAGAATTGCTTCTCAAGGAGATCCTGAAATCTCTGTCTCGAAGATGGAGGAAGAAGAAGAGAAAGAAAGAAGGAGGAGAGAAAGGCTACTTTGCTGGGGTGATGAAGATTATCGTTGCTCAAAGCAAGATTCGCCTTTATAGGATCCATTTTCAGGAACCAGCAAGTTCTCAAAGAACTTCTGGAATGCTCGTTAGTCAACTTTTTGTGACTCGAATGTGTTGGAAATTATTCCAAAAAATCTGCAAACAAAATAAAATAAAGTAAATGTTACCGGCCTCCGGGAAAATCGCGCACGAAGCACTGCCCTAAGAGTTGATTCGGGTCTATGTGCAGACTTGTTCCGAATGCTCCTAGTGGTAAAACTCCCGCTCTACCGGTATCTCCTCGTCGCACACAACTCGGAAAGAGCGACCCCGAACTTAGCTTTTCTGCCCAGAGCACAAACCGAAGAACAAAGCTTTGAATTGAACAAGAGAGAATGAGAGGGAAAGAGTGGAGTGAAGATTGTGAAAAAGGACTCTCTCTTATATAGCATTAAGCATATGCTAAACATAGTATATGCTTAAAATAGCCTATACTAAAATTAGCCAAAAGAGGCTAAGTCTCCAAATTAAAAAATGACACATGTTTGAAGACTTGGCATGTTGAAGACTTGGCTTTGAGGACTTGGCTTTTGCATGTAATATGCAACAATCCCCCCCCCCCCCAAAAGTCAAGTTCCGAAAAACATAGAGATGACAAGGGAATAAGAATTGATAGAGGATTTCTGGGCAAATATATATTATGCATAGATGAGATGGACTACAGCCTTGAATCTCACTTAGTTACTATTGTCTTTGTCTGAAGAAGTGCTTGATGGACTATGCCTTGAATCAGACTTCTTGAACCAGATTCAGAAAATAGCACACATAATACGCTAGAGGTTCTTTGGGTCTATCGGGTGGCACTTTGATTGGCCATGCGCACTTTTACACATTCATGAGAGTTGTCTAGGATCGTCCTGTCCTATAGTCGCGGCCTTCACGACCTCTCATATAGGTAAGTCCTCAAGGGTTGGTGATTGGTATCAACCCTGCATATCATGCTTGGACTTATTAAGAGTTTAAACTCACCCTAACCATATCACACCGGAACACTGTCACCATAGGGATGGGGTATCAATGTACACATGTACAGCCTCCTGGGCTTTTATTTTAAAGAGAATTTAATCTCAAGGTCAGTGTTCCATATTAGTCACCTAGTCCAGTTTGTTCCTACCCATTGAACCGGCTTCTTGGGATCTCCAGTCAGACTCGGTTGGGTTGCCACTGCTGGTGACTAAATTATAGGCTTAACCCTATCCCCCTTGATGATTCTAGGATCAATGTCCTAGACAGACCCTTCGTCAAGTGGTCTGCAAGGTTCTTTTCTGACTTTATATAGTCAAGAACCACATATTTGCCCAATAGGCTCTTTATAGACTTGAAGCGCAGCTGCAGGTGCCTATTAATCTTAGCATTCAAAGAATCATGCTTTAGTAGTTCAATAACAGATTTATTATCATAATTGATGGAAATTGCAGGAACAGGAATATGATAAACAGGTATATGTATAATTAGATTTCTAAGCCATTCAGCTTCTGTACAAGTAGTGTCAAGAGCTATCATTTCAGAGTCCATTGTACTCCTAGCTATGATAGTTTGTTTGCATGAACTCCAGGAGATTGCTGCTCCTCCTAGAGTAAAAACATATCCAGTAGTAGATTTCACATCATGTGAATCAGTTACCCAGTTTGCATCTGAATAACCTTCTATAATATCAGGGTGTCTAGAATAATGAAGTTTATAATCTAGAGTACCTCTAAGATATCTAAATACTCTATCCAAAGCAGTCCAATGTGACTGATTTGGGTTTTCGGAATATCTACTAAGTCTCCCAATAGCAAATGCAATATCGAGTCTGGTTCTATTTGATATGTACATAAGGGACCCTATCATCTGTGAATATCTATGTTGTTCTATAGGTGATCCTTCATTCTTCTTGAGGCCAACATTACTGTCATAAGGAGTAAGGGCATGTTTTTTGTCAAAATACTCAAACTTTCTTAGCATTTTCTCAGTTGACTGTGCTAAAGATAGAGTATAGCCCTCTTTGCATTTGGACACTTGCATTCCTAGGATCAAGTTGGCTTCGCCTAGGTTTTTCATATCAAACTGGTTAGATAAATAATTCTTAGTGTTATTTATCAGTTCCAGTGAAGATCCTAGAATAAGGATATCATCAACATACAAGCATAAAATGACACAACTTCTACCAGAATTTTTAGAGTATATACATTTGTCATACTCATTTGGCAAGAAACCATATTCTATAATCACTTTATCAAATTTGTTGTGCCATTGCTTGGGAGCTTGCTTTAGGCCATAAAGTGATTTTACTAATTTGCAAACTTTCTTTTCTTGACCTTTAGCAATAAAACCTTCAGGTTGCTCCATGTAGATCTCTTCTTCTAGATCTCCATTCAAAAATGCTGTTTTTACATCCATTTGATGGATCAGCATGTTATGAATGGATGCTAAGGCTAGAAGGGTTCTAATAGAAGTAATCCTAGCTACAGGAGAATATGTATCAAAATAATCTAATCCCTTTTTCTGAGTGAAACCCTTGGCTACTAATCTAGCTTTGTATTTCTCTATAGTACCGTCAGCTCTGAGTTTCTTTTTGAAGATCCACTTGCAACCTATGGGTTTACTACCTAAAGGTAAATCTGCAAGAAACCAAGTATTATTTTCCATAATAGAGTTATACTCATTGTTTATGGCTTCTTTCCAGAAAGGAGCATCAGAAGAAGATATTGCTTCTTCGTAAGTTGAGGGATCACCCTCTATCAAATAAGTGAAGAAGCCTTCCCCTAAATTCTTTTCAATCCTTCCTCTTTTACTTCTTCTAGGTTCTAAGTCTTGTTCAGGTGGTGAGCTTGATGAATGGCAATAGGAACTTATAGAAGGAGCTAGGGAAGAACTTGAGGGGTTGGAAGAAATTCTATCCTTAAAAGGGAATATATTCTCAAAGTAAACTGCATCTCTAGCTTCTATAATGGTATTGTTAGAGATTTCATTTACTTTAGAATTAGTCACTAGAAATCTATTGGCATTGCTATCTAAGGCATATCCTATGAACACACCATCTACGGTCTTAGGTCCAATCTTTCTCTTTTTTGGTTCAGGGATTCCAACTTTTGCTAGACATCCCCAAACTTTGAGGTAATGGACTCTAGGAGTTCTACATTTCCATAATTCATAGGGAGTCTTATCCTTAGATTTACTGGGAATCCTATTTAGGATGTAGCAAGCTGTTAATAAGGCTTCTTCCCACAAGTTATCAGGAGCACCTGAGCTGAGAAGCATGGCATTCACCATGTCTAACAGAGTGCGATTCTTCCTTTCAGCAACTCCGTTGGATTATGGTGAATAAGGAGCAGTCACCTCATGAATTATTCTGTGTTCTTCACAGAAGTTAGTCATTTCGTTTGAGGTATACTCTCCGCTACGATCAGATCTAAGGATCTTAATCCTTTTCTCTAATTAGTTTTCAGCTTCTGATTTGTAAACCTTGAATCTATCTAGAACTTCATCTTTGGTTTTGAGAAGGTAGGTATAGCAATACTTTGAACAATCATCTATAAATGTGACAAAGTATTTCCTACCGCCTCGAGTCAAAACCCTATTTGAATCACAAACATCACTATGAACTAGTTCTAGAAGATCAGAATTCCTTTCTACGAATTTGAATGGTAGTCTAGAATGTTTGGCTTGAACACAAATCTCACACTTGTCTTTATTATCTACAGGAGATTTGGGAATAAGATTTAGGTTCATCATCCTTCTAAGGGAACCCAGGTTCACATGACCTAGTCTACCATGCCATACATTAGAAGATTCTACATTGGAAACAATAGGAGAAGGATCAAATATTTTATTTACAGTACTGAGAATAAACAGACCATCCTTTACAAATCCTTTACCAACAAAGGACTCATTCTTAGAAAATACAACTTTATTAGCTTCCATTACAATCTTGTAACCAGATGCTACAAGAAGGGAACCGCTAACTAAATTTCTCCTAACAGTCGGCACATGAAGAACATCATGAAAAGGCAGAATTTTTTCTGATGTCATCTTCAGATCTATTCTTCCTCTTCCTATAATTTGTGCCGTAGAGCCATCCCCTAGGGTTATGCCTCCTCCACATGATTCCTGATAGTTTGAAAAACAGGAGCGATCAAATGAAACATGAACATTAGCTCCAGAATCCAACCACCAGTCATCAGAATGGTAAGAAATATTAACTAAAGGTTGGTAAGTCACAGACCTGAAGGAACCAGAAGACCCATTCAAAATCATGTTGGCTTCTGGTTTGTCTGGGCCCTTCCCCCTATAGGAAGTCTTGATTGGTTCCTTCTTCCTTTGGAAACAGTTGATGGCCGTGTGGTTTGTTCTACCACACACAAAACAAAATCTTCCTTGATCCTGAGTCTGACCAAAGTTTTTAGGTTTTTGGAGTTGCTGGTGTTGACGATTCTGGTGGTTCTGGTGATGAGGCTGAACAATATTCTTCTTCTTGAAGATATTATTCTTGGGTTTGTGAGGATTATTAGGCTTAGGTTTGCTTTGGGATGACTCTACTAGGTTTACCTTAGCCTTAGTCTCAGTCTTGGAGTTAGACCTTAGCCTAAGTTGTTCTTCAACTCTAATTTGCTTCAGTACTTGGGCAAAAGTAAGGTCACCTTGGGTACAATGGAGGTCCTTTTTTACATCAGACCAAGAAGGAGGGAGCTTATCCACTAGGGAAGCTATCTTATGTTCAGCTGAAAAGGTTGTACCTTTAGCTTGAATGTGCCTCACAAATTTTTGGAATTCATGGATTTGTTCATTCATAGGTTTGTCATCTACCATGAAATACTTATTAAATGCTGAAGAAGTGAATCTTTCAATTCCAGCATCATCACAACCATATTCATCTTCTAAAGCATTCCAAAGTTCTTTGGCGCTTTTATATTCAAAGAATATATCATAAAGTGAATCAGATAAAGCGCTTAGAATTCGATGGAAGCAGTGAAAGTCTATTTCCTTAGGGGTTTTAGGTTTGGAGGAACTGGAGGGTTTGGACATTCCTATGTCAGACTCAGTGTCGTCAGAATCATTTATGATGGATGTGGAACCATCAATGGCTGAAATTAGTCCTAAAGTGGTGAGCCAAAAATTCATTTGACTCTGCCACCTCTTGAAGTGGGTGCCATCAAACTTGGCTGGCTTAGCAGTCGAAGTCTCGTCTTTGGTAGACATGATTTCTAAGGTCTGAAAAATAAAATAAAATAAAATATTTACTCAATAAGATGGATTAAGCTAAAACTTAAAAATTTAAATGATTTTAGTAATAGACCTTTAAGATTTTAGTTTTTCAAGTTTTGATAAGGTTGGGTTAGCTGTAGGGGCCGGATCCCAGCAAGCGAAGGTTCACTAGGAACTCTTAAGAACCGGTCGCTTAGACGATTTACGTCTTTTTGACATAAGGGCCCTTTCGGCTTGTTCCCAAACAAATCTCTATTTTAGAACTTTAAAATTAAAAGAATTTTACTAAATCAATTAATTGTTTACTTTAGCCTAAATTTAAATATTGAGTAAAGTAAACTAGAATTGATAAAATTACTAACAAAATAATGTTTGTCTCAGGTGTCACTTTATGAAAATGATAAATTGTTACAAATTTGACAAATATTCAAAAAATTAACAAGTAAAGTAAATAACTCAACTCTTAGATTGTTGGAAATTATTCCAAAAAATTTGCAAACAAAATAAAATAAAGTAAATGTTACCGGCCTCCGGGAAAGTCGCGCACGAAGCACTGCCCTAAGAGTTGATTCGGGTCTATGTGCAGACTTGTTCCGAATGCTCCTAGTGGTAAAACTCCCGCTCTACCGGTATCTCCTCGTCGCACACAACTCGGAAAGAGCGACCCCGAACTTAGCTTTTCTGCCCAGAGCACAAACCGAAGAACAAAGCTTTGAATTGAACAAGAGAGAATGAGAGGGAGAGAGTGGAGTGAAGATTGTGAAAAAGGACTCTCTCTTATATAGCATTAAGCATATGCTAAAGATAGTATATGCTTAAAATAGCCTATACTAAAATTAGCCAAAAGAGGCTAAGTCTCCAACTTAGAAAATGACACATGTTTGAAGACTTGGCATGTTGAAGACTTGACTTTGAGGACTTGGCTTTTGCATGTAATATGCAACAGAACGGACTTCCTGGACACAACAGACTCCCTTTTTTCTCTTCTTTGGTGCATCTCACAAAGGAGGCCCAGAGGGCTCTATTTATAGAGTAGAGTGAGACTTCACCATTTCTCCTATCCGATGTGGGACTAAAGTATCAATACTCAAAAATAGAGTTTGATGTTTTAGATCATCCCACAATCAGCATAGTTGAGTGCTAGTCCACGCCTACCCCCCGAATACACGTCCGTGCATGCATGAGGCATCTTGGAGTCCGTGTCCGAGTCTGAGTCCGAACGACAAAATTAACTTGCTCCTTTGTTGGAATTAATCATTTTTTTCTTCTAAGAAAATACTCCTACATGGCACTCACTTGTGCCCCACCATGCCTTATATGCATACCTCAACACAAGCAAAATATTATATTAAGATACTCACCATTTGGTGTAGCCGATATAAAGACAAAAATACCAACAATCAGCTCTTCCATGAGAGGCCACCAAACACATACATGTGAATTGCATGTCCTTATGTTCTTGATATGGTGATGGACAATCAAAGTCAATACTCCATTTGCTCGATCAAATAAAAGATTGTCGATATATATATTCACATAATCATTTTGTACTTCTCATATTTTGTATTTCTGTGTAATAAGTTGGACATGTATGATATATATGTTACAGTACTTAATTGAGAGTGCTAGAGTATGACCTAGTGGACTTATAGGACAATTTTTTCATTGTTGGTATATGCTACAGTAACAAAATTACAATGATGGGTAAATTATAAGGGCACAGCACATTTTACTCAGGGCTGTCCAAGTGTTAGTTTTTCATTATTTACAAGTTTGCCACTGAAAAAATTACTCAGGGCTATCCAAGTGGTAGGTATAAAAGATAATGAGGACTGCCAGGAATTGTGGCAGTCCTGAAAGTAATGAGGACTGCCACAATTCCTGGCAGTCCTAGAAGT
Organism: Iris pallida; assembly: GCA_029216955.1. Lineage (NCBI taxonomy): Eukaryota > Viridiplantae > Streptophyta > Magnoliopsida > Asparagales > Iridaceae > Iris > Iris pallida. Next base: position 3,823,244 of record JANAVB010044619.1, read on the forward strand.
AATGAGGACTGCCAGGAATTGTGGCAGTCCTGAAAGGGACATGCTCTACAACAGGACTGCCACAATTTCTGGCAGTCCTAGACATATTGAGGACTGCCAGAAATTGAGGCAGTCCTGAAAGGAACTTGCTATACAGTCCTGAAAGATACTTGCTGTACAGCAAGTTCCTTTCAGGACTGCCACAATTTCTGGCAGTCCTAAAGTCGACATTTCCGAATGAAAAAAATATATTAGGGTTTATTTCAATCTTGATAATAGAGTGAAATATGCATTTTAGGATTTATTTTCATGCATTCTTTGTGAGGAAAGAAGTATTTAACCTTTATTTTCATACATTTTAGGGTTTATTTAATTTTTTGGTTGCCAACGAAATTGGGAAAGAGAAGGAAACTATGGTTTTGATGGAGATGGTGATGATGGAAACGGTGGAGAAGAAGAAGATGATGATGATGAGAAAAAAACTAGGGTTTTGATGAAGATGTGAGAATGGAAATGGTGGAGAAGAAGAAGATGGATAGAAGAAGAAGAAGAAGAAGAAGAAGAAGAAAGCTAGAGTTTGTGAAGAGAGAGAGAGTGGAGAAGAAGAAAATGGACAGCCCCTGAATAGAAAATTTGGACAGCCCGAGTAAAAGTTCCTCAAAGCCTGGCTAGCCCTAATCCTGGCTAGCCCCGAGTAAAAAAGGTTGTGCCCTTATAAATAGCCCAATGATGAGTATAGTGTTGTTTGTTTACAAATCATCTGCGAGTAATAGCAGGATATATGATTTAAGCTAACAAAGTTTTGCTTCCTGATGACATTCTAGTCTTGTGAAGAACATCTTTAACCTGTAGCCTGTAGGAATATGCTTGAAGTCTTAGTTATGATCTACGTGTGAGATGTCTCATCTGTGTTTGAGCTATAGTTTAGGACGGGTCACAATGGTATTACGTATTAATATATTTCTAGTAGCCCATCATTTGACGTAGAGTCGATATGTCCGAGTGGTTAAGGAGACAGACTTGAAATCTGTTGGGCTGCGCCCGCGCAGGTTCGAACCCTGCTGTCGACGATTTATTTTTGTTTCTAAATTTTTTTTTTTGGTATGTATAGACAATGAGAGAATCTCTCCCCGCATAAAAGGGAGATTGTTAAGGGAGGTTTAAAGAAATAAAATATTAATAATAAGAGTTAACGCAAAAAGTTGTTGTCTAGGAACATTTTGAGACAAATCTCACATTAAAAAAATGCAACATAAGACTAAGATGCATGTATTCCAACGACTTTTGACGAGTTTTAAGAATTAGGAACTCCCGAGTTCCTCTAGGATTTTTGTACATCATACCACCAGTGGGGTGAACTAATATGCAAAGTGTTGCATATGTAACTGCACGAGCAGCCATTAATGCTAAGGGCAATCTTTACTGTATGTTGATTGAGCACAAACAATAACGTTCATTCATGTAGAATTTTAACAACCATTTTCATGTCTTGTATATATTGTTTGCAGGCAACCACCAATGTTGAAGAACTCTTCTTGGTCTTTCGACTACAACATATTATCAGCACCAATGTTGTCCAAGTAGATATCACGTGTACGCTACTGTTGAGTTGGGGACTTCGACCAACAGATGGAGGAATAAATCATTGTATTAAGGTTAATAAATGATGAATTGAAGTTTTCTTCTTCCTTAAATTGGAAGTTATTTATGATAATTTTTGCATTGAATATCCAAAGTTAATATATTTTGCTTAGGTATGACAAGTGGAAAAACTAGATGTTTGTATGACAGTGTAACCACGTGCACTATCTTCCGGAAATGGATATATTTTTCCTGTTTAGAAGGAATATATTTTTGAGAAATTTTGAGTTACCCCCCACTTTGATTACCCAAATTAAGGGCGCACCCCACAGTTTTGCATTAATGAAGAAATGCCCCCACTTTGGACGGAAACCGTCTAGGGCTAACGGTCAAAAGCTTTGACCGAAAAAATTTGACGAAAATACCCTTCTTCCATGTGTGTTGTCTCCCTCCTCCACCCCACTGCCACAGCCCCCTCCTCCCCGTCGTCACCGCCTCTCCCCGCTGCCACCTCCCCCCTCCCCACCGCCTCGCCCCGCTGCCACCTCCCCCTCCCCACCGCCGGCCGGCCGTTGCGACCCACCTGCCCACCGCCGGCCACTCCGACCCCCCTGCCCACCGCTGCGACCCCCCTCCCCACCGCCGGCCGCTGCGACCCCCCTGCCCACCGCTGGCCGCTGCGACCCCTCCTCCCCGTCGTCACCCCCCTGCCCCCCGCCGCTGCGCTCCCCCCTTCGCCGGCCGACGTCGTCCCTCCATCTGGGTCAACATCGTTGGCAGCAATAGTCTCACAGCAACAATGGCGCGAATGGGAGGGGGCAGCGGCCGGGGGGACGGGGCGGGAGCGGGGGCGGGGGGGCGGGGAGGGAAGGGGGGGCGGGGAGGGGGAGCGGCGGGGGGGGAAGGGGGGGCGGGGAGGGGGAGCGGCGGGGAGGGAAGGGGGGCGACCGGCGACGGGAAGGAGGAGGGGGGGGAAGCAGCAGCAGTGGCGGGGAAGAGGGCGGCGGCCGGCGGGGAGGGAGGTGGGGGGCAGTGGCGGCGGGGAGGAGGAGGGGGGCAGTGGCGGCGAGGAGGAGAAGAGGGGAGAGGAAGAAGACAATGTGAAGGGTATTTTCGTCAAATTTTTTGGGTCAAAGCTTTTGACCGTTAGCCCTAGACGGTTTCCGTCCAAAGTGGGGGCATTTCTTCATTAATGCAAAACTGTGGGGTGCACCCTTAATTTGGGTAATCAAAGTGGGGGGTAACTCAAAATTTCTCTATATTTTTCTAGCTTCGTCCCAAAGCAAAATTCGTTGACAACCCTATACGTCAAACCTGATAGAGGGACACATATAATCAGGGCGGAGCTACCCCTAAGCAAAAGGGGCTGTAGCCCGCCCCAATATTTTGAAAATTTGTTTTGATTTTTTTAATGCTTCTATGGTTGTGTTTTATTTTATTTTTTGTTCGATTTTGAAATACGTAACAATTAAATAAAAAATAAATTCTAAAAATTTGATATTTTATGCTATGGAATGCTAGTGTTTTGTGTCGTTCAAATAATACCTAAAGATCAGTCCTCCCTAATTTTAGAGGCTAGCTCTGCCACTGCATATAATTGAACTTTTCATGTTGTCCAATGGTACTGAATTTAACATTTAAGATGCCTTCTTCCCATTCGGGTAGAATGCTATTGAGTTGTAAAGATATTCAGTAAAATAATTATCATGCTAAGACCACTGAAGAAAATGGAGTGGAGTAACTTTGCATAACTTCCAATGAACATAGCCAAAAGCGTATCTTGGAAATGATGACTCGCCTCTCGAAATGGTTGTACTTTACAACCATTTGAACAATATAGACTCATTACATGGCCGGTCCTTCGGACAAGATGAGCATGTTCAAACTTTGGCATGATTGTCTTGGTCACCGGGTCGAGACTTGATGCGTCATATTCTTAAATCTACACACGAGCATCACTTTAACAATAGTAAGGATCTCACATATTCCAATACGCTTTGTCAAACACGATCTTTTAGAAAATTGAATCCAAAATCATCCCCTGCAAAGATACACTTCAACACTCCCTTTTTCTACATCGGATTCAAGAGAATATATATATATATACATATATACACACGGATCCAATCATCATATCCAATCATCATGCGGATCATTTAAATATTTCATGGTATTTGTTGATGCATCGACTTGCTGATCACATATATGCTTGTTGTCTAAAAGAAATTCTACATTTGCAGAACTCCTGACTCAACTAATCAAGATGTGGGCTCACCATCCATATTATCAGATAAAATCTATAATATTTATTAGTGCCAGAGAATTAACGTCAAAATTTGATGACTATTGGATGTCCCTTGGGATTGAAGATGAACATTTAGTTTTCTATGTCCAAAACAGCCTCGCAAAAGTATTTATTAAGTGTATTCAGTCGATCGCTAGGACTGATTTGGTGATGCTCACCAAACTCTATGTTTCTACTAGGGCTATACAATATTGCATACATGCATGTTGGTTCGTGCCATCCAATCTTATTTGGTGTTATAGTTTGTTACTGGGTACAAACCTGACGTTTCATATTTACATTTTTTTTAGTGTGTAATATGTGGCAGTTGAGCCGCCACAACGTATCAAAATTGTCCCTCGAAGAAAGATGAGAATCTATGTCAATTATGATTATCTATCGATTATTTGCTATTTAGAGCACTCGAATTCTCTTTACTAGAATGTTTGTCAATTGTGACCTTGATGAGACGGTCTTCCCATCTTTAAGAGGGAGATAAGATCGTCAACATTTTTGAAGAACGATGCGAATTAACATGGCCAGAACCCATTGCCTCATCTCGATCCACTACTACAAAAAATAGTCTTTATTGATGGGTTTTCACTGGCAAGAAATGATTTTGATGACTATTCATATTATGTACGTGTATGCCAATGTCAAGAAAATCTCACTTTATCTTGATAGTTTTGAAACTTATTTATTGACATTTATTATTGACATATTTAATTAAGCCGTCAAGAACTGTCAAGTTATATAGTTGACATAAGAAACGTCAACATAAAGTTTCCTTTACTAATTTGGTATATTATGAAAGACATATTTAATTTCTCATAAAAAAAAAAAAAAAAAAATATATATATATATATATATATATATATATATGTTCTCATATCCTATCTAATCTTTTTTTTCTCTTGTTAAGAAATAAAACAATAAATTATATTGTCCAAACATAACAAGGGACATGAAAGATCATAGTTAATAAAATAAACTGATGAGAAAAGCATATTTTCAATATGACAAATAATTACTGACACCAACAAACATCGAAATAACACATCCCACAAATATGTAATCCAAGTATTTCCAAATAAGTGGTTTGAAGAAAATAAAAAGGAGGAAGAAGAAGAAGAAAGAAAAGGAAACTACAAGCATAATCCATCTAGAAGATCAGATGAAGGAAGAACGCTATTGCTATGGCCATCAAGTTGAACGAGGAGAATGATCAATTCCATGAAAACCTATAAGAGGGGATGAAAGAATATTACAAAATACTATACATGAAATATGAAACAACCTATAAGAGGGGATGAAAGAATATTACAAAATACTATACATGAAATATGAAACAACATAAGAATAGCTTCATAGAAAAATTCATTTTTGTTTCATACATTATTGTTGAAGGATAGCTTCACTAGAAACTAAATATACCTCTGTTCAAGTGGCAAGTGCAGACTTCCAGTAGTGCTATCTAAATTTTCCTAAACAATTGCCTTTGATTCCACCAAATATTTGGACAAAATGGGAAATAAATGTATATGTACCAAGTAAAAATAACTAAACATTAATCTAGAAAACAACATGGGATAGGAGATGGCTGGAAAAAAAATTCATAACCACTAGTGTTGTTCAGAAAAATCATGGTTTGTTCAAAGCAGAGAGTTTTAAGGTTTTAACTCTGTAAGGGTATACTAGCGTAATTTAGCCAAAAAAGGAAGCCAAAAAAGGGTATATATATATATATATATATATATATATATATATATATATATATATATATGTTGGAGTTACCCCCCTTCTATTCAGTGGAGATTTTAATGCTATCCTTGCAGCTAATGAGAAGGAGGGGGGAAGGCCGGTTCCGCCCAACCACTTGGCCGACTTCCAGAATTGCATCTCGAGGTCGGGTCTACTCTGCCTGGAAAGAATGGGTCAAGTGTGGACCTGGAACAATTGCTCGATTGACAATCGGGTATTCTGCCAACTGGATAGAGCGATCGGTAACATGAGATGGATTGAGACATTCCCCCAAGCCAGGGCGGAAGGTCTTCATAGGGGCACAAGTGACCATGCCCCTATTCTAGTGCGTCTGGTTCATACCCACAAGACAGGGAGAAGACCCTTCAGATATTCCAATGCGTGGAAGCACATTGAGGGTTACGACGAAGTTGTTCACAGGGGGATGCAACTTATTGTTCCAGGCACCCCACAGTTTCGGCTCATCCGGAAGCTCAAGAGGGTGAAACAGGAAATTCGGAATTGGAACATGAAGCGGCCACAGCAGGAGTTAGAAGTCAAAGCTAAAAGCTTGCAGGAGGTTCAAGAATCGATGCGCGTGTCCCCGTTTGATCAGGTCCTTGCACGCAAAGAAGCGAGCCTCCAAGAAGACGTGCGTCGGCTCCGATTCCAGGAAGAAATCCACTTGAAGCAACGAGCCAAGTGCGCGTGGCTCAAGGACGGAGATCGTTGTTCTAAATTTTTTCACGCCACAGTGAAGGCGCGACAGCATCGGAATTCGATGGCTACCCTATTAGACCCCGCGGGCGCATCAGTCAATCAGCCAGAGCAGCTGAGTTTAGCCGCGGTAAACTATTACAACAATTTGTACAATCCCGGACCGGTTAGGGAGGACCATGAGCAGGAGGTCATTTGCAAGAAAATGGTTACGGAGGCCGGCAATTCCAGGTTGCGGAGAAAAATCCGGATGGAGGAAATAGAAAACATTATTAAGAGTGCAGACCCAAATAAATCTCCAGGCCCGGACGGGTTCAATGCAGCGTTCTTCAGGCATCATTGGACCCAGCTGAAGGATCTAGTATTTGAAGTGGTTGACGATTTCTTCACCAATGGTCGACTCATCCGGGAGCTCAATCACACATTTCTTGTGCTCACTCCCAAGAAGGACGGAGCTTCGGAGTTGGGAGATTTTCGCCCCATTGCATGTTGTAATTTTATTTACAAAATAATCACTCATCTCATGTGTAACAGGATGCAGGATATCATGCAAGAACTTATCTCGGCGAACCAGGCAGCATTTGTTAAAGGGCGGGCTATCGCGGATAATTGCCTTCTCGCCCACGAACTTATCCGAGATTTTAACAAGAAGGGAGGGCAAAAAGGATGCATCAAACTTGATTTGCGAAAGGCATATGACACCGTGGATCGCCGATTCCTATGTAAGATTCTGCAAGGTATGGGGTTCGATCAATGGTGGATTGACAGAGTCGCGGAATGCATCAACACTCCCTCTTTCTCCGTAATGATAAATGGCCAACCACATGGTTATTTCGGCAGCAGCTGCGGATTGAGGCAGGGTGATCCTTTATCCCCGTATTTATTTACCATTGTCATGGAGTATTTTTCTTGTTTGATTGATGTGGAAGTTCACAGGGGCAACATCTTGCCGTTATTCCATCGGGTTAGTCCGGTTGTCTCTCATCTTATTTACGCAGATGATCTTCTGGTGTTTATGAAACCTACAGAGAAGGGGGCGATGGCACTTAATCAGGTTCTTGAGGAGTTCAGGAAGAAGGCGAGATTGTCACTTTATAGGAACAAGTCCCAATTATTCCTTAGCAAAGACTGCCTGATGCAAGCTAACTGGGCAGAACGATTAGGGATTGAACAGGGACAGCTCCCGGTGCGGTATCTTGGCATTCCCCTCTCTATTAATCATGTCTCTAATTTAGACTGTGAGGAGTTGGTTTGTTACGTCCAAAACCGCTTAGAAGGGTGGCAGACACAACTCCTCTCCTTTGGTGGGAGAATTGAGTTGGTTCGCTCAGTAATTTGGGCGATCGCAGGTTACTAGTTCCAGGCCGTCAGCGTACTGAAGGGTACATTAAAGAAGATAGAACACCTGTGTGCAAACTTTGTCTGGAAGGGGAGCATTCATACTATCGCCTGGGAAGAACTTTGCCGGCCAAAGGAGGAGGGAGGTATTGGGATTCCCGCTTCAGACACTTAGCGAGGTGGCCAAACTCAAATTGGCTTGGAAATTCTTAACGGGTAACTCCTTATGGACAAACTGGATGCGAGCAAGATACGCGTCGAACGACAATTTCTGGGTCATGCCACATAATAATAATTACTCTGTCCCGTTCAAGAATATTTTAGCACAGCGAGAAGTGTTGAAGTCGTGCATTACCCGAGTGATACGGAATGGGGCCGGGACGAACCTATGGAAGGATTCGTGGCTAGGAAAAAAGAGCTTTATTGAACGGCTGGGTTGGCCTACTTATGAGATGGTCGGACAGGATGTCCAACTTAGCGACATCATAAAAGAAGGAGCATGGAATGTGACAAATCGGCATATACAGTGATGGTTTGGCGGAGAGATCGCTCAAGTCCCTATTCTAGCAGAGGATGGAGCGGATGAGTAGACGTGGGATGGTGCAGGTACAGGCGGATTCATACACAAACTGGCGTACGAGAAAATTCGAACCGTGTATATGGAAGTTCCGTGGGCGGAGGTGGCCTGGGTCAGGGGGGTGGCGAGCAAGTGGAAACTGTGTATGTACAAGGCTATAAGGGATAGACTCCTCACTAAAGAATGACTGGTGCGGATTGGTGCACTCATGCCTGACATTAGATGTGTGCTATGTGGAGGAAATAGTGAAACTCGAAATCACCTTTTCTTTGAGTGCCCCTTCTCGGATGAGTTGTGGTGTTTATACAGAAGAAGATTGGGCTTACCAACCAGACGGCAGGCGGCGATTATGGAAGTGGTGGACGAGGTTCGGCAATTGCGAAATCAAGGTCAGAAGTATTGGGAGGTCCGATGCCGACTTCTCGCCGTTACATGGCACATATGGCGGGAGCGCAACAATCGAATATTTGAAGGAAGAGCCAACACCATTACCGGGCTCCTCAATAACATTAATCAAGACATATAGGCGATGCAGGCAGGGATCGGTTGACAGTAGGGGGGCGAGGAGGGGCGAGTTTGCTCTGTAGGCGGTGGGATAGTGAGAGATGTAAAGAAGAGAGGAGGACCAGCGCTCGGTTTATCTGAGCAAGGTCCTTTGTGATCTCAGTCATGTAAAGTTTACTTTTGTCCAATAAGAAGAATCCTTTTGCTTCAAAAATATATATATATATATATATATATATATATATATATATGTTGGAGTTTGGTCCTTTTCTATGTGAATTTTAGTCCCACATCGGCTAGACCAAAGGAGTTGTATCTCTATATAATAGGTTTCCTATTTTAGAGATGCACATGTGGTGTGGAGGTGCACATGGGTGTGCCATATGGGGTTATTTTTCTAATGGGAAAAGGGCTAAATCAACAATAAAAGCATTCATGCTTTTTGCTCTTGGGAAATTCATTTCCATGGGAGCTAAGTCCCGTATGGGCTTAGCGACTCGGACTCGGACTCGGGCTCGGGCTCATGAGGCATAATGTAGCGTTTTGTTGGCGCACTTTGCACTTAGCATAGTGCGCAGTTGCGCGTGCCCAGGTGCGCGCCTTGGGTGCGCTGGGTTGCTCGGGTTGCGCTGGTTGCGCTGCGTGCAGTGTGCGCAGTTCAGTGCGCGTTCTGTCGCGCTGGGTGTGTGCGCAGTTGGCAGCAGAACGTGCGTTTGTATGTTCTGGGCGGTTGCTACATGTTCGGGGTGGTTATTACCACGTCCCTAACTTTGTGGCAACCGACCAGTTGCTGCAGGGCCTATATAAGGCATCCTCTCTCTCAAGGCTCATTACAGAATAGAAAGATAACCCACCAGAAAGTTTATGAAGTGTTCTTTAGCACAAGTAAACAGAGAATTCAGACGTGTTCTTTAACACAGTTCTGATCTGCAGCCTTCGAGAGAGAGAGGAAAGGTGCCGCACCAACGTTGCTCTTGCACGGGAGTTCATGTCCATCCGAGGAGTCAGAAGAGCAGGAGTGTTCCAAGTTCTCCGACGAACTTGCTGGTTCCTGGAAGCTGTTCGTGTAAGGCGAATAAAGCTTTGAGCAACAGTGATCATTCACCCCAGCAGGCCATCTTCCATCTTTTGCCAGTCATCTTCTTCGCTGCTATGATTACGAAATCTTTTTAGATTCTCGTAATATCATAACAATATCTTTTTAGATCTTCGTTATACTTGCGCAACCTTTCTAGAAGTGTTGCGTTGGAACATTGTTTTTACAATTGTTTCATATTCTCAGTTTTCCATCGAAAATTGTGCTCCGACATTAACAATCTCAAAGCTTTATTGCTACGATGGAAAACTTTAATGCTTCACTCCTCAACACTGACTTCTGTAAGTTAGAAAAGTTTGATGGAGAGCATTATCAAATCTGAAAGAGGAAGGTTTATCTCACTCTTCAACTCAGAGACGTTGATCATGTGCTGCTTGAAGAGGAACGTACTGTTCCAGATACTGGGTCTGCTGCCGCCATTACTGCGGCTACTAAACTTCAGGCCAAGTGGAGAAGGGAGAATAGCATTTGCAGGCTGCTTATCCTGAATGCTATAGAGGATTCCCTTGCAGAATCCTATTCTAAGAAGAATATCGCTAGAGACATATGGGAGTCTCGAGAAAAACTCTACGAAGAAGACAAAAACAGGAGCAAGATATTTGTGGTTGAAAAATATCACAAATGGCTCTTTGAGGACGAGAAGTCCATGCTGCCGCAGGTAAAAGAATTTCTGAAGCTGCGACAGAAGTTGGAAGATGAGGCGATGCCCCTCCCTGACAAGTTTGTTATTGGAGGGATTGTCTCAAAGCTCTCCGCTGGGTGGAGTAAGTTCTATGCAAACATGCATAGGAAGAAGTTAGAGATCAGCCTTGAAGATCTCTTACAAGAAATCTATGTTGAGGACCAGATGCGGACTCAACTGAAGGTGGACACACTGTCCAAGCAATTGGCTAACTCCAATTTAGTTCATACCAAGGAACCAAGGGGAAAGCAGGCGGCTTCCCACAGCAAGAAGAAGGACCCTAACAATCTGAACGTGAAGGGGTCTTCCTTCAAGCGAAAGAAGGCAAAGTCTCAGATGCCTTGTTTCAAGTGTGGTAAGAAGGGCCACTTCAAGAATAAATGCAAAACAAAGACCAAGCAATCAGAGCAAGGAGAGCCTAGTAAGGTATCTATGATCACTGACGTTGTTGCTATGATTGCACAGGTTGATGCGGTAAGGACTGACTCTAACTAGTGGGTAGACACTGGAGCATCCTGCCATGTCTGCTCCAGTAAGGAGTGGTTCACCACCTACACCCCTACTTCTGAAGTAGTTATGATGGCGAACCAGGCACAAGCTGAAGTGCTCGTGATCGGGACGGTGGTGTTGAAGCTGACTTCGGAGAAGTCTCTGACGCTTCAAGGCGTGAAGTACGTACCTGCTATCGCCAAGAACTTGATCTCGGGAGGCCTACTCTGCAATGCAGACCTCAGGATGGACAACAATGCTGGCCAGATGGTGATGTCTATCAAGGGAACATATTTTGGAAAAGCTTTTTATACCAAAGGAATGTTCAAAATTTAGCTTGTAAATCAGTCCAATGTAATTAATGTGATTAATGAAATCACTCCTTCTGCTTATACTCTTGAGTTGTGGCATAATAGGCTTGGACATGTTCATTGTAAACGAATAAACAGAATGTCTAGTCTAGGACTTATTTCCAAATGTGGGGGTAAGGTAGAGAAATGTGAAGTTTGTGCTCAAACAAAGATCACAAGGAAACCCTTTCCTCGGATTAATCGAAGTACAGATCTTCTGGAGTTGGTACACTCCGATATCTGTGACTTCAAACAGTTCTCTACAAAAGGTCGGGATGAAGTATTTCATAACCTTCATCGATGACTTCTCAAAGTACGCGTTCGTCTATTTGCTGAAGGCTAAAGACGAAACATTCGAGAAGTTCAAGGAGTTCAGAGCCGAAGCTGAGCGCCAGACTGGACAACAACTCAAAAGTATAAGAAGTGATCGGGGTGGAGAGTACAGGTCTCATGAATTTGCATCGTTCTGCAAAGAACATGGAATTGTCAATGATACTACGGCTCCGTACTCTCCTCAATCAAACGGAGTAGCAGAGAGGAAGAACAGAACGTTAACAGAAATGATTAACTCAATGTTGTTGACTGCTGGTCTTCCTAAGTGCTACTGGGAAGAAGCTGTATTGACGGCCACTTTTATTCTAAATAGAGTGCCTCATGCAACTTCTGACGTTACTCCTCATGAACTCTGGTTCAAGGTCAGACCTAACTTGAATGTCATTCGAGTGTGGGGGTGTCTGGCGTATGTCAAGCTTCCAGATCTAAAGATTCAGAAGCTTGGGACAAGGACTACTAAGACGATCTTCTTGGGGTATGCCGAGAAGAGTGATGCTCGAAGATTTCTTGATATTGAGTCAAATCATATCATTGAATCTTGCGACGTAGAATATTTTGAAGACAAATTTGCAAGGCACAAGAATATTATTCTTACGGATGTTCCGGAGAACAATGATGGTGCACAAGAAACTGAAGTCTTCAATGAAGATGTGGTCCAAGAAGATGTTGTTGTTGAAACAATGGTTGAACCAGAATAAGCTGAGCCGTCAGCTAAGCGTGTAAGAAGGCCGAAGGACTTCGGAAGTGACTTTGTCACCTATCATGTGGAAGCAGATCCGTTTACCTATGATGAGGCGATGAAGACCAGAGACGCAGTTTTTTGGAAGGAGGCAATTGACAATAAAATTGATTCCATCACCTCAAATAACACTTGGCTGTTGGTTGATCTTTCTGAAGGAGCGAAACCCATCGGATGCAAATGGATCTTCAAGAAGAAGATGAAAGCAGACGGAACTATTGACAAGTTCAAGGCTAGGTTGGTAGCCAAGGGATTTTTTCAGAAGCAGGAGATTGACTATTTTGACACATATGCTCCAGTAGCCCGGATGACCACCATCAAAATGTTGATTGCTCTCGCAGCAATTCATAAGATGGTGATACATCAGATGGATGTGAATACGGCTTTCCTAAATGGCGAGCTGACCGAAGAGATTTACATGCAATAGCCAGAGGGATTTGTCATCAGGGGTCTTGAAGACAAAGTCTGCAAGTTGGTGAAATCCTTGTACGGTCTTAAATAAGCTCCTAAGATGTGGCATGAGAAATTTGACAAAGTTATAAGGTCAAATGGCTACATAGTCAGCGATATGGACAAGTGTGTTTACACGAAGTTCGCTGATGAAAGAGGTGTGATCGTTTGTCTGTACGTGGACGACATGCTTATCTTGGGTACAGATATTAGCTGTGTCACGAAGACAAAGAAATTCATCTCAAACAAGTTCAGTATGAAGGACTTGGAGAAAGCTGATGTGATCTTAGGGATCAAGATCGTCCGGACAGATACTGGACTAGCGCTGTCACAGTCTCATTATATTGAGAAAATGATCACTCGTTATGGGTATCGGGATCTTCCAGGGATCGATACGCCGTACAGGTGTGATCTGAAGCTGAGGCCTAATTCAGGGAAAAGCGTCAGGCAGATGGAGTATGCGAGCGTAATCGGAAGTTTGATGTATGCTACTAATGCTACAAGGCCTGACATAGCTTTCGTCGTGGGAATGCTGAGTCGTTTCACGAACAACCCAGGTGCTGAATACTGGAAAGCTGTGAAACGGGTTATGAGATATCTCAAGAAGACTCAGACATATGCACTGTACAACAGCGGAGATCCGCCGGTAGTTGAAGGCTTCAGTGATGCCAGCTGGTGCTCAGAGGTGGAGAGCGAAAGGTCCACAGGTGGATTCATTTTCACAATGGGTAGAGCTGCTATATCGTAGAAGTTGAAGAAGCAGACTATGCTCTCGCGGTCATCCATGGAATCTGAGTTCTCTGCACTTGATACCGCAGCCGAGGAAGCAGAATGGCTTCGGGGGCTCATATATGATCTTCCAGTGGTTGAGGCACAAATACCGACGATACCGATATACTGCGACAACCAGGCGACTGTGGTGGTAGCATCAAATGACCTCTTCAACGGAAAGAAGAGGACTGTGCGGTTGAAGCACAGGGTAGTACACGATCTTATCAAGAGAGGTGTTATTGCAGTGATTGATGTTCGGAGTAAGGAGAACCTGACGGATCCGTTCACCAAGGACCTCAAGCGCCAGCTGGTCGATGACACAGCTTGTAAAATAGGCTTGAAGGCTTTCTGATATTGTATTATTGTATTCCTACCATAAAGTTTTATCCTATTAGTTCAAAAATTTATCTACTAGGCATCTAGCTTTTGGTTCAAGGGAGGACCACTAATCGGAAGAATATCAGGAATGGTGGGTACATGTTCTATTGAACATGGAAAGGTTACGGACCTATAACTACTGTTGTCTACTATTGTTTTCTGCAAAAAACGGTTCCTGTGGGAAGGTTGGTTTAATTGCCTTAATGAGTTCTCAGGCAGAGTGAATGCCTAGTGTGCTTTACAGGAAGCACGGTAGAACAGCACTACAAGGAGTGAAACTCCATGCTACAGTGGGATGACTCCACGATGAGGTTCCTATATATGGGGTGCTGCCCAGGAATAGGATAAAGCCTCGGCTTTGCATGCCAAGTCACAGCGGAGTAGCACCGCAAATAGGCAGTTAGCCTAATGCTGTATGTTAAAATAAAGAGGGGTGTAGTCAGCACTACAAAGAGGAGGATTTCCTCATGTTACAGTGGCACGACACCACGATGAGGTACCCGATTAGGGATAAAGCCTCGGTCTAGTAAGCCATGTCGTTGCGGCGTAACACCGCAAGGGAGCTTAAGGCTTCATGCTGGGTAGTTTGGTACTACAAAGAGGCAGTTGTCTCATGCTACAGTAGTATGACACTACAAAGGTTCCCAGATATGGGGTAATTCCCAGAGAGGGGTAATGCCTTGGCTTTAAGTCATGTCATAGCGGCGTAGCACCGCAAGGGAAGCACAAAGCGCTTCATGCCATGTCTCTTTATAATGAACTCACCTATAGTGTATGGACAAAGAGATATCAGGCCGTCTCTTGAGGGTAAACTTGTAGACGCCCAAAATTATACACTGAAACCAGGCTGGCACAGGGCCTTTAATGTGTAGCCAGAAGCACACGTAACTTGTAGCCTCCCTTCCCGGAATTTTGAAATATTTTTTTTTTTATTTATTTATTCGATTTAAATGGTAATTTCTAGATTTTTGATCAATAATTATTTAGTTAATTATTACGGTAGATGATTTTAGCCATGGTTGAGATTTGGAGTACAAGGTGACTAGGAATCATGGCACGAGTAGTGCAGTAGCGTGCTTTGACTAGTGTTTAGCCAGGGTAGAGGAATGCCAAGTCATAGGTGTGTCTTAACTAGAAAAAACAGGCCAAGTTGCGAGTTAATCCCTATAAATGGTTTAATTAGTTATTTATTAATATTTTGACTTTTAGAAATTCCGGTTATACCAAATAGTTCGGACTGGGCCCGAACCGAGCCTAAGCCCGTGTAGGCTTATAGCGAGTCCTAAGACATCCATGTTGATTTTGAATACATACTTCGTACCTTAATTTAATTGGTCAATAAATTATTGTTCTAATTAAATGTTACAATTATAATATCAATTTATTGATATTGATGAGATATTTCTATTTTTGGGAAATATGATAACTCGCTAAATATTTTAGCTTTCTGGGATAATAGGCCAAAAATACTTGTGCATAGAAATACATTAAAGTACATTAGGTTGTACGAATATATATATATATATATAATTGAAGAATATATAGGTTATTCAAATTATTGGTATATTTAGGATATTATTTATAAGGGATATTGGTTGCAATTTTTTGGTTATATAAGTATATAATTATTGTTGGTGCATATATATGAATATCATCCTATATATGTAAATATAGAAATATATAGGGATGTGTACTAATATACATATATAGGGTTATAGGAGGATTCAATTATATATACAATTATAGGAATATATATAGTTAATTTTATATAGGCGTATAGATATTTCTAGAAATTATTAATGTATATTCGTATATACATGTCGTAGATATACAGGTGTATGTGTATCTGTGTATATAAATATATACATATATATGTGTGTATGTATATAAATAATTAAATAGATATATTGTGTATATGTGTAGTTATATATAAATATATATTATATATATGTATTTGTGTGTATACATATATATGTATATATATATATATATATATATATATATATATATATATATATATATATATATATATATATATATATACGGGTATTTATGTGTATGTATATATATATATATATATATATATATATATATATATATATATATATATATATATATATATATATATATATATATATGTATTAGTTAAAGAAATAAATAAATAAATAAGTGAGCAGCAGCAATGCTCAACCGAGCACTCAAGCCCCCGAGCCCCACATGTTCGATTCATATAACTGAGCTCAGCTGAGCCCAATACCACACAAGCCCAGGGCTCGGCCCTGATCCCCAACCCCAGGGGTTATCCTCGACTTAATACAAACGAACACCCCCACACCCCATATTCGGTTTTCACCAGCCAATATATATATATATATATATATATATATATATATATATATATATATATATATATATATATATATCGAGAAGTCGAGAGGGGGAGTTCGAGTAAACCTTAAACCAAACCCTAGCTGCGCCGACACCACAGCCCCGGCGACCTCCCCCAGCCAGGGCGTGGTCGCGCGCGCCTACAGGGCCGCTGCCGGTCGGCCGAGCCGCCGGGAAACGTGCGCTCATACGCGAAGAAACGGCAGCAGCCGCACAGCGGGAACCCCACCCTCTCGACGTGATTCCAACATCATCGAGCAATCATTTCTCGAACCGATTCCTCAGGTACATCCCCAACCTAACCTACTTCATAACTCGTTAATTAGTTTGAGTAGATTTGTAATCTAGTCGACGGGAAATCGAACCAAAATCGACGAAAATCCTGTCCCAAAACAGGGCCAAGAACAGTTCAAATAACCAACTTGGCGTTGATTTTCCCGCCAAACCATCACCAGTTTCGAAATTGTGTTTGAAGAGAATTAAAGACGACATATAGGAGATCACAACCTACTTTTTAGATTGGAATTTTGTTAATTATTCACAGATAAATCACTTCCTAAAAATCAAGAAAAACCTGTTTAAAAAACTTAAAAATTCATCCACACGACGTGCGTCCCGCCAAACCGGGCGACGTGGTCGCGAACCGAAGGCATCGAAAGCTGCGTAACGGCTTCGTGGTCGTGTGGGCTTTGGCGAAATTCAAATCGGTCGCGTGTGCGCGACGAATTTGATGCGTATCCGTCGAAATTCACCGTATCGTGCACTTTGCAAAATTTTCAATTACTTCGTGCACGCTCGTCAGATCGAGACGAAACTTGTGCCAAGAGGACCGTATCGTTTTTCTGGTCCTGTATGCCAAGTTTGGTCCAATTCTGAGACAGTCGAATCGTACATCGTTTTGCGGGCCCCACGGTCCCACTCAACGGACGATTTTGTGCACGGTCCGCCGAAATCCAACTCTGGACATACGGTTGGATTCGTATCGGAAAACCGGATTCGTAGACATGTAGTTTGACGACTTTAGAGACCGTTGACTCTGGCATGCTTTTCGGTGCAAAGCGGGTCCAACGACGGACATCGTTTTTGCCTAAAATTACCGTTTTGCCCCTGTGTCCAGAATTGGACTTAAGAACAGGCAATCCTAGCTAATTTGACTATTCTGAGAACGTTGGTAATGTTTATTTCAGCTTTCGGAGACAGTTGTGATGACTTGGACTTTCTGACTTATTGATTGGAGTTACATTGTTGGTTCTTCGTGTAACCCCCAGGCAAGTATACATTGCCTTTCTACACAGCTTTATTTACATGCACTGTCTTTATTTATTTTCCAGTTTTCTCATATTATTGATATGTATCTTTCATATCATGTTTATATATTGGAACCATTGATTTGTAGACCGTGTTCACAGTTAGCCTTGTGTCTTATTGGTCGTGCCTTGATTGAGTCGTGCCTTCGTGTCTTGAACCTTGAAGCTAACCTGCGAGTCCACAATAGGGACGAGGGTTAGTAGTTATTGGTCCACACCTGCGAGTCCACACTAGGGACGAGGGTGATGCTAGCCTGCGAGTCCACACTAGGGACGAGGGTTAGTAGTAGATGCTAGCCTGTGAGTCCACACTAGGGACGAGGGTTAGTAGTATAGGGTTTACGCCTGCGAGTCCATACTAGGGACGAGGGTGATGCTAGCCTGCGAGTCCACACTAGGGACGAGGGTTAGTAGTAGATACGAGCCTGCGAGTCCACACTAGGGACGAGGGTTAGCAGTATAGGGTTTACGCCTGCGAGTCCACACTAGGGACGAGGGTGATGCTAATCTGCGAGTCCACACTAGGGACGCGGATTAGTAGTTGTTCAAACCTGCGAGTCCACACTAGGGACGAGGGTTTGAGTATTCGTTTCGGTTATCCGTTGACATCTTGACATGAGTTCTCTAGTCCTTGTTCAGCAGTTCATTTTCGTGTAGACAGTGTATAGATTCGTACTTATTCATTACTCAGTTTTACTTATTTATCCTGTATTTTTCTCCATGCATAATAAATTGTTCGAAAGGCACGTTTTTATGTATCTTGCTAGTCCTCTGAGGACCTGATGATCTCTTCAGGTTTAGCGACTGCATGGAGTTAGTTAGCAGAGCAGGATGTAGAGGATTGCGATATTTGATACAGGTATTTGCTTGTGATATTTCTTTATTATCTTTTCATGCTTTATACTCAGTACCATGATATACTCTGCTTATTTATAGACTCATATCATTCTTAGAGTCTAATCAAACAATATGCTAATGGGCTGCAGACCATGACCCATACTTGTTCATTCTTGTTTATATGATTCATGTGGATTGAGATATAGTTTAGATTAGATATGATACCCATGACCTTGACAGCTTATACGTACTCGAGTCGGGCTGGAGTCCGCTCGATACGTAGCTGGCTTGCTCACGAGCTCGCGTCCGAAAAGCTGGTGCAGGTCGTGACATAACTACATTATGTGAGTGGAAAGAATTTCAGCTATGATGCAGAATTCATGGCTTAGTCCATTCTTGTATTATAGTCTGTTGTTTGACCCACACGGAAAGATTCAAGTCATAAGCGACATCTCTCCTTATGCATGATGGACAGTTACTATAAGGAACACTTATACCCATATATATAGAGATATGTGGGAGATTGTTGGAGTTTGGTCCTTTTCTATGTGAATTTTAGTCCCACATCGGCTAGACCAAAGGAGTTGTATCTC
This sequence comes from Iris pallida, assembly GCA_029216955.1. NCBI lineage: Eukaryota > Viridiplantae > Streptophyta > Magnoliopsida > Asparagales > Iridaceae > Iris > Iris pallida. Next base: position 3,842,377 of record JANAVB010044619.1, read on the forward strand.
TATATAATAGGTTTCCTATTTTAGAGATGCACATGTGGTATGGAGGTGCACATGGGTGTGCCATGTGGGGTTATTTTTCTAATGGGAAAAGGGCTAAATCAACAATAAAAGCATTTATGCTTTTTGCTCTTGGAAAATTCATTTCCATGGGAGCTAAGTCCCATAGGGGCTTAGCGACTCGGACTCGGACTCGGACTCGGACTCGGGCTCATGAGGCGTAATGTGGCATTTTATTGGCGCACTTTGCACTTAGCACGTCAGCATCGTCGCTAGGTGCATAGTGCGCTTTAGTTGCGCGAGCCACTTGTGCAGCCACGTTGCGTAAGCCCAGTTGCGCGTGCCCAGTTGCGTATGCCCAGTTGCGCAAGCCCAGTTGTGCGCTCAGGTTGTGTCACGACCCGCACCCACTGTCAGGATACGAGAACGTAACAACGCCCAGCCTACGCCGCAGTATCGGCGGTAGAACGCTGTCCTAGGTCAATCATCTAATAATACCCAAGTACCTGTACAGTATATACTCTCCGAATGGAGGTGATATAACAATATGCTGTCTCAATCACATCTAAGGTAGAAGAATGAAGAACAGATAGATAGATAGTAACTCAAGAGAACAGTATCATAGATGAATAAGTCTAAGTGTCTAGTACAACATAATATCCAGAACTGACAACTCATAATACAAAAAGTCTAAGAGTCTATACATCTCCACATCTCAAAATACAACACAGAAAGTGAGACAAAATGTAAATATAGAAAGACTGCCTAGACTAAACTGGTCTAGACTACTGGAACAACATCCTCAACTGCAGGTGGATCCTGCTGAGGGTCCACAACATAAGTATCATCTAGTCCTGCTCCATAATAGGTAGACACCAGGGCCTCATCCTCATCCTCTGTAATATTTTCAACAGGTCCAATCAGGACAGGAACGAGCACAATACATCTCACGCAGTGCATAGTATGATAGGAGATATAAAGCATGCAATAGAGTAAAATACAGGAACTGCTGAAGGAAGATACATGTAGCAAAAGAGATAACTGTAATGAAATATCTACTGTATATAGAGAACTAGCAGTGTCTAGTGAGTCAGAGTAAAATATAGACATGTGAAATGGCATAGGAGATTCATGGCTACAGCTAAGAGTGATTCATGACTACACTACTTTGGATATTATTCACATGACTATTTCCACTCCCCCATCCCTAATCAATACACAAGGATCCATTCAGGTTATGTTAAGATTCGTGATAAGCCCATAAATGGGAGATTCATGAGAGGCTCTGTGAGCATGAGAGTACATGAGTCACAAGCGATTCGTGAATCTATGAAAGCATAGAGATACATGATGATTCGTGAAAAGCACAAACATGCTGTATCTGATGCTCCCGAGGGGGATAACATCTCATGAAAAGATCCATATAGTACCAATCCGTGATAACAATCGTGTCAGCATCAAGTAAAGTAATCTAGAGCAAGAATATAAATCCTGGCAAATATGAAACGGTCAGAGAATGTACTCGCCTGATAACTGAATGTCTGAAGAGGATATACTGTCTGAGGAGAGGTGTATGGCTCCTAATCAGAGCAATATAAGTCACAATGTATCCACAATGATAAAATAAAGTATACAATGCATACTACATGATTCTAGGTCAAACTGGTCAAAAGTCAACTCTTGGTCAACTCTAATAGTCAAACCAGGTCACAGGAAGTCATACTAAGCCAAATAAGGTCAAACAAGATCAAACAAGGTCAAACAAGTTTAATCTAGGTTAAAGTCAACTCCTGGTCAACACTCTAATCAAACTAGTTAATTACTAGTCAACATGATCAATCTGGATCAAGTCTAGATCAAACTTAGACCAACTAAGGCATTGGTCAAACAAAGACTAGTCAGTTAGGGTAATTAGGTCAAACATGGTCTGACTAGTTGAACTAGTCATTTATTAGGTCAATTAGGTCATGGTTTGACCAATAGTTGACTTTAGTCAACCATGGTCAACAATGGTCAACTCTAAGAGTCAAACTGGTCAAACTAGTCCAAGTTAGGTCAAACAATGTTAAACTAGTTAGGGTTAGTCAAACTAGTCCTCCTAGGTTAGTTTAAGTCAAAACTAGGTTAAGCTAGTTCAAATTTGACCTAAGGTTGACCTTGGTCAACACTTAGTCAAAGGGGTCTCTTAGGTCAATGTTTTGGGCCTTTAGGGCTAGCCCCAAACCATGGGCTAGATACTCTTGGCCATAGGCCATCTTATAGGTTTCCTCTATACCTATACCTTAACAGTTATACACATCAATCTACTATATATATATATACCTATATGGGAATACCATATATACAATACCCAAAAACCCCCACTCACATATTTATATATACATATAACATAAAGAGACCTAACACTAATGTATATATATATCATTTATATATATACATATATACATATATCTATATATATATATCAACCTATATATATATATTACATATATATATAGATAAGAGAGAGAGACTTGGAGTGAGAGAGTGAGAATGACAGTGAGAGAGAGGGAAAGATGGAACAGTAGGTGGGGGGTGTGTGTCTCAGGTTTCCTGAGACAGGAAACCCCCACAGAATACACACACACACCACATATACATACATATATATATACACACACAACTATACCTACACACAACCATTTTCTCTCAAACCTCACCTACACACACACATACATATACACTATATGTATATACACTAAAATACATATATACAATGTATAAAACATAGTAAAAATCGAATCGAAATTCATTTTTTGAAAACTGGAATTTATCCTAAAACTGGAAAATCAGGACTGTAAACCCTCGACTTAGGTTAGACCAAACTCCAACTAAACCGAGCTAAGACAACCTAATCTTGGTTGGTAATTGAAGCCCCTAGGTTAGTCTAGGATCCTAATGGCCTGACACGGTGTCACGACACGACACGGCGTGTCCACGAGGGTCTAAAGTCACTCGGGTAAATGAGAATACACTGATACACACGTATCAGTGCAAAACTAAAAAGGGTCTAGGACACGACACAAGACGACACAGGCCTCGTGCTCGTACCCGAAGGTGCGCCTAGGGTTGGGCTTCGTGTCCATGGGCCTGATACGTGTCTACGTGTCGTGTAGAGTGGACACGACACGCGTATAAGAAACCCCTAAAATACGTGTTTTAGACCGCGTGTCAGTGTTTTCGCGTGTCTCGTGTTCGCGACACGGGACACGTGACACCACGTGGTTGTGTCCAATGTGTTCGCCTATGGATAGGCTTCGTGTCCATGACACTACGAAGTGTCCACGTGTCGTGTACAGTGAACATGACACGCTCAAAGTCAAGTGTCTGTGTGTGCGTGCACTGTCAGTGCACGACCAGTGCACGTGTCCGTGCTCTCTCGACACGACACCAACGTGTCTCAAATTCGAGGGGGGGCATGACAGAGGTTGCCCCCTCCTCTGTGTCAAATTTCCCGTGTCCTCGTGTCCTACAGTGTCCGTGCTAAGTGTCGAGTAGCAGGGGAGGCTGCACAGCCTCGTACACGCGTGTCGAGGGGTCGTGTGCTCCACACGTGGCACGTAGGGCCTCGTGCTCGTGTCAGTGGGTAGCCTAGGTCTAGGACTAGGGATTAGGCATGACACTTTGTGTCCACGACACGTGTGGTCATGACACGAAGTGTCGAACAGTGGTGTTTAATCAGTGTGCAGTGCAGTGCAGTGCAATGCTTAACAGTGTGTTCGTGTCCAATTTGGACACGGACACGACACGATAACGTGCTCAGTCCTAGGGTTTCGTGTCCTACATGTCTAGGGCTACCCAAAAATATAATTTGTTTCACAAAAACACAAGGTTTAGTCCTAAGTGGCATTTACACAAACACTGAAATTAAGACACAGACACGTGTCCGATACGGACTCCAAAACACATCAAAATCCCACCAAACTTTACCCACAGTATTGTTATCCCTATATGAATGCATTTATGAAAGAAAAACAGGAATTTGACTAGGTTTGTGAGAAAATACCTATTGAGTGAAAACTCAAGAAAACAACTTCTTGGGGGGGGGGTTGTTCACTGTCCTTGGGGGTGCCCACAGCTAGGGTATCCTTGCTAGCTAGCCTTCCTTGGTATCCTCACTAGTAGGGGGTTCCAACGCAAGAAACGGGGCTCAATTTGGTGGAGAAATGGTCAAGTTATGGAGGTGTGAAGTTGAGGGAAAACCTAAACTCCAATGTATTGAAAATGAAGCCTTTCTTGTGAAGGGTGTACACATATGGAGGGGGGTGTTCTTGGCTGCCATGGGGGGGTAGGGGTAGGCTATAGGGTCCCCTTCCACCTTGCAAGACTTAGTCTCTAAGGCTTTGACTAGGGGTTAGATATTCTAGGTTTCTAAAATATCCTAGAAAGTTAAATATCTAGATATTTATCAACCTAGATATTTACACATAAAGTAAATATCTACACTTAGTCTTCTAGGTTAGTGACTAACCCCTAGATTAGGGTAAACTAGCTTAGGGACTAACATGACACTAATCAACTAATTAGACAATAATAAAAACACATAATTCTAAATAATTCCGAATAATTTCTAGAAAATTACCAAAATACCCTTTAGGCTAAAAATCACTAATTTGATGTTCTAAGCCTATGGCTAAGCTCTCATGGTCATGGCAACTTCTAGGTTAGAGAAAACTAGGGTTTACACTAAGGTTTACTAACAAAGTCACAAAGTCATGAGTCATGACTTAGCATGACTTTAGAAATGGTTTAGCTTAACTAAAATCACCAGAAAATCATACCATGACTAAAATACCACTAATAAATAATAAAAATAATAATTTTTCAAAAATCCCCAATTTCCAGAAACAGGGTGTTACAAGTCTACCCACCTTAAAATAATTTCATCCTCGAAATTTAGATGGTCGTACTCTTTCTAGGTCAAACCTCCAATAATCAAGGACAAAGCCACTACCTAGGCAACATACAAGGTCAACAAGCAAAATATGGGTAGTAGACCTATACTGGATCATGTCCAAAAATTGGCTGGCAGTTTTAGGTCATAAGGTGTCCTTAATTCAAATCGAAATCAAGAGTAACTCCATGGAGTAAATCAGGATAGAGTCTCGGGTTAGGAAAATCGTACTAAGCAAATAAAGCACACGAAGGTATGTCTAAGTGGCACACTAAGGTCATGGGTGTAGTATGTCATGTCTAGGTTACGTATGTGAAATTAGTTTTGAGAAAACAACTAGTCTTGTGCTCCAAATTTAAAAGTCACGGTAATGTGCCTACGATGATCATAATTTAGAGTGGGAAAGGTCTATGGCCTAATTTTAACCAGAATTTGTGATGCAATAGTGGTACCAGGGGGACAGGTTAAATGGGAAAGTCTGTGGTCTCATCTGGGTGCACTAGTCATTCTAGATCAAGACTGTCCTATGGTATCAAAACGTACAGGCAATCTAAGGTATCCTAATTCGGAAGGTAAGGGAACAACAATCATCAAGGCTATAGGGCCGTCTACCATCCTATATGAAAATTGGTCATTAACAAGTAAGTGAGAATCATTAAAAGTTACCATTCCATAAAGTGGTAAAAGAAAATTGAAATTTTAGGCACAAACAATCACAATTAGATTTTAGTCTTGACACGATCTAAGTTGATCAGTTTCAGGATAAATCGAGACTTGGGCAAGATGGAAAATCAATGAAATCGAGTACGAGCACGAGCATCCAATGATGAAGATCCAGGTCATGATTAAAGTTAATTTAACTGGATACGAATACGAGGTTCATAGGCGATAAAATAATTCCAAGAAGAATTGTCAAGGCTGTTGCGGATAAGACTCTAGGGCAAGTTTAATTATGTCTCCATCCGCGTAGATTAATATATGAAAAGGTGAACCAAAACGCAATAGGTTGATCAGACCATCATACGCCGGTTCTGATTAGATAATATATTAGTGGGTGTACACCCAATAAAATATATCATGATCAAGCTCGAAAGGATAAGCTTGTAAAACTTAAGGATAAATTTATAGCAGAAGATATAAGTAAGGGTGGAAATGATGAAAGAAGATACATAGTCCAAGATTCTTAACCAATCGGGTCAAGCCTTCAAGGTAAGGTACAAGGTTAAGTATTTGAGGGTTCAAGCAGAACACCATCACATGCCAGGTCGAAAGAATTGAGCCAAGGTGGATCTCTAATTGAAATAAGAATGAATTTAGTATCATGGTAGAGGTTATAGTTTAGCCATTTGACCAGAAAATCATATCAAGAAAATAGAGTACAAGGAGACGGGTTTTAGTGGGACATGGAATACCTACATGAAGGTAGGCTAGTCTAGGTCTTATATGTAAAGTTTGTTGGGAGGTAACAGCTAGTATTATACTCTGAATATCTAAGTCGCGGTAAAGGACATCCAATGGTCTAGAATAGAAAGTGGTAGTTCGAGACGTGACAAATTGATGCAAAAATTGAAGAGGATCAAATTAACCCATGAAATAAAATTAATCAGGAATTCAGTAAATAATTTAGGAACACAGTCCTAGGGATAGATAGGCTACTAGATGAATATAGTTAGGGTTCGACCAATCAAGGGTCAAGGTTAGAAGGTCTCAATAAAGTCTTGATTTGAGGAAATGTCGAGTAAGTCAGGTTTGGGATAAAGTCACATAGATTGGTAGAAAGAGTTTAAGCAAGATACAAACTAGAGAGGACAGTTCATTTTAATGAAAGGCAATTAGCAAGAGGATTAGATGGCAAGAAACAAAATAAGAGTTTTCTCATAATTGTGATTGAGTACCCAAAAAAAAAAAAGATATTAATCTAACACTAAGAAATTAAAATCAACAACTACAAAAATTTCAAAATCATCAACTAATACCAGGATTCAAAGTTCTACAGTGAATCCTTCAAAATCAAATTCAATCAAGGGAAAAGGAGTTTAAATCGTAATTTCAAATGAGATTCTCAAGGGTTATCCCAGGAATCTCTCAAAGTATCCTAGCAGTGATTGAGTATCCATTCTCTCTAAGCCTATTCCTCTAATCCTATCACAGGCTGTAGTGATACTCTAGTTCGAATACCACTACATAAACTCGAGACCTGTATGGGCCACCACTAAAAACGTGTCACGACCCGCACCTACTGTCAAGGTACGAGAACGTAACAACGCCCAGCCTACGTCGCAGTATCGGCGGTAGAACGCTGTCCTAGGTCAATCATCTAATAATACCCAAGTACCTGTACAGTATATACTCTCCGAATGGAGGTGATATAACAATATGCTGTCTCAATCACATCTAAGGTAGAAGAATGAAGAACAGATAGATAGATAGTAACTCAAGAGAACAGTATCATAGATGAATAAGTCTAAGTGTCTAGTATAACATAATATCCAGAACTGACAACTCATAATACAAAAAGTCTAAGAGTCTATACATCTCCACATCTCAAAATACAACACAGAAAGTGAGACAAAATGTAAATATAGAAAGACTGCCTAGACTAAACTGGTCTAGACTACTGGAACAACATCCTCAGCTACAGGTGGATCCTGCTGAGGGTCCACAACATAAGTATCATCTAGTCCTGCTCCATAATAGGTAGACACCAGGGCCTCATCCTCATCCTCTGTAATATTTTCAACAGGTCCAATCAGGACGGGAACGAGAACAATACATCTCACGCAGTGCATAGTATGATAGGAGATATAAAGCATGCAATAGAGTAAAATACAGGAACTGCTGAAGGAAGATACATGTAGCAAAAGAGATAACTGTAATGAAATATCTACTGTATATAGAGAACTAGCAGTGTCTAGTGAGTCAGAGTAAAATATAGACATGTGAAATGGCATAGGAGATTCATGGCTACAGCTAAGAGTGATTCATGACTACACTACTTTGGATATTATTCACATGACTATTTCCACTCCCCCATCCCCAATCAATACACAAGGATCCATTCAGGTTATGTTAAGATTCGTGATAAGCCCATAAATGGGAGATTCATGAGAGGCTCTGTGAGCATGAGAGTACATGAGTCACAAACGATTCGTGAATCTATGAAAGCATAGAGATACATGATGATTCGTGAAAAGCACAAACATGCTGTATCTGATGCTCCCGAGGGGGATAACATCTCATGAAAAGATCCATATAGTACCAATCCGTGATAACAATCGTGTCAGCATCAAGTAAAGTAATCTAGAGCAAGAATATAAATTCTGGCAAATATGAAACGGTCAGAGAATGTACTCGCCTGATAACTGAATGTCTGAAGAGGATATACTGTCTGAGGAGAGGTGTATGGCTCCTAATCAGAGCAATATAAGTCACAATGTATCCACAATGATAAAATAAAGTATACAATGCATACTACATGATTCTAGGTCAAACTGGTCAAAAGTCAACTCTTGGTCAACTCTAATAGTCAAACCAGGTCATAGGAAGTCATACTAAGCCAAATAAGGTCAAACAAGATCAAACAAGGTCAAACAAGTTTAATCTAGGTTAAAGTCAACTCCTGGTCAACACTCTAATCAAACTAGTTAATTACTAGTCAACATGATCAATCTGGATCAAGTCTAGATCAAACTTAGACCAACTAAGGCATTGGTCAAACAAAGACTAGTCAGTTAGGGTAATTAGGTCAAACATGGTCTGACTAGTTGAACTAGTCATTTATTAGGTCAATTAGGTCATGGTTTGACCAATAGTTGACTTTAGTCAACCATGGTCAACAATGGTCAACTCTAAGAGTCAAACTGGTCAAACTAGTCCAAGTTAGGTCAAACAATGTTAAACTAGTTAGGGTTAGTCAAACTAGTCCTCCTAGGTTAGTTTAAGTCAAAACTAGGTTAAGCTAGTTCAAATTTGACCTAAGGTGACCTTGGTCAACACTTAGTCAAAGGGGTCTCTTAGGTCAATGTTTTGGGCCTTTAGGGCTAGCCCCAAACCATGGGCTAGATACTCTTGGCCATAGGCCATCTTATAGGTTTCCTCTATACCTATACCTTAACAGTTATACACATCAATCTACTATATATATATATATACCTATATGGGAATACCATATATACAATACCCAAAAACCCCCACTCACATATTTATATATACATAAAACATAAAGAGACCTAACACTAATGTATATATATATCATTTATATATATACGTATATACATATATCTATATATATATATCAACCTATATATATATATTACATATATATATAGATAAGAGAGAGAGACTTGGAGTGAGAGAGTGAGAATGACAGTGAGAGAGAGGGAAAGATGGAACAGTAGGTGGGGGGTGTGTGTCTCAGGTTTCCTGAGACAGGAAACCCCCACAGAATACACACACACACCACATATACATACATATATATACACACACAACTATACCTACACACAACCATTTTCTCTCAAACCTCACCTACACACACACATACATATACACTATATGTATATACACTAAAATACATATATACAATGTATAAAACATAGTAAAAATCGAATCGAAATTCATTTTTTGAAAACTGGAATTTATCCTAAAACTGGAAAATCAGGACTGTAAACCCTCGACTTAGGTTAGACCAAACTCCAACTAAACCGAGCTAAGACAACCTAATCTTGGTTGGTAATTGAAGCCCCTAGGTTACTCTAGGATCCTAATGGCCTGACACGGTGTCACGACACGACACGGCGTGTCCACAAGGGTCTAAAGTCACTCGGGTAAATGAGAATACACTGATACACACGTATCAGTGCAAAACTAAAAAGGGTCTAGGACACGACACAAGGCGACACAGGCCTCGTGCTCGTACCCGAAGGTGCGCCTAGGGTTGGGCTTCGTGTCCATGGGCCTGATACGTGTCCACGTGTCGTGTAGAGTGGATACGACACGCGTATCAGAAGCCCCTAAAATACGTGTTTTAGACCGCGTGTCAGTGTTTTCGCGTGTCTCGTGTTCGCGACACGGGACACGTGACACCACGTGGTTGTGTCCAATGTGTTCGCCTATGGATAGGCTTCGTGTCCATGACACTACGAAGTGTCCACGTGTCGTGTACAGTGAACACGATACGCTCAAAGTCAAGTGTCTGTGTGTGCGTGCACTGTCAGTGCACGACCAGTGCACGTGTCCGTGCTCTCTCGACACGACACCAACGTGTCTCAAACTCGAGGGGGGGCATGACAGAGGTTGCCCCCTCCTCTGTGTCAAATTTCCCGTGTCCTCGTGTCCTACAGTGTCCGTGCTAAGTGTCGAGTAGCAGGGGAGGCTGCACAGCCTCGTGCACGTGTGTCGAGGGGTCGTGTGCTTCACACGTGGCACGTAGGGCCTCGTGCTCGTGTCAGTAGGTAGCCTAGGTCTAGGACTAGGGATTAGGCATGACACTTTGTGTCCACGACACGTGTGGTCATGACACGAAGTGTCGAACAGTGGTGTTTAATCAGTGTGCAGTGCAGTGCAGTGCAGTGCTTAACAGTGTGTTCGTGTCCAATTTGGACACAGACACGACACGATAACGTGCTCAGTCCTAGGGTTTCGTGTCCTACATGTCTAGGGCTACCCAAAAATATAATTTGTTTCACAAAAACACAAGGTTTAGTCCTAAGTGGCATTTACACAAACACTGAAATTAAGACACAGACACGTGTCCGATACGGACTCCAAAACACATCAAAATCCCACCAAACTTTACCCACAGTATTGTTATCCCTATATGAATGCATTTGTGAAAGAAAAACAGGAATTTGACTAGGTTTGTGAGAAAATACCTATTGAGTGAAAACTCAAGAAAACAACTTCTTGGGGGGGTTGTTCACTGTCCTTGGGGGTGCCCACAGCTAGGGTATCCTTGCTAGCTAGCCTTCCTTGGTATCCTCACTAGTAGGGGGTTCCAACGCAAGAAACGGGGCTCAATTTGGTGGAGAAATGGTCAAGTTATGGAGGTGTGAAGTTGAGGGAAAACCTAAACTCCAATGTATTGAAAATGAAGCCTTTCTTGTGAAGGGTGTACACATATGGAGGGGGGTGTTCTTGGCTGCCATGGGGGGGTAGGGGTAGGCTATAGGGTCCCCTTCCACCTTGCAAGACTTAGTCTCTAAGGCTTTGACTAGGGGTTAGATATTCTAGGTTTCTAAAATATCCTAGAAAGTTAAATATCTAGATATTTATCAACCTAGATATTTACACATAAAGTAAATATCTACACTTAGTCTTCTAGGTTAGTGACTAACCCCTAGATTAGGGTAAACTAGCTTAGGGACTAACATGACACTAATCAACTAATTAGACAATAATAAAAACACATAATTCTAAATAATTCCGAATAATTTCTAGAAAATTACCAAAATACCCTTTAGGCTAAAAATCACTAATTTGATGTTCTAAGCCTATGGCTAAGCTCTCATGGTCATGGCAACTTCTAGGTTAGAGAAAACTAGGGTTTACACTAAGGTTTACTAACAAAGTCATAAAGTCATGAGTCATGACTTAGCATGACTTTAGAAATGGTTTAGCTTAACTAAAATCACCAGAAAATCATACCATGACTAAAATACCACTAATAAATAATAAAAATAATAATTTTTCAAAAATCCCCAATTTCCAGAAACAGGGTGTTACAGGTTGCGCTTAGGTTGCGCAGGATTGCGCGGGTTGCTCGGGTTACGCTGGGTTGCGCTGGGTTGTGCAGGGTTGTACGGGTTGCTCGGGTTGTGCTGGTTGCACTACGTGCACAGTGTGCGCAGTTTAGTGTGCGCTCTGTCGCGCAGAGTACAAAGAGCGCTGGGTGTGTACGCAGTTGGCAGCAGAACGTGCGTTTGCATGTTCTGGGCGGTTGCTACATGTTCGGGGTAGTTATTACCACGTCCCTAACTTTGTGGCAACCGACCAGTCGCTGCAGGGCCTATATAAGGCATCCTCTCTCTCAAGGCTCATTACAGAATAGAAAGATAAGCCACCAGAAAGTTTACGAAGTATTCTTTAGCACAAGTAAACAGAGAATTCAGACGTGTTCTTTAACACAGTTCTGATCTGCAGCCTTCGAGAGAGAGAGGAAAGGCGCCGCACCAGCGTTGCTCTTGCACGGGAGTTCGTGTCCATCCGAGGAGTCAGAAGAGCAGGAGTGTTCCAAGTTCTCCGACGAACTTGCTGGTTCCTGGAAGCTGTTCGTGTAGGGCGAATAAAGTTTTGAGCAACGGTGATCATTCACCCCAGCAGGCCATCTTCCATCTTTTGCCAGTCATCTTCTTCGCTGCTATGATTACGAAATCTTTTTAGATTCTCGTAATATCATAACGATATCTTTTTAGATCTTCGTTATACTTGTGCAACCTTCCTAGAAGTGTTGCGTTGGAACATTATTTTTACAAGTGTTTCATATTCTCAGTTTTTCATCGAAAAATTGTGCCCCGACATTAACAATATATATATAAAAGAAGGTAATTATTGTGAATGCTCCTACCAAAAATTGATCTCCTGATCACTCGGGCCGCATGCCTCACCACTACCACGGCTAGAGGGTCATTGGCTTCCTAGTAGGGCACGGGTTTGTGTCGATATGACAATAAACAAACCCCCTCCAAGGCAGATTCGGATTTTCTGTCCCAATGGGCGCAGCTTTTGGCAAGCCGTAGAATATGAATCCGTTCTGGCCTACTGTAACAGATGCCGACATCAGGGGCATGAAGCTCTAGAGTGCAAAGCGTTCCAACCCCATGACAGTCCGAGTGCTTCTGCTGCTTCGGACCTGGCTGGGGAGAAAGCCGCCGCTCATGAGGTGGAGGACCAGGTCGGGAGGGGAGGGGACGAGGCAGCTCCCTGTTCTTTTGTCCCCTTGGCATTTCCTCCTCCATCAGATAAAGGTAAGTCCCTTTTGGTTGTGGCGCCTCCTTCTCTGGCTCACAGTTTCCTGACATGGTGTAGGTCCTAATAGTGTGCGTCAAGAGGGTGGCCGAGCTCCCCTACCACATGAGGCAGAGGGAGGCTACGACGTTGTGGACTCGCGTGTGGTGGGCGGCCTACCACCTAGGCCCTCTGGTATCCACTCCGGTTCGGAAGGAGGCGGACTAGCAGTCTCCATGTCCGCGCCTTACACCTTTCCGAACCCAGAACGTTCTTCTTCGGTCCCCTACCATTGCCCCTCTTCTCTGGTTGAGGCACTTCCTTCCCTGTCTCCTCTTCTTGAGGTACTTCCGGCTGTGATTGCATCCTCGTTCGCGTCCCTCCCTAGCAGGGAGGTCCCTTTGGATTCCTCATTGGCTTTCGGGTCTCATAGCAGCTGCGTAGATGAGATGGATCTCTCCATGTTGGAGCCCTCATCTGGAGTGGTCCCCACAGCCATCGTTCTTAACCAAGGCTATTCTTAGGATAGCTTGGCGAGCTCAGCATTGGAGGGAGGCTCTTGTCTGCACAACAAAAGTGGTTCCCGTCACTCTTCAAGGTCTGGACGCTTTCGATCTAACTCGGATATTTCGCTCCTTTCGACAGGGAGATGTGGTGGCACAGAGGCAACTGATGCCGCTTCTTCTCCAGGGGTTCTTGGGTCTGATAGTGCTACAGCACGGATTTCTCGGCTTGGGAGTCCTCGGTAGTTCGCTAGGTTCCAGCTGGACAGACGAGTCACCATCAACTAAGGAGGAGCTTCCTCGGGTACTAGATGTGCCTTTGATCGACCAATCAAAGGGCATCCGGGAGGAGGGTGCCAGTGCAGGGAGCTACACACAATCATTTTTTTCTAAGTCGAGGGATGGTGCGAAGGGTAGTGTTACACCGCAAGTCAGCAATTTCACCTCCGACTTGGAGGGGTTGTATCCGTCCGCCCGAGCTGTCATCAATATGCTCCGCTCTGGTGGGGACAACATGACTCCCTCCTCCCGAGCTATCATCAGATCCTACATATTGGCGGATCGCGGATTGGATGTCTCCCCTCCTAGCGCGGAGACTCAACTGAAGCTGTCCGAGAAGCAAAAAAAGTGAATGTCACAAAGTCCAGAAGGACTAAGAACTATCACCGAGTCGTTCCTCGGCAACTCAAGACTCTTAGGCCTTCTTCTTCCTGATCCAAATCAGTCAAACTCAGATACTAGGTTACTGATCGTAGCTTGTTTCTTTCCACAGTCGGGCGTACTAGTATGCCGTTCTGCTGGCCTTTAGGGTCTTGTAACCCGTCTACTTTCATTCAATAAAATATTTTTTAGTTATATATATATATATATATATTGAAAGAAGGTAATTGTGGCGAATGCTCCCACCGGGAACCGATCTCCTGACCACTCGGACCGCATGCCTCACCACTACCACTAGGCTAGAGGGTCATCGGCACATATATATATATATATATATATATACCGGCTTCCATGCCCCTCTCCTCCCTCCTTCTCCCGGCTCCACCCCCCCTCTCCCCGACTCCTCCATGCCCCCACCACCCTCCCTCGACGCCTTCCAAGAATCGGCCTCCGGTCGTTGGAGGTGCCCAGCAGTTCCAACCTCCCCTCACCGATTCGAGCGGCGCACTCCCCTCTTCGTCCTCCAGTCGCAGGCGGAGGCGGCGCTTCCGCCATCCCTACCTTCCCCGATCGAGGCCTATGTAGCAGCCGCCCCCCCAGTGTCTTCTCCGTCCATCCTTGGTGCTCCCCCCAGCCCTCGAGTGGACGGAAGCTCATCTAGCTCTCCTCGGTCGTAGGTGGATCCGCTCCCACCCGACCGTCGTCCCTTGGCCAGCGTCGCCGTCCGTCCGCTCTTCGCCCCTTCTGTCATCGCTTTCTTCGGCGAAGGTTGCTCCCCCTTCCAGCTTCCTCGGGTCGGACTCCCCCCTCCTGCCTGCCCCGAGAGATGTCCAAACCCTCTAGTGGCCTTCCCCATTTTCCGGTGCAGTGGCCGGCGCCGTTGGCCCAGCTGCTTCGCCCCCCCCCCCCTCCCCCCCCGCCTCGGGCTCTGCGCTGCCGCCCTGTCCGGTCGGGGTCACATCCGCCACCTGCCCCCCCCCCCCGCCTCGGGCTCTGCGCTGCCGCCCTGTCCGGTCGGGGTCACATCCGCCACCTGCCCTCTCCCTTCGGGTAGAGTGACGCAGACCACCTACCCCTAAGGCACTCTGATCCACGTGCCTGGCGCAGGCAGCGAGGACCAGCTGTCCCCAGCTCACGCCCTTCCTGGAGAGGCCTACGTGGGCCTGTCTTCTTCTTTGTGCACCTTGGCGCAAGCTATGACTTGCGCATGCTCTACTCTGCACACCTTGGCGCCTGTTCCGAGCTGCGCACTCTCCAGCTCTTTTGGAGTGCCAGCCATCCAGTCTGTTGTCTCAGCCGTGGGTCTCCCCCCCTCAGGCAGTGTGGCACAGTCCACCTGGCCCCTCAGCACCTACGCGTCTGCCTCCCACGTGGCCCGCATGGGTCTGCCGCCTAATCCAGCGCAACCTACGACTTGCGCAGACCTCCACCCCCCTTCTGTGAACCTGGCACGACCTGCTAATTGCGAAGGTCCTAACCCCACTTCTGTCTCTTCCGACGACGGCTACCTCTCCCCCTCCTCGGGGTCGGCGTTCCCCCACCCTCCAAATTCCAGCCAGGTCTCTGCCTCGGCTTTGGGTCTCCCCCCTTGGGACGTGCTGTGCAGTGCGCGCACTATGTGGACCTGATGAAGGCCTCCACTCCCGGACGTTTGTAACTTCCGGCGCCCCCTATGTGAACCTACTTCCCAGACTTTTGAAATAATTTTTACAAATATCTCTTTACAAATTATTTTCATGATAATTCTTTATAAAAAGAATTATACCATTTTAAGTATGATATCATTTTTTCTTTTTCTTTTAAAAAGATAACTTATGTTTTGGACTGGGCTTCTGAAGCCAGCCCACTCTTTGCTAATGAGTCAAACTCTAAAGCCTAGCCATTCCCCTCTTAAGCCCAGTTCCTCCTTAGGGCTGAACACTTAGAGCATCTCCAACCCTATTGTGACTTTGGAAAAAAGTTGTTGTCACATAGGAATGACAAAATTTTATTCAAAAGTTCTTCTCCAATGCAATTGTCAAGTCAATTGTGAAGCTTATGTGGCAAAAATTAAAGAAGACATTGTGAAGTTGATTGTCTTGTTCTAGACAATGCACTTGACAATGTCTTCTCTTCCATGTCATCAATTATGAATAAAAAATATTAGAAAAAAGAAAGAAGATGAGTAGTTGTCTTAAAAGTTGCCTTGGAAATTGGAAAAAATAATTTTTATTGTCTCCTCAATACTTTTGTATTGGAGAGAGTTTTTCTATCTCATTGTCTTTTGAGATATAATTTTGCCACATAAACAAGACATTGTCTTGTGGCTCATGCCACATAGGAGCCACCTTAGACTCACAACACTCAACAAGACAATAGGGTTGGAGATGCTCTTAGCAGCCTATTTGTGTCTCAACTAATTCGAGAAGAGGATTCGATTTGCTTCTTCCTCTTCCTCTGTTCAATCAATTCGAGAGAGGGAATGTGAATAAATTCAAATTGCTGTTGTAACCGTCAGTAGTGGAGCAATTCCCTTTTCCCGCTCAATTCCTTCCTCTTCTCCAAACAAATCAGCCTCCTCAAATCTATAAATATTAGGGCAGTCTCCCTTGATTCATAGGTGCGGCAACATCACGATGTGCTGCCAATTTTCCTCTTTGCTCAAATCCTTCCTCTCGACGAAGCTTGGTGGCCATGGCGGATCTTCTTCTTAGCTCGACGAAGTTTGTAGGCGGTCAGCAGGTCGTAGAGACAGCGTGAGGAAGCTGCTTTTGCTCTGATTCCTAGATCGAGATCATCATCAGAGATCAAGGTGAGTTGGGGTGATTAGTGAAGACAGATTGTTCAATCTATTTTCTGAATTTTCGTCAATCTGAGTTAGGAATGTTGAATCTTGTTCATAGATCAATTGATCCTGTTTTGAGTGTTTCTCAACGTTTTGCTTGGTCGATCCAATCAATCAAACGAGGTGAAGATCATTAGCTAGTGATTTAGTTTCAATTTGCTGCTTCTCGTTTCTATCCTCAGTTTATGTGTCGAATTGTAGATCGAGATTGGGTTTGAGATTACAAATTAGTGATCGATCTATTTTTGAACGAATTATGATTTATTTCCAGGATCTATGTTGATTTGTTGAGAGCAGTCGTCCTTTTAATTCATCCTTTCGATCCAAGGATACTTGAATCTGTAAGTATCAAGACCTCGATCTACTTTTTGAATGTATTGTTGATACATTCTTAACGAATTGTTGGACTGAATTGAGTTGAGAACTACTTTGATGGTTCGTTATCATCTGTGTAGCAGTTCCTCTGTTTTTCTTAAGCCATCTAGTATGGACGCTTGTCGATCATAATCTTTTGAGTCGGATACAAAGGTGAGTATCCGGATCTTCAATTTTAAGAATTAACCTTGTTGTATCGTTCTTATTTGATCTATTGGGTTCCTGCTATGTTTGATGATCGGTTCAGGGAACTGGGAATATTCGGGATTGAGGCTTGTGTCGATTTCTAAGGGTTGCAATCCATATTCAGATCTGATCTATTGCAGGTAATTTCTTGCAATTCTGTTTAATTTCTTTGGTATGTTATTTTGGGAAGGAGTGTTGTGGTATTGAGTCTGTATCCAAGTTTCAGCATACCTAATCTAAGGATTGCTTGAGTATGCATCTGATGATCATTAGAGAGTTATCTGTTTTGAATTTTCCCAGGTTCTTGGTCTGAGTAGTTGTTAGCAAGTTAGGTTAGTTTCGAGCTTGGGTTAATTTTTAGGAAGATCAGTTGGTTAGATTTGAACCTATCATTTATCAGTTTATCAGTCAACCTATTTTACTCTGAAAATTCCAGGCAGTATGATACCTGTTTTGAACTTTATAACCTTATGGACTGAAATCTCATTTGAGCACTGTGATAAAAACTGAGGGTTAACCTTATAGTTGGGGACCTGACAAGAGTGAAGTGGAGTGAAGCCTCCTAACAAAGTTTCAGGGTGTTGCTATTTTAGTATATCCATCATCTAATGTTTTGAGTGATACACCTAATCTGAACACTTGGTATTACTTATGTTGATCTGATGTTACCTGCAAAACTTAAGAATGAGTATAGACATGCCTTTAAGGTGAACCATTTTTTGAGTAAGGTTCAGTTCACTGATTGAGAACCTGAGATTTCTTAAACTAATCCATGTGGTTGTATCTCAGTGTAAAACTGCAAAGAGATGATCCTGTAGGAGTGTTTAAGGTTAACCTATGTTTTGGCTCTGAATGGTCAGTATAGGAAGTTTGGCTTATGTTAACCTCTATTATGTGTAATCTCGAACTGAAGGAACATGTTGGGCTAGGATAGTGATTGCTAGTGCTCCTTTCCTGTGAAGCCTTGTTGCAGGAAATTCAAACAGGAGGATGTGGCCTGATCATTAAGGGTCCAATAAGAACCAAGTTGTAATCTGAAACTCTATTACCTGAACAATAGATTAGTAGTATCCTTGATAATGTGTTAAGACTAGGTCCATGTTCTAACTAGAGTATGTTTTACCTTGCCTTCTAATTTCCTGGAAACAGTCTTGTGAAAGCAACAATAGATTTTGAGAGTTTTCACTGAACTGGACTGAGATTTTGATGAGGACTGTTCTGAAGTTATCTCAGGTAATAACATTTTCTAGAAAAAGGGAAATCTGTCACTTGAGTTTGATTTAAGCCTTCTTTTGTAAGTTGCTAGTAGCTGTTTTAGGTGGTATTAGTAGGCAGTGCTTAAATAGTATAATTTATGGTTATGAATGAACTTTTGTAGAAAAGTCTAATTGTAAAAAGATATTGACACGCCAGCTAATTCAACTAATTTAGATTCTATCAAGTAGTGTAGTTTATGAGTAAATAATTTGGTTCATACTTTGAGAAGGAGATTGATATATATATATATATACTCACCCTATATCTAGAGATGCAAACTAGTATATCTTAACCTTGATAATTAGATGATACAAAGTAACTAATTAGAATTATTTAGAGGATAACCCAATTTGTAATCATAAACAGGAGGATTTCCAGCTATACATCCCACACTTGATTACCCTGAGCAAGGCAAGTATACTCCTTGGACTTGTTCATTTTCTTATGTCTTGTATATTCATTCCTATATCACCTTGTTGATACGATGTATCACGGGATTGTCTTGTTTCATGTTTCTTGAGTTTACTTGTGTCTGGGAGGGAAAATACTACAGATGTGTGATCAAACCCTGTTACTATTCATGTGAATAGCTTAGGCCCCGCATCGTGCACGGGGGATCGAAGCCGTACCATTTCATGTTCATTGAATCTACCCAAGCCGATTACACACTCTGGATGTATTTCAATATTGCACATTTCAGGGTTCAGGTTGTATTTCATGTTCAGGACTCATATCATGTTCCCTGTATTTACTTTCAGTACTCATGTTCAGTTTTATGTCTTGTTCTCATTTCTCGTACTTTTATATATTTTCTGTTTCTTGTTCATACCATGATGTTCATGTTCATTTTTTGGATATACTTAGCTCCGCTCCTGACTAGGATATGTTGCAGGTGAGCTGGAGGCTCTCTATGATACTTACTACGGGCAGGAACCTAGAGGCACCTATGAGCCAGTTGATATTGCCCAGGACCTAGAGGCTGAGGAAGCCTAGTCTTTTCTACTTTAGCTTTATCTGGACTTGTATTAGAGACATCTTTATAGTTTACATTTACTGGAATGTAATAACATTTAGATTGTATCTGAGTTTCTGGGATTTGATATATTAGATGCTGTGGTTACTTTCATTCTTATCTTGATTCATAGTTTTCCCTAGATTGGTACAGCTTACTTTGTCGTGTCTAACGACGAAGGCTGGACGTGTCCGACTCGTGTTCGATTATTTGGGAGCGGGTCGTGACACCCTACCATTGGCGCATACGGTTTTCTGCCTTAGCGGCGGCGGCGCGGTCTCACGCTCCTTGGCGCCCCTCAAGCGTTGCGATGGCCTCGTTGGCCTGGCGCCTGCTATCTCATATCCAGCGCATGCCAGGGATGGCGCTACCGCGGTTGGTCAGGCGCACGCGCTTCCTTTCCTTGCTCTTGCTGCGTCTGGCTCTTTTACGCCCCATTATCTTGGTGCTTGCACACTCGTCGACAGGATGGACAGTTTGACGCTCCCTGTTATCAACCAAGGTGCACCTTCGGGATCGGACTCTTCATTCCCTCCGCTGGTGGGCTCCCCAAAGGCCCCCTAATCATATCCCCCAACCCGCGTCACCCCCGTCCACCCTCGCAAGTCGCAACTACTCCTCTGACTACCGCCACGACCCCAGCATTGGGCGTCGCTGCCACCCCTAATGCTCCCTCCTATGCTAACACGCTGCGTCCGGATCGCGGTATGCAGTTACAAACACCGATGAAGGAAGCTGAACTTCCTGATATGGAATTCTAGCCCCCCCCCCCAGACGGATATCCCATCGTGTCCCCTTCACCTCGGCTGAGATCTCCTCCATTTCGTCCACTTTCGTAAAATCCTTTGTGTTGAAGTTCTCCACCGGATGCCCAAAAATCGCTAAAGTTCAGGAAGCTATAGCCGGCTGGGGCCTCTCCGCAGCTTACAGGGTCGCTCCGTTTGACCCGAGGTATTTACTCCTACATCTTCCTTCCGCGACCGACTACACTAAGGTGTGGGCGAAAGGTATCGCTACCATTGACGCCCTGAGCGTGAAAATCGTGAAATGGTCCACTAGCTTCAACCCTAAAATCGACTCGACGATCGTATCTACATGGGTCATGCTTCCGAATCTTCCATTGGTCTTCTTTGCACCGATGGCGCTCAAGAGAATCGCTATCTCTTTCGGGACCCTGGTGGCTATCGTTGACGAAACTCGAAACTTATCCAAATACAACTACGCGAAGATCTACGTGAAACTGGACCTTGCGAATGATCCCCCCCACACATATCCAGATTGAGCTCGAAGGATTGGCGCACCCACGATAGCTGGTGTTCGATAACAAAATCATCTTCTGTAAATATTGTCGGATGAGAGGTCACTCCTTGCAGCACTGCTTCAGGGCACATCCCGAACTCAAGAGACCGACCCACCGCAAACTGCAACCACCAGAGGATATCCTCATCACCCACAAAGCCCCATCTCACTCCTCCAGATCTCATCCTCCAACCCAAAGCAGATCCCCCCTTCTCAACCACCGGTATCATGCATCCCACGTCACATACCCCGTCCAAATCCGCCATCGTGCCCTTTGAACCCGTGTCCATCCCCCTCACCAACGCCTTCGATATCCTTTCATCATCTATTCTTGAAGAAAATCAGGAACGCCCACCCCACATCGCTGATGGTGCTACGATTTTCTCTACTTGTGCCCCCTCCGGCCCTGGACCCCCTCCTAACTCCAATATACTGATTGTCGACAAGCCCAATATCCCTACCAACTCTGGTACCCCCCCTCCTTCTTACTCCGCCATCGTCCCGTTCATGCACCTCCCTATCCCCTCGCTCAACCCACTCGACTACCTAGCATCCCCCCTCCTGAGGCATCCCTCTTATCCCATACACCCCTTTGTGGCTCTGAGCGGCCTGGTGAAGACCAGTCGGAGCGCCACCCCCCCAGCGAGTTGAATACCCCAGATGCGCATCCTCACACCGACGTTCCAATGCTTTCTCCCATCATCGACAAAAAGAACATTCAGATAGCCTTCAACCAGACTCTGACAGGCAGATTCTGGCAAGCCAAGGAAGCAGGTTTCCTTGATCGCAATAACCCACTGGGCGCCCTGGATGATACTGAAGAAGCTGCCAACTCCGATCATGGTAGTAGTGAACAGGGTAAGTATGACGTAGTGGACGACGCCGTAGGCCCTCCCACGACCTCCACCAAAAAACACAACTCGAAGAAGAACAAGTGCAATAAGGAAAAGCAAGCGGCTATGACCACGCGGTCCGCCGCGAAGCTTAACGCCAACACCACCAATACCTACCCCAATGCTTAACATCCTCCCCTGGAACGTTAGAGGTCTGGGTAACAAACCAATGCTTAACAGAATTCTTAGCCTCAAGAAAACTAATCGGATCGACCTACTTGTCATTATTGAACCCAAATACCTCAGAAAAGAATCAAAGCCACTCAGCTCAAGCTCGGATTCCCTTATGCTATAACCGGATGCAACGACATTTAGATTTTCTTCGCCGCCGAATTCTGCTTCGGCCTAATCCAGGACTCTAGCCAGGCTCTCTCTTGCTGGGTGGAACATCCGGCTTTCAACTCCAGCTTCCTCCTCTCGACGGTCCACGGAAGTTGCGACATCCCTGAACGCAGGGTGCTATAGGAGGATCTTTCTGACTCCGTCCTTCCCTCAGACAACCTTCCGTGGCTATGTATCGACGACCTTAATACGGTTTCTTGTAGAGATGAGAAATTCGGAGGGCGCGTGCCGCCCCAGCCGGCCATGGACGACTTCAACAACTTCATTCTCAACAATAACTTGACATCCATCCCTTTCCACGGTAATGCGTTCACCTGGTGCAACATACAGGAGGGAGAGAGACGCCAATACTCCCGTTTGGACCGCTCTCTTATCAACGACATCTGGACCGACATGGGCCTGATCACCAACCTCTCCCACCTCAATTCCACCGAATCGACCATTCTCCTCTCCTGATCGAGATCAGTAACAACCACAAACCCATTAAAAATGTTTTTTGCTTCCTGAATTTCTAGAGGCATCATCCTCATTTCCAGAACGTTGTGGCATTTGCCTGGAATTCTGTTGATGAGCTTGATCCACTCACTCGGATTGCGAGTAAACTCAAAGCCACCAGAAAGGCACTAACGATATGGAGCAAAGCGGCTTTCGGTGATATTTTCTAGGCTATCAGGATCGCGGAGGATAACGTTACTCGTTCTGATGGAGCGTTTGCCACCGACCAATCCCCGGCCGCTCGCGCTTCGTTAAACCTTGCCAAAGCCCTTCTCAAATCCAGGTTGAAGGTGGAAACAGAATTCTGGAAGCAAAAAGCGAGGCTGAACTGGGATTCCGATGGCGATCGAAATTCATGCTTCTTCCCCGCCTGCGTTAAAGGTCGGAGAAACAAGCTCAAACCTCACCGGATTAACGACGATAATGGCAACCTACTGGACGAGCAGGACAGCATTCAAGCAGCCGCGTCGAAATTCTACTCTAATATTTTTGCCAAAGAGGCCGTTGTCAAGGACGATGACTTCCTCTCCGCGATCCCCAACCTGATTAACGAAAGGGAGAACGAGATTCTTCTGTCCACCCCGTCTACGGAGGAGGTCAAGGATGCCGTGTGGAACATCAAAGAACATAGTGCCTCAGGGCCGGGCGAATTCAATGGTGTCTTCTTCCGAGCATGCTGGGAGATCATCCATTCCGATATCCTGGAGGCTACGATTGCCTTCTTTCAAGGGGAGAGATATCCAAAATCCATATCCTGCGCTAACTTTATCCTCATCCCCAAGAAAGACAATCCTACGAACTTCAAAGACTTCCGTCCGATAAGCTTATGCACTTTCACCAATAAAATTATTTCGAAGATCATCGCCAACCGTATGTCCTTTATCCTTCCCAAGATCATTTTTGAAGAGCAAAGCAGCTTCATCAAGGGGCGGAACATCACTAACAACATCCTTCTCGCCCAAGAGATGGTGACCTGCATGAAGTTCCCTTCCAGGGGAGAACGTTGCCATCAAACTGGATATAAAAAAAGCCTACGACCGTCTGGATTGGCAATTCATGATTTGGGTTCTCAGGGCTTTCAGGTTCTCAAAATCGTGGATCGACATCATTTTTAGATCCGTCAACAACTCATGGTTCTCTACCGTCATCAACGGTCAAGCCCAAGGGTTCTTCAAATCGAGCCGCGGGGTCTGACAGGGAGACCCTCTATCCTCCATCATTTTCATTATTGCAGCCGAAGCTCTCAGCAGGAACCTTAATAAGATGACCACAATTCCCAGATTCCACCACTACCATACCTCTACCCGGCTGCCCACTTATCACTCATCTGGCTTACACGGACGACATCCTAATTTTCTCCTCCGGCGATGTTGGCTCGGTCGAGGTTGTCCAAAGAACCCTCGAGAGGTACACCAGATGCTCTGGCCAACGCATAAATAGCAATAAGAGCGTTATTTACACCCACCACAAAGAGGACAGGATTCACTCAGCGGCGCTATCCAACCTCACCTCCTTTGCCATTGCGTACCCCCTTCCTTTATTTAGGATGCCCGCTTGTGTATGGCCGATCACACTCGGGAATGTTCGAGCACTTGGTGGGTAAGATCCAAAAAATGATCGAGGGATGGCACAACGCGACCCTATCGCCAGGTGGAAAGATGATTCTGATCAAACACATCCTTTCCTCCATCCCTTTATACACCCTTACCGTTTTCTCCCCACCCAAGAAAGTCCTTCACTCTCTCGAATCTGTGCTCGCCAAATTCTTCTGGGGTCACAGCGATAGCAAGGACAAACACCAATGGGCCAGCTGGGACACCATGGCCAAACCCACTGACGAGGGCGGCTTAGGATTCAGCAGTTTAACGTATATTGTCGATGCATACTCTATGAAATTATGGTGGAAGCTGCGCACAGAATCATCTATCTGGACGAAATTCATGAGAGCGAGATATTCCAGATTCTCCCATCTTTCTGAGGCAGAAGCCAACAATAAATCCTCTGCGATGTGGCGGCGATCTATAGGATTGTACTTTGGAATGGAGATGGGATTGGGTCAGTGATTGGTTTGGACCGGGGGCGGCCGCCTCCCTCGTTGCCGCTGATTTGTGGATTATCGACGAGCCGGATAAACTAAGATGGGCACCCAACTCTGGTGGTTCCTTTACGATAGCTTCTGCCACCCGTTTTGTGAGAGGCATTGGCGTGTCGTCTACTCTTTCCGTCACGTTTTGGCAGACTTGCATTCCCCTCAAATGGTCCGTGTTGATCTGGCGAGCACTTCGGCGGAAACTACCAACTGACGATGCCATCATTTCTATAGGCTTTAGTCTAGCATCGCAATGCCACTGCTGCATTGCTCACCAAACGAAATCGGCTGAGCACGTCCTTCTGACCGACGAATTGGCTACACATATTTAGATTAATCTCTCTCATGTGTTACAGAAGCCTCCCCCGAACGGGGGCATCAACGATCTCCTGGCCAACTGGAGCAATCACGGACATCAGATCGTCGCTGTCGTTGGCATTTTGGTCTTGTGGAAGAACAAAAATAATTTCAGATACGAAGATCGCCAACTCCTTCCTGCCAACCTGTTCAGAGAGGTGATCCATTAGTGCCTCAAAGTCAGGAGGCGTTGCTCTCACGCCTCTAACAGCTTCTGGGAGGCGCTTGCCTTAGCTGGCGATCGGGATTCTCGATAGTTGCTGAGCCCCGATTTTTTGTGCGCGTCTTGCGCTTTTTACTCGTCTTTGTTGTCTTTTCGCGCCTGGCGCGTTTACTTGTATAGGCCTCGGCATTTTGCGCCTGATACATCAATAAAGTTCCTCTTTCCCAAATATATATATATATATATATATATATATATATATATATATATATATATATGGGATAAGAAAATACACGTATGGTTCTCTTCTAAATTTCTTTCACTTAAAAAAAATAATTCTCTCCTTTGAAAAATAAAGCTATCTCTATCTTAAAGATATATATATATATATATATATATATATATATATATATATATATATATATATATATATATATATATGGGATAAGAAAATACACGTATGGTTCTCTTCTAAATTTCTTTCACTTAAAAAAAATAATTCTCTCCTTTGAAAAATAAAGCTCTCTCTATCTTAAAGATATGTCTATTCATTTTTTAAATAGTTTATCTATGTTAAAAAATAGAGATAAATAAGTTAATTTTATATTATTTTTTTACAAATAGAGATGAGTTTTTTTAAAATATATCTTTAAAAATAAATATAGCTTTAAAAATTATATTTAAAATATTAATTTCAATGTTCATCTTAATGTTAATTTTAATATTATTTCAATTTTTTTGGTGATAATATTATTGTTGATATTAATTTTAATTTTAGAATTAATTCTAAATTTAACATAAACATTAACATTAAAAATCTTATATTAAAATTAAAATTAATAATAAAATAAAATTAAGATTTAAACTTATATTTAAATTAAATTAAATATTAACATTAACGTCAACATTAATATTAACACAAAGATTAACTTTAACATTAAAATTAATATTAATATTAAAAATTAAAATTAATATCAACATTAATATTAATATTAACATTAAATTTAATATTTAAAATATAATTTTTAAAGGTATATATATATTTCTAGAGGTAGATTTTTTTTTTAAATCTATCCTATTTTTAAAAATAAATTAATCTCTCTTTGTTTAAAAATAAATAGACAGATAAGCCTTACTTTTTAAGATAAAGATACATTTATTTTTAAAAGGAGAGATTTAAATTTTTAAAGAGAAAGAAATTCAGAAGATAAACATACGTTGAGTTTTTATTCTCTCCGTAAGAAATTAGCATATCCCGTAAATTTTCCCGTATAAGAAGGGATATATATATATATATATATATATATATAAGAAAGGATATATATGTCAATGACCTCTAGCTCAAGTGGTTAGAGTGAGGCACATCCTTCCAAGATGTTGCAGGTTCGAGCAACGATAGAAACACATTTAATTTCATGTGGAGGAATAAATTGTGAGTGCGGGCCAAATGCGGTCAGATACTAGTGCTGGTGCGGGCCTTCGGGCAGAGCCTGATGCAGTGAGATACAAGTACGAGTGAGGGCCTTCGGGCCGAGCCTGATGCTGTGAGATACCAGTACAGGTGCGGGCCTTCAGGCCGAGTTTGTAGGCCTTCGAACCAGGAGTCTGTAACACAATTACATGTTTCAATATATATATATATATATATATATATATATATATATATATATATATATATATATATATATATATTCCCAAGTCATAGGAGTGGAAATACATATAGTGTCACGCCCCGCTTCCCAGAATATGGTGTGACGGGTACGTAACCTCATCCCCAGGTGTCACTCCCGTTTTCCGTTATACGTATTTCCGTATGCGTATACGAGATCTCTGACGTTTGTCAGGTGACCCGTAGTTGGACTTGACTTGCTAGCCTAGTCTTGGTTGGTCATGACTTGGCTTGGTTTATTTTGGTTTGGCTTGGTTTTATTGGGCTTGGTTCATTATGAGAAAACCCTTTCTCTATAAAGCCCAACCACCCCTTTCTCTCGCTTCATTACTTCCATTTATTTCTTCTCCTTCTTGTCCATTATTCTCCTACCAACCTAGAGAGCTTAGGCAAGTGCAACTTACTTCATGATGGATTTTCCATTTTATTGTTCTATCTTCTTCTCTACATGATTCTAAGCATCTTTAGGACTTGGAGTTTTCAGTTTGGACGGATGAATTTTTGTAGATCTAAGTTTGTAGCATTTTCGGTTTTCTTGGATTTTGATCTACCAAACTTTATTATTTTCAAGTTTTGATTATTCTATGTTGTAGAGAATTCGATTTTACCCAAAATAGACCTTGAAAAAGTTAGATTTTGACTTATTTTGAGGAAGTTATGGCCAAATTAAGATTTGGACTTTTTCTAATTTTATCTGTCCTAAATCTGGCAGGGATGATGAATAGTGCCGCATAGTACAACCTGCCACATAGTACCGCATGGTGATATAGCCTGCGGTATAGTGCAGTCTGCCGCATAGTGCAGCCTGTCGCATAGTGCCGCATGGTGACGCAGCCTGCGGCATAGTACAGCCTGCCGCATAGTACAGCATGCCGCATAGTATCGCATGGTGACGCAGCCTGCGGCATAGTGCAGCATGCCGCATAGTACCGTATGGTGACGCAGCCTGCAGTATAGTGCCACAGAATACCGTATAGTGCAGCAGAAGGCTGCATAGTGCCGCAGAATGCCGCATAATGCCTATTTTGGCAGTTTTTTGCTGTTTTATGTCCTATTTGGCTGAATTGTGGCCAGAATTTTTCCTAACTCCCACATGAAAGTTGTAGATCTTTTTTTTTGCTTCAAGAATATGTTACTAGCTATTTTATGCAAGTTTTTCTCATTCATGATAATGTAAGGATAGAACACGATAGTGGCCTGTTAAGGCGCACTCTTAACAAGTAACAAGTAGCTTGACATGATAATTTTTGATAGTGACCCGTTGTGGTGCACTCTTGATAAGTAACATGATAACACATGATAGTGGCCCGTCGTAGCGCACTCTTGACAAGCAACCTTGGCATGATAATACATGATAGTGGCCCGTCGTGGCGCACTCTTGATAAGTCAACCTAATATGATAACCTTGATATGTTATTGTGACGGCTATCATGACTTGCTAAGTAACTCTTGTCTTGACACCGTGGGTGTTTGTGCTTGTATAAGCTATATGTCTCATCTTGTATCATGTCTAGGACATGAATTCCTGGTTACCACGGTCAAGGATTCATACTGAATCTGACTAGGATAATGACTAGATTGATCAAGTAGTTCATGAAGAGATTTTTCAGCTACAGGTAGTCCCGTTATCTAGGCGCTTTAATGGGACTTGTAGCCTGCCGTCGAGTAGGGCACATTTCTAGCACACTGTCATGTGTTGCACCCCCAAGTCACCTAATCCAACTCTCTCAACTTGCTACTGGATAACCTAGATTAAGTCTGCAGGGCTTGTGGCTGTTGGAATATCTCAATGCATTTTGTTAGTAACTAGGCTTGTGATAACCCTAGTTAGTTAAAGTATCAAGCCGTACTCATTGCTTGGCCGTGAATGATAGATGGAGTCTAGTCTAGTCTTACCTAGACAAGGCCAGTACATGGTTTCTTCATCCCGTTACTGTTATGCTTTACTTATTCGATAATTGGTTAGAGACTAAGTTCTGTTCAGATGAAGGGTTACAACCCCGGTCCTTGTTTGGTTTACGGGTTGTAACTTGATTACTTGAATAGTTCTTTAGTTATCTTATCGTTTATCATCCTGATTTCCTTAACCCATGTCTTTCATTATCAATTATGTCTTTATGTGCTAATATGCTGGTTTTAGTTCTTAAGTGAAGCCTCCCTTGTGGCACTTGCTCTTTCTGGGGTCTGACCCAGCTGGTTTTGTATGGCCAGATTTTGGAGTAGCTCCCGAGGATCTCTCAGCCTTCCAGCCAGATGGTGAACACTAGAAGAAATTCTGGCAACAAGTGGGTTTACTTTGCTCTTCCACTCTAATTGTAAAATTATTCTTTTGAGGCATTTAGTCGTCGAGCAAGTGTTATCTTGTGTTGAATTTACATTCTTGTCTGCCTAAAGGCTGTAACACGATTGACAAATCCTAGGGTTGATCATGTATGACTTAAACTCTTGCTAGTCTTCGCATTTTGTATGACTAGTTCATGATCATCTGAATATGTAATATTTGGGACGCCTTACTTTGTATGTCTGATGATCTACCATCTTGTTACATTTACTTGCTTGCTTGAGATTGAGATACTAGGCTTGTTCTTGACCCTAAGAGACTAATGGCTTGTAGTAAACCCTCATGCATCTAGACAGCCGTGACCGTATTGCGAGGTAGGATTCACTTCAATGTACGTAGCTGGTTGTGTCTGTCCCCCGCTCTCCAGTATTCTGGTTCTGGGGCGTAACACGGTTTAAGTGGTGGCCCATACAGGTCTTATAAATCAAGATGTGTGGGGGCTTTACCGAATAGATGTCTCAATCAGCACTCGTATTTGATCTTTACTCGTGTCTCCTAATCTTTCTGAAATCTTGACCTGATCAGATACTTATATCCTCGATCTACCTTGGTCCTTCCTTCTTGTTTCCCATGTCATTTCTTCAGTGGCATTGTTCTTGGTCCTGCCGATCATCCCAGCGGACCACCTCCAGTGAACCAGCAACAACCTGGGGACCAAGCCCAACACTCTGGAGTAGCCTCCCAAGTCATGCATTTCGGGGATCCAGAGCCCCAATTCAACCCATCCAGCCTACCGAGCCTGACAATGGAACCCTGGTGGGACTCATCCAAGAATTGCTTACATCACAAGATCGTCGGAGTGATGCCCTGCACCAGACAGTACAAGATGCCATGGGCAGAGTTGGTTACCAAGGGAACAATGCAGCCAACAACTTCAAGCATCTAAACCCTCCTTTCTTTAACGGAACTGAAGATGCTATTGCTGCTGATGCATGGCTTCAGGACACAGAGGTTATCTTGGAAGCAGCTAGGATTCCTGAGGATGAGAAGGTGGCCGTTGTGCGCCTGCAATTATTGGACTTAGCCCGCACCTGGTGGGCGATGCTAGTAGTGAGTTTGGCGATGCCTATCTTATGGGCGGTATTCAGCAACAAGTTCCAGATGAAGTATTTTGACGCAGTAGCTCGCTATGATCTGCAGACGAGATTCACTAATCTCAAGCAGATGGAAAGGACAGTCGATGGATATGCGGCCGAGTTTTCTAGGCTTAGTCGGTTTGCTCCCACCTTGGTAGCGACCGAATTGGACTGAGCCCAGCGATTCCATCAGGAGCTCAACCTAAAGATCATTATATCAGTGGAGCAGTTTGAGCACCAGACGTTTGATGCCGTCTTGCGAGCAGCAAAGAGGCATGAGTATACTTCTCAGAGGATAGTAGATCGAGCCAGAGGGAGGAAGAGGTCTCATGGGCAGATGTCTCAGTCATCAGTACCAGCCCCGGCAGCTAGGGCCTTGACTATTGGAGCTCCTAGGAGGGTGACCACAGTTTCGTCGGTTTAGCACTCGACGCTGGCGTATCCTCAGCAATAGAAGCAAAAGTAGTCTTCCGTAATGGGCTGTACTCATTGTGGGAAGCCAGGACATATAGTATCAGAGTGTCGCAGAGCACAGGAATTGTGCTTGCTTGTGGGGCACCGGATCAAAAGATATGGTCCTGTCCGAATAGAGCCAGTTCATCGTCATCAAACCTAACCAGTCTATCGGTTAGGGGACCAGCCCCAGCACTAACGCAGCAACAGCAACAGTACCAGCCTCCGAGGCCATTGCCGCCTCAGGCTCAGCAGTATGCCCAAGCTCAGATCCAGAACAGGCAGAGAGGTCACCAGCAGAGGGGACCAGCACAGGCTATGGCTCTGACTGTGGCAGAAGAATTGGCATCAGGTGAGTTGGTAGCAGGTACCATTCTCGACAACTTTTTCCAGCATCAGTATTATTTGATTCAGGTGTATCGCATTCATTTATGTCTGTACGATTCGCTACACGGATATGACTGGAGCCCGAATCATTATCAGTAAAGCTCATTATACTTACTGGTAACGGTCTTGTGGGAGTAGATAGAGTATTTTTCTCGTGTAGAATCGTAGTTAGCGGTAGAGAGTTTTCCGCTAGGTTGATAGAATTTTCGATGGCCGATTATGATATGATCCTAGGAATAGATTGGTTGAAGGATCAATACGCAAGAATAGACTGCCATATTGGCAGAATTATTTTTGGTATTACAGGCGAACCAGAGTTTTTATTTTTCAGAGGCGACCCTCAGTCTTGTAGATGGCAGTAGCAGAGGCAGTTCGATTTTCCAGAGTAGTAGAAGAGTTTTTTGATGTATTTCCCGAAGAGCTTCCAGGTATGCCACCGGAGAGGGAGATAGAGTTCACTATTGACTTGATTGCACGGACGTCGCCAGTATCAGAGAGAGTCTACAGAATGGCGTATTCAGAGTTAGAGATCTTGTACAAGATGATTGAAGAACTCAGAACCAAGGGATTCATTCGTGCTAGCGGATCGTCTTGGGGAGTCCCGACACTTCTTGTGAAAAAGAAGGATGGTACATCAATATTATGTGTTGATTATCGTACCTTAAACTATGTAACAATCAAGAACAGATATCCTCTACCAAGGATAGATGACTTATTTGATCAGCTCAGGGGAGCAGAAGTATTCTCGAAGATTGACTTACGATCAGGGTACCACCAGATCAGAGTTAGAGAGCAAGACATCCAGAAGACAGCATTTACATCAAGATATAGGCATTGGGAGTTCCTTGTTATGCCATTTAGAGGGACCAATGCACCGGCCGTATTCATGGACCTCATGAATCGTATCTTCATGCCTTATTTGGATCAGTTTGTGATAGTGTTTATAGACGACATCTTTGTCTATAGCAAGAGTGAAGCGGAGCATGAGCAGCATCTCCGAGTGGTCCTTTATATTCTCAGAGAGCACCAGTTGTATGTGTAGTTCAGTAAGTGTGAATTTTGACTTGATCGTATTTTATACTTAGGTCATATGATCACCAGAGGTGGAGTGAAAGTTGACCCCTAGAAGATAGTGGCTATAGAGTCATGGCCAGTACCCAGTACAGTCGCCGAGGTTTGCAGTTTTCTTGGATTGGCCGACTATTATCGGCAATTTATTTCAGACTTTGCTCGGATTTTAGCACCCATGACTTAGTTGACCCACAAGGATGTACAGTTTGCTTGGACAGCAGAGTGTCAGAGTTTATTGAGAAGTTGAAGCAGAGATTAATGACGGCCACCATTCTCACTCTTTCCGATGGGACTGGAGGATTTTCAGTTTATTATGACGCTTTCGACAGAGGATTGGGATGCGTTTTGATGCAGCTTGGTAAGGTAGTCACTTATGCGTCACGTCAGCTTCGTGACCATGAGAGGAATTATCCTACCCATGACTTGGAGTTAGTAGCGGTGGTTTTTGCACTTAAGCTTTAGAGGCATTATTTATATGGAGATCGGGTAGAGATTTTCACCGACCACAAGAGTCTTAAGTATGTGTTTACTCAGAAGGATCTTAACATGCGTCAGCGAAGATGGCTAGAGCTACTTGTGGATTATGACATCAACTTGCAGTATCATCCTGCGAAGGCCAACGTAGTAGCAGATACATTAAGCAGAAGAACTGGAGTTTATTTCCTAACAGCGCAACCAGAATTGTTAGCCGATCTTCAGAAGATGGGGATAGAGATAGTTCTCCTTACCATGGCATTGATGGCCAGCATACAAATTCAGTCCAGCATAGTTGAGAGGATCAAGATAGCGTAATCAGCAGATTCCAAGCTTCAGCGGCTCAAAACAGAGTATGAAGCAGGACGGAGAGCAGAGTTATGTATTCACGAAGATGGTACTCTTTGACATGGAAGACGTCTTTGTGTACCCAGTGGTGATATCAGACCAGAGATTATGGCAGAGGCTCACAGTTCTCAGTATTCAATTCATCCCAATGGCACGAAGATGTATCGAGACATCCGTCAGTATTTCTGGTGGAATGGCATGAAGAGGGAGATAGCCCGATTTGTCTTCCGATGTTTAGTTTGCCAACAAGTTGAAACTGAACATCAGAGACCAGCTGGACTTCTTCAACCTTTATCGATCCCAGAATGGAAGTGGGAGCATATAACCATGGACTTTGTAACTGGGTTAATAAATCCCCAATTGGGAGAGATATCTGGGTTATAGTTGATTGTCTCACGAAGGTAGCTCATTTTCTTCCCTTCAAAATTGGTCAGTCGACGGATCAGCTAGCAGAGATGTACCTCAGGCAGATTGTCGGATTGCATGAAGTGCCAGTTAGTATCATATCAGACAGAGATTCAAGATTCACATCGCACTTTTGGCAGAATCTTCAAGAGAGTTTGGGGACTCGTCTCAAGTTCAGTTCAGCATATCATCCGCAGACAGATGGTCAGTCAGAATGCACAATTCAGACTCTTGAAGATATGTTACGATCTTATATGCTGGACTTCGGTGGTTTATGGAAAGATCACCTGTACCTAGTAGAGTTCTCCTATAACAACAGTTTCTAGGCCAGTATCCAGATGGTACCCTTTAAAGCACTGTATGGCAGGAAGTGCAGATCGCCTTTAGTTTGGGATGATATCGGCGAGAGACAGATGCTTGGTCCAGAGATGATTACGCAGACAATCGAGGTGGTCAGACAAGTCAAAGATCATCTTCGAGTTGTCCAAGATCGCCAGCGCCATTGGGCCGATTCTCATCGACGTCCCCTTGAGTTTTCAGTCGGCGACTACGTGTTCCTTAGGATCTTGCCTACCCGTGGCGTCATTCGACTCGGCGTACGGGGAAAGTTTAGTCCTAGGTATATAGGGCCGTTCGATATCCTTGAGCGAGTAGGTGATGTGTCCTATCGTCTCGCTCTTCCGCCGTCGTTATGTGAGGTACATAACGTATTCCATATATCCCAATTGCGACGGTATATCCCAGATCCGAGCCATGTCCTTGATCATTCGGAATTGGTTGTTGGTACCAACCTTTCGTATGAGGAAAGGCCCGTATCCATATTGGACCGAAGAGAAAAGGTACTCAAGAACAAGACTATTAGTTTAGTCCATGTTGCTTGGGGTCACCACTCTTTGGGTGAGTCAACGTGGGAGCGTGAGGATGATATCCGCTCGCGATATCCACACATGTTTGACTCATAAGGTATAATGTCTTCCTTATGCCTTATGCTTTTAATTCCTTGCTTGTATGAATGATTTCTTGATTGACTACTAGTAATAGCTTGCTTATGATTAATATAGTCTACCCCGACAACTCTAGCTTCTTGATTAAATTCTGAGGACGGAATTCTTTTAAGGTGGGTAGAGTTGTCACTCCCGTTTCCCATTATACGTATTTCCGTATGCATATACAAGATCTCTGACGTTTGTTAGGTGACCCGTAGTTGGACTTGACTTGCTAGCCTAGTCTTGGTTGGTCATGACTTGGCTTGGTTTATTTTGGTTTGGTTTGGTTTTATTGGGCTTGGTTCATTATGAGAAAACCCTCTCTCTATAAAGCCCAACCACCCTTTTCTCTCTCTTCATTACTTTCATTTATTTCTTCTCCTTCTTCTCCATTACTCTCCCACCAACCTAGAGAGCTTAGGTAAGTGCAACTTACTTCATGATGGATCTTCCATTTTATTGTTCTATCTTCTTCTCTACATGATTCTAAGCATTTTTAGGACTTGGAGTTTTCGGTTTGGACAGATGGATTTTTGTAGGTCTAAGTTTGTAGCCATTTTAGTTTTCTTGGGTTTTGATCTACCAAACTTCATTATTTTCAAGTTTTGATTATTCTAAGTTGTAGAGAATTCGATTTTATCCAAAATAGACCTTTGAAAAGTTAGATTTCGACTTGTTTTGAGGAAGTTATGGCTAAATTAAGATTTGGATATTTTCTAAGTTCATCTGTCCTGAATCTGGCAAGGACGATAAATAGTGCTGCATAGTGCAGCCTGCCGTATAGTGTCGCATGGTGATACAGCCTGCGGCATAGTGCAGCCTGCCCCATAGTGTCGTATGGTGATGCAGCCTGCGGCATAGTGCAGCCTGCCGCATGGTGACGCAGCCTACGGCATAATGTACCCTACGATATAGTACAGCCTGTCGCATAGTGCCGCATGGTGATGCAGAATGCCGTATAGTACCTATTTTGGCTATTTTTGGCTGTTTTATGTCCTATTTGGCTGAATTATGGCCAGAATTTCTTCCAACTCCCAACATGAATGTTGTAGATTTTTTCTTGGCTTCAAGAATATGTTACTATCTATTTAATACAAGTTTCTCTCATTCATGATAATATAAGGATAGAACACGATAGTGGCCTGTTAAGGCGCACTTTTAACAAGTAACAAGTAACTTGACATGATAATTCTTGATTGTGACCCGTCGTGGTGCACTCTTGATAAGTAACATGATAATACATGATAGTGGTCCGTCGTGGCGCACTCTTGACAAGCAACCTTGGCATGATAATACATGATTGTGACATCTATCTTGACTTGCTAAGTAACTCTTGTCTTGACACCGTGGGTGTTTGTGCTTGTATAAGCTACATGTCTCATCTTGCATCATATCTAAGACATGAATTTCTGGTTACCACGGTCAGGGATTCATACTAAATCTGACCAGGATAATGACTAGATTGATCAAGTAGTTCATGAAGAGATTTCCCAGCTACAGGCAGTCCCGCTATATGGGCGCTTTAATGGGACTTGTAGCCTGCCGTCGAGTAGGGCACATTTCCAGCACACTGTCATGTGTTGCACCCCCAAGTCACCTAATCCAACTCTCTAAACTTGCCACTGGATAACCTGGATTAAGTCTGTAGGGCTTGTGGCTGTTGGAATATCTCAATGCATCTTGTTAGTAACTAGGCTTGTGATAACCCTAGTTAGTTAAAGTATCAAGCCGTACTCATTGCTTGGCCGTGAATGATGGATGGAGTCTAGTCTAGTCTTGCCTAGACAAGGCCAGTACATGGTTTCTTCAGCTCGTTACTGTTATGCTTTACTTATTCGATAATTGGTTAGAGACTAAGTTCTGTTCAAGTGAAGGGTTACAACCACGGTCCTTGTTTGGTTTACGGGTTGTAACTTGGTTACTTGAATAGTTCCTTAGTTATCTTATCGTTTATCATCCTGATTTTCTTAACCCATGTCTTTCATTATCAATTATGTCTTTATGTGCTAATATGTTGGTTTTAGTTCTTAAGTGAAGCCTCCCTTGTGATACTTGCTCTTTTTGGGGTCTGACCCAGCTGGTTTTGTATTGCTAGATTTCGGAGTAGCTCCCGAGGATCTCCTAGCCTTCCAGCCAGATGGTGAACACTAGAAGAAATCCTGGCAACGAGTGGGTTTATTTTGCTCTCCCACTTTAATTGTAAAATTATTCTTTTGAAGCGTTTAGCCGCCGAGCAAGTGTTAGCTCATGTTGAATTTACATTCTTGTCTGCCTAAGGGGTGTAACATGATTGACAAATCCTAGGGTTGATCATGTATGACTTAAACTCTTTCTAGTCTTCGCATTTTGTATGCTACCTTCATGATCATCTGAATATGTAATGTTTGGGACGCCTTACTTTATATGTCTGATGATCTACCATCTTGTTACATTTACTTGCTTGCTTGAGATTGAGACACTAGGCTTGTTCTTGACCCTAAGAGACTAATGGCTTCTAGTAAACCCTCATACATCTAGACAGCCATGACCGTATTACGAGGTGGGATTCACTTCAATATACGTAGCTGACTGTGTCTGTCCCCCGCTCTCCAGTATTCTGGTTTTGGGGCATGACACCAGGTTATGCGCCATACGAATACTCCAATACCCATATTCGCGATTGTCGTCCGTACAGTTCTAGGATAGGATTATCACAGGTCATCGGGTACATAATATAATAATTAACAATTTGATTATAGGACAATAGAAAATTTATTATTCTATCCGATTACAACCTTTAACTCAATATACATATAATACATAACCGGCTACAAAAGACTACTAGCTGATGCCCCAGGTTGACCTCCTTTTGTCTTATTCAATAAGCTCCTCTTCAGTGTACATTGGCATTCCCTCACGACCTGCATCAAAACCTAGTAAACAAAACTAGATCATCAATACGACGTGAAAGCCCTCAGTCAAGGAGTAAGGAAGGTAAAGTAAGATGATAAAATTATCGAAATTGAACTGGAGTAAAGGATAATCCTAAAAGTAGATTTACTGATATAAAATTTCTTATAGTATTGGCATCTTTTCCCAAAAGAATTCTGGTGTCAGATATAAATGTGTAAACCTCATACAAATATTGTATGCAAATGCAATATTTAGAAAAACACTTCTGGATCACACAGCTTCTATTATCTCAACAACAATCCCATTTACCCGGGATTAAGTTTATACTTAATGGGCGGTGCTTAGATTTATCTGTCCCATTAGTATCAGGAATCACATAATGATGTGATATAATCAGGATACACATGAGTTTTTTTTCGATTTATCGAAATCAAGTGTTATAACAATTATAGTTGACTTGAAAATTTCCAAGAATATCGGAACCAGGCTACATTGGATATTACATGGCCGAATTCGGGGATTCGAAATCCAATAGAAAACAAGAAACAGGAAAGTGAGCTAAGCCTCACCTTGGACATCGTATAGCCGTATGAATGTCGATAACAGGAACTGATCAATTTTTAATATATAATTATTGTAAAGAATTTGAAGGTGTGATCCAAGCATTTTTCTCCCATTTCCAATGCAATTCTAACCAAAATGTAACATAGTTACAGTAAAACTTCAAATTTTGTATCTCATTTTTCGTGTGATAGGGAACACACGTTATAAACAAATATTATTTAAGCAGGTGATTCTGTCTTAGCGAAATAAAATGTCAAACCACAATTTGTGTGCCTAAGACAACACTTTCAAGGATTTCATGATCAAGGTTTTGTTAGGAAATTTGATAAAATTTTAGGAACTAGGGTTTAACCATTTCGACTTTCTAAAAATAGCTAATCCTGAAATTTCTCAAAAATTTCGGCAGAGTCTTCTTTGTATTTTGGAGCCCGAAATTTTCGCAAGAGTATAAAACACACCCGGAGCAACCCTCCGTAGAATTTTCGGATACGTCGACCCTTTCGGTGGAACAACGCAACACCGAAAATCACACGCAGTATATATATTTATAAAGCAAAAATTGCATAACAAGAATCTTCTTGCCAATGGTACGCTTTACTTTAGCAATTAGCTATATTAGCAAATTAGCATTGATCCAGATTTGCTACACAAGTTCGGAAAATCAAATTAAATCAATGATTATAAATTTCCATTAACTCTTTAGATAACAACATTTTAATATATGATATACAAATCTTAATAACTAGAATATCAAAATCTTGTTCTTAAGTTAACGATCAACATATATATATATATATATATATATATATATATATATATATATATATATATATATATATATATATATATATATATATAAATATATATATATATATATAAAAAAAAATATATATATATATATATATGTCACAGTGGCCGTAGTCCGTTGGGAACGGTGGAGCACCCCGGCGCAGTGGTGCGGGTTCGAGCCCCCTTGGAGGCATGCCTCCAAGCACCATTAAGAAGTGGACACCCTCAAAAAAAAAAGAAAAAAAAATATATATATATATATATATATAACCAAGCAATACTTAAAAATTTTGGACTCGAAGTCTTATAGAGTTTAGTATTTAGGATCCATACCATTTAGACTCAATATGGAATTTAATCTTCGGCATAAATGCTGGAATATATTCAATTTAGTTTAAAAAAATACCAATTGTCAAATTATGGACTGATACATTTAAGCATCTTCAATACTATGGATATCTATCTACCTATACAAGATTTTCAATTTTATAAAGTACAAGGAAAGCATTATGAATCATATTAATGCTAAATTTATATTCTTAAGACCTTTTTAAAGTAATAGGTTTGGCTTTGGACCGATACGTCCTTGAAACTTAGGAAAATGGAATTATAGCCTATTAGACTAGATTTCCTTGTAATACTAGTTTTGAGTATTTCGGTCTTGTTATAAAAAATTGAAGAGTTAACCTACCTAGGTTATTGTAGCAAAAACCTACGTAGGAATTTCATACTTAGTGACTTCTAAGGAGGATTCAGACTATTGTCCAAAATGGTCGATACAACCTTGTATATATTATGGAAATCCATTCTACGGTTGCCTATATAACCCTAGTTTACTAGTTCATAAAAATTCCTCGTAGTCTTAAGAACATCTATTATTATCTTAGTTTTGGACAACAACTAATTTTTGAATTTTATTGACTTCTACTAAGAATATCTATACAAGGGCAAATCAATATTAACCCAAAATCAACTATTGCATTCATAGTGTATATTGTCTGTCTCTCTCTCTATTTTGAACAAAAAAAATGTAATATATATATATATATATATATATATATATATATATATATATATATATATATATAAAACATTAACATTAACATTAACATTAAAATGCCATCTTATCTAAAACTTATATTACATCCAAATTTATCAATCAAAATCAATTTGGTATACCATAATGTGTCCTAGTCCTTGTGTCTGTATCATATATATATATATATATATATATATATATATATATATATATATATATATATATATATATATATATATATATATATATAACAATTTTCAGGAATTAACTTCATAAAATTATTAGAATTAGGTTTCTTAGTTTAAAATAAGATCCAAAATCAAGAAATAAAAGTTGAAAGAAAGAGAGAGGGTTAAAGAGGAAGGAATGGCTTGCCTTGGGGATGAAGGGTTTGGAAATTGGGGTTAGGGCTTGAATCTTCTTCTTCTTCAATCACTTCTTCTCCAAATTCTCCTTCTTCTTCTTCCTTCAAATTCTTCTTTCTAGAAGAAAAGGGGTTTGGGCTTAGATTTTGTTGATGGATGTGATGACGGAGATGAATATGGTGGCGAAGGTGATGGAGGTTGCGGATAGGAGGGAGGACGGCGGCGGTGAGGGGGTGGTCGGCCGACCGGTCGGTGGTGGCAGCCACCGCAGGCGGCACCGGTGGCGTGGGTGCGCGGGAGAGGAAGGATGTGTAAGAGAGATATGGAGATATGAGGAGAGTGAGAGTGATGGATAGAGGGAGTTTAAGAAGGAGATAGGTGGTGAAGATGGGAGGGAAGGAGAGGGACCCGAGAGAGAGGGGGAAGAAGGAGAGTGCCAGCCCTCTCTCTCCCTTTCTCTATATAATTTTGTTTTTGAGACATAATAATTATGTCAAGATTATAAAATTACCCATATACCCCTATCGCTACATGCATGGAGACACTTGGAGGGTTATGTGTCATGAAAAATTTTACAATTACAAAATTTCTCAAGGTTACATTTGCAATTATTTTTGTTTAATTAAAACAATTAATATATATAGTTAATATTTTAGAATAACCATTATTTAACACATATATACAATAAATTGTGGCTACCTAAAATATACAAAAAACAAATCAAATCACGCAAATACGGAGATGTCCGATACCGAAAACTATATTACGAGATACAACAATTTAAATAAAATAATAATTTAATGTATTATGAATTAAGGTTATGACATATAGGATGAAAACCCAATCCGAGCTAGATGGAGGATTTGGGTCGGCCCATACTTTAACTTATCATGGGTCGATCCAACACGGATTTCACCCGATCAGTTCCAAGTCGTCTGGTCCACGTCCTTGAGGCTTAAGGCTAAATTTGAGATTGTTTATCAGAAAATTGCATCAAAAGCATACAAGTTTAAAGGAATTTCGTAGAAGGAACAAAGTATACTAGATTTATAAAATAAGCATTATTTCGCCCAAAAGAAGGGCGTAAAATGCAATTGCTAAATATACGCCTTATTTTAGGGCGTGTAAACGATTGTTTTAATTTTTTTAATTTTTTCAGTCGTTAAGATTACAATTAGGAGGGGTTTGGAAGTGGATTAGCAAAAGACGCCCTTTTTAGGCATTTTTATAAAAATGAAAAAAATGCCGTTCTTTTTGGCGTTATTTGCTTTATTTAATTAGCCTAACAATAAAACAAACCACCAGTTGTCTTCTTTGGGGTTACACAATTTAATTAGCTGACAAATGTAGAAGAAAACTGCCAACTCCAGCTTGCTTTAATTGATTTAATTGTTGCCTTCTTTGGGGTTGCTTAATTTAATTGATTTAATTAGACGATTTAATTAGCTGCCTTCTTTGGAGCTTGCTTAAAGGGTAAAGTGCATGTAAACCCTCCTTAGATGTGACGAACATACAATTAAAGACTCCATGATTTGAAAAACCCAAAAAGTTACGAAAATGCTTTAAATCACCCCCTAGTCTAACTTTTCTGTTAACCGGTGTTAACTCTTAGATGAAATGACCAAATTATCCATGAGATATAATCGACGCATACAACTGACGTTGTAGAAGCATGAAAATTTTAGCAGACTTGACAACCATGCGCCCAAGCCGGGGAAGACATATGCGTCCAAGTCACCAGCGAAGTCATATGTGCCCAAGTCACCAGTGAGGTCATATGCGCCCAAGCCACCAGTGAGGTCATATGCGCGTAACTCACTAGAGTGAGCTATGCGCCCATGTGCCCACTCTAGGCTCCTCCAGAAGGGGGTGCATAGCCCTGTTTCAGGCAATGTGTCCAAGCCAGAACAGCCTCCGACTCGGTCAAACCCACGATCAATCGTACACCGAAGCATACGGCCATGTCAGTCTCCACGAGCAGTCGTATACCGAAGCATGCGGCCACGTCAACACCACGATCAACCCACGATCACGCGGTCTGCATGCGCCTACACCCTATGCGCCCAAAGCAGGACCATGTGGCCACATGAAAACCAGTATGTTTTCTCATGTGGGCGCATAACATCATTCCAGCACAAGAACGACTTTAAAAATGGGTCTCATACCTCCTCAAAACACAGAACGGCGAGCATTTTCAAGAGCCAAATTGCTGCACTTCTTGTCAGTGAGCGAGAGTTAGCAATTTTTTTAGGTTTTCTCCTACTTTTGTAATCGGAGTGTCAATGGAGTAAAGGAGCAACTGCCGCTCGATCTTCATCGTCCCATTCTCCAGAATTTTTTTGTACTCGGGGATCCTCAGTGCAGGATCTCTCAGGCGTACTTGATTTGTGGTGTCTTGTGCCAATAAAAAAAGACAGCGTTTCTTTTTCTTTTTTTGTGTCCACAAAAATGGCGACTCTGCTGGGGACTACCTTTTTCTCTGGCGAGAAGGTGGTGACATAATCCGATACCGACAAAGTGGGAAGCACTCAGAATATGTTGATCGTGAAGTTCGATCAGCAGGCGTTCGAAGAGATGCTCTCGAGAGACGGCTCTACTCCGTCAAAATCAGCGAAGCCAAACAAGTCTCGCAAGACTTAGGTTTCGAAGGCTCGCAGTGCATATCCTGCCAGTGTTATAGTAGATATGCAACTGAAGGACTCTGTCACATGGGTGCATGGAGCTCCTCTGTGGGCGTACGGCTCTGCCACAGAAGCTCCACAAATGAAGAAGGCTCACACCGTTCCGGGCTCTACTAGCCCAGCGACTTCTCTCTTGTGCAACCAACAACAGAGTATTCAACGCTCGAGACTCGACAAAGAAAAATACTACGATGCCAAGAATCAGAGTATTCGATACTCTGGGCAAACTCAGCGAGGCTCACAAATGAAGGAGGCAAAGCTGGGAGAAAACAACGCTGCTCCACCAAGCATGCGCCCAAGAGGGTGTGTGGGCGCATAACTTTGGCCAGAAGACTTCTGTCTTCGACAGATTATGCATCCAGGGTCATGTGCCCAAGTCTATGCGCCCAAGCTCAACTGACCCATATAATGTGCCCACATCGAGGAAGCTTAGACATGCTGCCAAGAAGTATACGCCCAAAAACAGTTTCTAGGGCCTATTCGCCCACAGCAAAAAGACAGGCCC
Organism: Iris pallida; assembly: GCA_029216955.1. Taxonomy (NCBI): domain Eukaryota; kingdom Viridiplantae; phylum Streptophyta; class Magnoliopsida; order Asparagales; family Iridaceae; genus Iris; species Iris pallida. The sequence goes on from JANAVB010044619.1 coordinate 3,885,751, forward strand.
CAACGTGTATAGCACGGGGTTGTCTTCAAGGTCATCACAGAACTTAGGTGCGGGGGTTGCCCCTGTACGTGAACTAAGTCTGGATGTACCAACTCTCCTTACAAACCCATATACAAAGCTCGACGATGCATGTGACATGGATTTTAAGGCAAAACTCCCTTCCGCTGACTTACGCGACATGATAAATCATAAGCGTAAAGCAAGAGAAGATACAACAATTCATGGTGTACATCCGTGCACCAATATTGTCATCAACTGTTGCTGCTCTAAAGCAACGAGAGTGCCTCGGAGGCAGTCCGTGTTTTGACGACTCCATTGCTTTGACGATGAAAAGCTGCTGTGTGTTTCATCCAACATGGCGTCATGGGGTCCCCCTTACGGGAGCCCCAATCAAAGAAGGTGGACCACGAACCCAACTTTTTCTTTCAATTCTACGAACAGAAGCTGAAGAAGTCTGCCAACAGATAGCCAGCAGGTTGTCACACCTGAAGGAGTCTATATGGGTACTCGGTCGAGGACGAGATTCCGTATAGATGACGAGGACTCCCTGTCACGACCCACTCTCGAATAATCGGACACGAGTCGGACACGCCCAACCTTCGTCGTTAGACACGATGAAGTAAGCTGTACCAATATCTAGGGAAGACTATAAATCCAGATAAGAATGAAAGTAAATCACAGCATCTAATATCGAATCCCAGAATCTCAGATACAAGTCTAAATGTTATTACACTCCCAAGCTGGAGATGATGAGCCTTCAGCTGGGGGTAGTATTCCCTCAGAGTCTGAAGCAGATGACCTTCACACCGGGGGTAGCCTTCCGGATGACGATGATCTCTCCGAGTCTGACGACGACTATCTACCTCTCCTACCTGAAGATGAGGGACTTTTCAACTCAGAGACAGACAGTATCAGCACCAGTTGTACTGTTTCCTCTGTTCGTCCTCATATGTTATATACATGGCGGATGGAGAAAGACCTGAAGAAGCCAGTGATCAGACCAACAAACGGCTAGAGGGTCTTGAAATAATATTTGCCAAGATCACTGATATACTTAACAGTATCATAGCGGTCCAAGCTGCTGGGGCTGTTCCTCCACCACAACAAAACGTCTCGGCACACGTTAGTCCGGCTCATAGCAACAACCCTCCTTCACTACAGAAGGAGTATCATTCTGTTGTGCCTCCTCCAAATCTTACAAATGCTGGGGGTGGTCCTTCACCAACATTGCCTGACAACCGTACAGCAGCCATTTCTTAAAACCTGCTCAATCAACATGATGCAATTGATTCTCTTGTTGCCCGTCTCGACACCATCTTACACAAAGACGAGCTTCAGAAGATAGGGATATCTCAACCTTATCCTCCTGAATGGAAGAATGCTACTTGCCCTCCTAACTATAAATCGCTGACGCTAAATTCATTTAACGGGATGACTCCTACTCGCCAACACATGACATACTTCAACACGCAGACTCTACACTTACCCAGGGACGATCCATTCTTGTCAAAGTTGTTTATTAGCACCATACAGGGGGTAGCTTTTGAATGGTTCTGCAGTCTGCCTGACGGTTGTATCAATTTTTTTAAAGACTTGGAGAGGTTATTCCTAAACAGGTTTTACGAGAGTGGCATGCATGTTAGTATGTCCACCCTCATCGAGACCAAGCAAAGGAGGATTGAGTCTGTCATTGCTTTCATCGAATGCTTCAAGCGACTAGCATTGAAGATGCCCTTCGGTATACCAGACTCAGAACTTATGGATACTTGTCGACATAACTTCCTTCCTACAGTGAAGTTCTGTCTGGGTATACATAAGTATGATACATGGCCCGCTTTCATCGGGGCCGTTGATGCTGCTGAAAATGACGTCCCTAATTTGGAATTACTGGGGTTGAAAATACCCAAATCTGAAGACAAAGGCAAGCACCCTCAAACTATCCCTGTCTGTGGGGGTAAAGGGAAAGAAGTCTTGAAGGTCGACACTTCCAAAGGAGCTTATAATTCTCAGGGCACCTCTGACAAACCTAAGGAGACTTTCTCCTTCGACGAAGACGATGTTATTACCATTTTTTACACATTGATGAAGGGTAATAAACTGACGCTGCCTCCACCACGACGTCTTGTAGAGGCAAACCAACTCAATCATCCTAAGTAATGTCTTTATCATCAGTACGTATACCACTCTACCAAGGATTGCATCGTCCTGAAGAAGAAGATACAACAGCTTATCGATAGCCAAGTGATCAACCTCGAAGCTGAAGACAAGGTCGTATCTTCTAAGATGATATCTCTTCAATTTGGTGACTTTCCTCCCACAGAAGTCCCAGACAGCGTATTATCGATCCCCAAGGCAATAATGGAAGTCGTCAACCTGCCGCCAGCTCGCAACTCAACCTTGGTGCCACTCACGACTGAACATGGTGAGATCATGTGGGTCCATCCGGACCTTGTACAAGAAATGGCACAGGGGGTGGTATCTCCTAAAGTAAAGAGGGGCAAGAAATACAAATCATGTCATATGGTGTCTTCTCCTATTTACGAAGTTCTATCTGGCGAGACGCGATCTGGAAAGGCTTACCTACAAACTTATGACCTTGCACAAGAAGATACAGTACCTTCTCAAGCTCCTGCTGCCCCCGTAAGTTCAGAAGCCGGTCCGTCAAAGCCTTCAACTACCGACAAAGCCAAGTAGAAGGAGACATGATTTGACAAGTCTCTGAAGGCGCTAACTTTCGAAGGCATGGATCGGCCTTACAACTTTGACATACTGGCACAGCTGGCCATTACACATGCTAGGTTGTCTCTGTTCGATCTATTGCGACTCTCCAAAGAAACACGGAAGGCCTTAAGTGAGGCATTATTATATGTCGACTCTTATCTCGCTGAAGTCAAAGCCCCCGCTGAAGACCTTATCTCCTGTCCTCACTGCCACAGTACTATGGAAGTGGTGCCCAACATCACCTTTTCACAGAAGGACATGCTACTCAAAAATAATCATCATGATAGACCTCTGTACTATACAGGATATATCGAGGCGATTAAGGTGGATCGGATGCACATCGATCCAGGTTCCTCCCTCAGCATCATTCCTAGAAGTTTGCTCCAAATTCTAGGAATCCCTCTGCACAAGCTATCTGCAAACCAATACAACTATCATGGCTTTCAATGCTGGAAGAAGCCACCCGCTGGACAAGATCCGTCTCAAGTGCCAGATTGGTGATCTCCGAACGGAGGTTTCTTGCTATGTAATCGATGCCAATATATCCTATAACGTCTTGTTGGGACGTCCGTGGATACACGAGAACATGATCGTTCCTTCCACACTTTACCAGTGCTTCAAGTACGTCAATAGAGATGGCGTCGTGAAGATGGAGTTTGCCGATATCGATCCTTTTAAAGGCATTGAAGCCTACTATGGAGATTCGATACTTTACCAATCTCAGCCCTCCAAGGATGATGGCAACGAAGCTGACGATGAAGCTGAAGCGAGTTCATCCTCCAGTGATGGTCTCCTGATTATTCGAGTCAAAGGACGTACTACTCCAAAAAGTACTCCAAAGCCTCTCACAATCTGGGTAAAAAAAAGAACCCTGATAAGTTCAAACCATTGACCATCACTCTCCGCAAGGCACCTCGGGTGGAACCTGCTGAAGTTCGTCCTCACAATCCTGAAGAGTTACCCTATGTGGTAAACTTAGCTAAGACTGTGGCTCCTCTAATTCCAGATAATGATCCTCTCAATGAGTATATCAATACTCATAATAATGTACCTTCAGCGGATGATGTTATCCCTGAAGAAGAACTTGCATATTTTCTTAGTAAAGGTTTATCTTTGAATTACTCTTATGTCTACCAATCTGTAAACCACTACATAGATACGATATATGCTCACGGCTTAGGACCACACCTCTTCATGCCGGTCACGATGCCTCATCTGCGGGAAAAAGTCTGCCCAGAAGATATCCACTACTTCATCATTCCAGCCAGAAAGAAGGGTGAAGAACTAATCATCTTCGGTCGAATAATTGGCGAAAGAAAGTTCGTTCCGGACTCTACTTCTCCCAATCACAATACTGAAGCTGATTATGACTCTGGGAAAATGCAATTTTTCTGATATAGTTGGCAGGCCAAGAATATCATCCAGAACATGGGATATGACATAAAAGCGACCAGGGGCTAAACTACGGCCGGGGACGACGGTTGCCAATACGTCACTTTGCTCCTCCCGGCAAACCCAAGAACTATTATCAACAAAACGGTATTGGTTTGGGTTATGTCACTCCTCCAACAACTCCCGAAAGATCAGATGACGAAGCAGATCATTGTTCTCATTCTTCTGATTTCTGCCTCTGGGATTCAGACTCCAGCATTGGAGACATGTTAAAAGCAAATTTGTCCGTCAAAATGGTGCCAATTGACCAAATTATAGACGATGTCCAATCGATCGAGCTTGAACAATAGGCTCAAAAGATGGATACTATGTGGAAGTTGCATTTCGAACAACGTGAACCACCTACTGAAGACGAAGTCGTCCAAATCAATTTAGGAGATGAATCATCTCTTAAACCAGTCTTCATCAGCAAAAGTCTATCTAGCGATGAACGACAGTCTCTTATACAGCTTATAAGAGAATACATTGATATCTTTGTATGGAGCTATGAAGACATGCTAGGCTTGGACCCTAAAGTTGCTATGCACCACCTAAATATCTCGTCTAAAGCTAAACCAGTGAAGCAGCAGCAACGAAGATTCCGACCAGATATCATGGAGGCCATCGAGAATGAAGTCAAGAAGCTTATTACAAGTGGATTCATTCGCAAAGAACAACACCCTGACTGGGTCGCTAACATCGTGCCAGTCATAAAAGAGAATGGTAAAGTTCGAGTCTGTATCGATTACCGTGATTTGAACTCTGCATGCCCGAAAGATGAGTTTTCTCTACCGATCATCGACGTAATAATCGATAATACTTGCGGCTTCGAGCAGATGTCCTTCATGGATGGGTTCTCAGGCTACAACCAGATCAAGATGTTCTCCGGCGATGAGAAGCACACATCTTTTTGAATACCGTTGGGGGTATACTGCTATATGATGATGCCTTTCGGATTGAAAATTACAGGGGCGACATACCAGCGAGATATGAACATAATTTTTTACGATCATTTGCACAAAACAGTGGAATGCTACGTAGACGATATCGCAGTTAAAAGTCATCTTAAGGGCAACCACCTCCAAGACTTGAGAATGGTGTTCGAACTAATGCGTGCACACCAACTCAAGATGAATCCAACCAAGTCTTCTCTGGGAGTCTCCGGCGGTAAGTTCCTTGGTTTCATCATCACTTCAAAGGGTATACATCTTGATCCGGAGAAAGTGAAAGCTATCCTCGATATACATCCCCCAAGAAATCTCAAAGAGCTACGCAGAATTCAAGGAAGGCTAGCCTACATCAGATGATTCATTTCGAACCTTTCTGGAAGGTATCAACCGTTTACTCAGCTCATGAAGAAAGGCGTATCTTTCGTCTGGACTGAACAATGTCAACGCGCATTTGACGACATCAAGAAGTATCTCACAAGCCCCCCAGTATTGGTAGCTCCAATAATGGAGAAGCCCTTCTTACTATATGTCCGTGCTATGGACCATTCCCTTGGCGCCCTATTAGCTCAGAAGAATGAAGGCGACCATGAACATGCAATCTACTACCTCAGCCTCACAATAGTGGGCGTCGAGCACAGATACACACCTGTGGAAAAGGAATGCCTTGCACTGGTATTTGTTATCCAGAAGACACGTCACTATGTGTCTGGGCTGAGTATCCACATCATATCTAAAGTCAATCCTCTCAGACTACTCATGACTAAACCAGGTTCTCTCAATTCTCGTTTAGCTACATGGGCAATGCTGTTGACTCCATATGATATGTTATTCGTTCCTCAGAAGGCAGTAAAAGACCAAGCGTTAGTTGATTTCCTATCAGCTCATCCGATGCCAGAATCTTCCAAACTCTACGACGAAATTCCCGATGAAGTAGTGCAGTCTAATACCGCAACTGAAGAAATACCTATTTGGTGAATGTTCTTTGATGGTACATTAAGAACAGGACCTAAAGGAAATATCGTGGCCGGAGTAGGCGTTGTGCTCGTGTCACCCGACCATCTGGTTATACATTATGCATATTCTCTCGTGGAACCCTGCACCAACAACGTGGCCGAATATAATGCCCTATTGATCGGCCTGCAACTGGCAAAACAATTGGGAGTTGACTATCTAGAAGCTTACAGCGATTCTAAGCTAATAGTTAGTCAGGTCCGAGGGGATTATGATGTTCGTCACGAAGATCTCATCCCCTATCACAAAGCGACAATCGAATTGGCGTCTACTTTCGATGGATTCTTCATCGAGCACGTGCCTCGACTACAGAATATAGAAGCAGATGCTTTAGCCGGTCTCGCTGCTTCCTTGATCGTCCCAACTAATACTCAGCAGTCGATTATAGTGTCTGATCGAGAACTATTCTGTGTAAAAGATGCCTTGCATATTCATCACAGTTATACAACGAAAATAAACGTCAACATTAAAGACTGGAGATTTTCTTTCATAGACTACGCCATCTATAGAATCATCCCTAAGGACCCAAAGGAAGCAGTGTCTATCCAAAGGCGATCCTTCAGATTTTACTACGACACAGCTACCAAGATGCTGTACCGAAGCTCTTACGATGGGCTATTGTTATAATGTTTATCAGACACAGAAGCCAAACATGCACTCTGGGAGGCTCATAACGGAGTTTGTGGTGCACATCAACCAGGCCCCAAATTACAAGATCGCCTCAGACGAATGGATTATTATTGGTCCACGATGATAGCAGATGCTGTTGAATATGCAAAGAAGTATAGGGCTTGTCAGTTCCACGCCGACTTCATTCATCAACCTTCGAAGTTTCTACACCCGACGGCAGAATCTTGGCCTTTTAAAGCCTGGGGTATGGACATCATAGGCCCAATCAGCCTGCCATCTTCCAGAGGACATCGGTTCATCCTAGCCATAACCGATTACTTCTCCAAATAGGCGAAAGCTATACCGCTCACCGAAGTGAAGGAGTCGAACGTGATCAGTTTCATCAAACATCACGTTATCTATCGCTTCGGCCTACCTCGCAGGATCATCCATGATAATGTTCCACAATTTACAAGCCATGCATTCTATCGATTCTGCGATAAAAATCGAATCCAGAATGTAGCCTCTACTGCCTATAATCCAGCGGCTAATGGGTTAGCAGAATCCTTCAATAAAACTATCATTAAACTTCTTAAGAAGTTCGTGTCTTCAAACAAGAGCGATTGGAATGAGAAACTTGGCGAATGTCTATGGGCCTGTCGTACAACGGTCCGGACTCCAACAGGCAGTACGTCATTCTCTCTGGTTTATGGGAGCGAAGCAGTTCTTCCCCTAGAAATCTAGATTCCTTCTTTTCGAGTAGCCTTAGCCAGTGAGTTGACTGCCGAAGAAAGTTACCGTCTGCGACTACAGGAGCTCGAAACGCTAGACGAAAAACGCTTGTTAGTTCCGTAGCGTATTGAGCTATACCAAGCACGCCTTTCCAGAGCCTTCAATAAAAAGGTGAAGAAAAGAATCTTCCAAGTTGGTGATCTAGTCTTAGCAATGAGAAGACCAATGGTCATGACGCACAAAACAAAAGGAAAATTTCAGCCTAAATGGGAAGGTCCTTTCGCTATAGAATCAGTGTATTCTAATGGTGCGTACCGACTAACCAAGCCTGATGGTGACTTGCTCATGATGCCTATCAATGGCAAGTTCCTGAAGAAATATTATGTGTAATCTTTTGTAAACAATGTTCACATATGTTCAGTCATATAAATGTACAGTGCAATGTTTATGTGATTCAAAAAATTATCTAACTATTATCTGTATTTCAAGAGTCTTGAATACGCCTTGGATAATAGGTCCTCTAAAATATTTCCCCAGTGGAATCATTTCCGTTTTTGACTCTGCCCAAACTCGGTTTGACGAAAACAAGTCACGTCCCTATTACCTCTGAATTGTTTTTCAATAATTATTTCCCCAGTGGAATGATTAAGAAACGTTTTGCCACGTCCATATAACCTCTGAGCAAAGCATTTATCAAGGATAATCATGTCCATATTACCTCTGAATTATCCACTCCTACCTAATGTTATGTATCTTTCCACGTCCATATTACCTCTGGTCAGATATAGAACATCATCTGCTATTACGTCCATATTACCTCTATTAGCAGCTTATTTTAACTTATTATCTATATTCAAAAACCCTGAATATAAGACGGATAATGAGTCCACATCAAATTCTCCAGCGGAATATCCACCAAAAATATCCTTACTATGTCCACATTACCTCTAGTTCGGATATTTCACAAAAACACATTCATGAATTTTGAAAGCCAAAAGATTCTTTATTCCTTATTTAAACGTCTATCAAGAGACGGAAAAAAAGGGATACAAGAGCCTTGACGGCTAAAAGAAACAGTTACAAACGAAAGACTTAAGGGATACATAATCGATTGATGCTATCCCTCAGGGCCTTGATCTCAGCCTGAGATTTGACGGTGGCGCAACGACATGCTTCTTTCTGCCGAGCATCTTCATCCTCGAAAGAAATCAGTTTCAGATGCTCTTCTTCCAACTTCACCAGCTGAGCCTTCAATTGATCTGAAGTTATGGCAGTCGCAGCAGCCTGAACCACGTAGTCTTCCTGCTCATATACAGTTGTTCGCAGGTCAGCCTCGAGCTGAGCAACCTCTTCACGAAGCTGCATAATATGGTTGTACTTTTCAGCAATCTGGATGGCCAGCTTATTCTTCGAGGCAATACGAGCCCTACGAGCAGTATCAAATTATTCATACTGATCAGCTAGCTCGCTGATCTCTTTAGCCAGAGCCTCTTTCCTCGCCTGGAAAGTAGCTTTCTCCTCCTCAATAGCCGTAATCAGAGCCATGTCCTCCTCAAGAAATGATGATGTTGGGCTTCGCTGACTGACTTCTCGGAATTTAGCCACTTGATTTTCCAGGTCAGCTATGACCTTCCTTAAAGCAATAGCTCGCTCTTCATAGCCAGCAATGCTTTCAAGAGCTGTCACCTGGCATTCAACGACAGCCTTCACAGGCCCGAAGGCAGCATTTTGATTCAAAACTCCAGGAATTTTTACTTTCAAAATGGAGTAGAAAGCTCTTATGACTTCCTGAGCCATCTCATCATCTTCAGAAGAGGTCGTTGGAGATGAAGCTTGATGAGGATCGTCTATCCCAGGGAGAGCTACTTGGGAGGAAGCTGAACCTGACAAATAAAGCAATACACATATCAGTAACAAAAGAAAACTTGCTTAAAGAAGGAGTTGTAAGTTTATACCTCTTGCCGGCTCAGCATCAATTGGAACTGGAGAAATGAGAACAGGCCCAGGTCGCTCACTGTCAACATCTACCTGCTCGCCTTCCACGGTCCCAGTTAGACCCGAAGCAGATTTAATAATAGCCGCTTGAACAGGTCGATCAAGAATTTCTTCAGTAACCGATGCCAGTTTACTGGGGAAACTAAGGGCAGCTTCCTGTCTAGCCCCAGTATCTGGAGCAACCTCCGTGCTTTGTTCCCTTTCCTTGTCTACAAGGGAATATACGATGGAATCAGCCTCACAAGTTGCACGCAAAATTGAAGTCGAAAAATCTCATCCGAAGAAAAGTGCAAGAATGACATATCCAGAGGAGGGTGAGCGATTGGACTTGATTTTCATCCAAGTCTTTCATCATAGCTCCTATCGCAGACATATCCCCCAAAGAAATGTCATAAGAGGGACTGGTTTTCTGATCACCGTCATGGTCGGGGCCTTCACCCTGATCATCCCTTCGCTCAAGCCTTACAACTGAAAAAGACCCGCCCTCATCCATCGGTTGAGGACGAGCAGGAGATACTGTTGTTATGTCCACCTTTTTAGGCAAAGAAGCACCTGCCGCAGTCGCAACTTCAACGTCCTATACAAAGGACAAATTCAATAGTGAGATAACTCCTAACGGTTTGACCAAAACGGCTATGGAGTCTAGAAAGGGATCTACCTCCCGAATGATAATGGCCTGAGACGCCGTCTGCCGAGAAGATCTTCTGGAAGGAGGTGAGCCGACACTCACGTCCGCGACCTTCTTTCTCCCTCGGGAAACAACAACCTTCTTCTTTTTTGGCCGTGGAACCAGCTCGGTGGAAGCTTTCCTCTTATGAGGAATGTCAGAAAGAGGTTCTTCAATATCCTCTCTCCGAGGCACTGCAACAATAGACTCCTCAAGAACAACTCTCTACTGCGGTGCCACAGCCGGCTCAACTATGGGTAAGGCGCCCTCCTTTCTGTAACTCCCTATTGTATGTACTCATCCTATATCAGCAAGAGTAGGGGCAAGCCTAGTCCCCGATATTAAACTCTGCTCACGGTCATACCGAGAATGAAGGGTATTGACCTGAATATAAAATTTGGCGGTAGCATAGCACAGGTGGGTCTCAGGCTTATCTGAGGGCAGAGTGAAGATTGTCCCCGTGCATCCGGCATTGTAATACATCCAGGAACGAGTCCCGTCAATTAAGCTGTCTATTGACTCCAAATACGGGCTAGCATTTCCCAAAAGGAGCTGACTATAGCCAAACTGTCACACGAAATGACTCGGCAGGTATGGCTCCAGATAGATATGGTTCCTATTTCGGAGCACCAGATGCGACGGTCTAATTGACTGAAGCCAGTGAAATGCTCCAGCAGTCAAACTAGTGGCATGAACTCCTTCATCCACTAAGATATCTCCCACACTACCGCTGTCGGACGGAGGGGATACCTGAAGAACTCATAGTGCTGCAAGAAGCTTAAAGCCTTTCTACAAAGCGGGTACACCAGTGACGGCCCAATCCGCATCACGAAATCCGTGAAGAAAGGCATCTCCCGCCAAAGAGTCTGCCACCGGCCCAGCGCTCATTAGGGTAGGATAATGCAGTAGCAGCCACCCTATCAAAAAATGATACAAAAGTTTGGTCCAGGCGAAGTTGGCTCTGCCGTCAGGAGTCACCGCATTTCTAATAAAGTCCCGTAGACCCCGTCCAGTGGCAGAGACCATCGCGGGAAGCAAGGCAAGACGGTATCCGAACGCCAGCATCACAGCCGGAAGTATTATGCTCTAGCTCATCCTTTCAATAGTCCCTGAACCAGATCATCAAGAAAGCTGCCAGTACAGCTTTCTCCGACAATGGATATTCAGCTTGACGGAAGTAGTGGCCGATCGGGGACTTTCCCTCAGGATCATCACTATCCTCAGTATCCGTCGTATCATAATCTGCCATCCGGACTTCTATCTCGGACTTGGTCATAGGTTTTAAAACCGAAAAGGAGGCCGGATCCTCTCCTTCTCCTTGAACGAAGACGTAGCCCGTCCAAGCTCTTATGTGGGGATTGGCCCCCTCGGTCCTCCCTTTCTTATTAATCCTATGACAGATGAGGAGGTAGCAGAGTAACTCCTTGTATACATCAATCATCTCAGAGTTATTATTCTCCAGATCTCGGAGCTCCTCATCATAAGGCACGTACTATTCATACGGCTCCGTGCCCCAGGAAAGCTTTGACACTTCCTGCATCTCGTGGAGAGCCAATCCCATCTCCCCGCCCGGAGTAAAGAAAATACAAGTATGAAGGTTATATAACTCCGCTAAAGAGACAAACATTGGCCAGTTGAGCTTATGCCATATTAGGTGGCCCTGATAGCATAAAAAAGGCCAGCAGTCTTCAGGGTGGCTTCATACGTGGAAAGCACCCAGCCAGTGAGGTTGCTCCAGAATGAAGCTGGATACCTCCAGCCTTCCATTCGCATCTTCCCTACGGGATACGATACGTCCCCCGACATCATCAGATTGCAAAACTTGTCAGCGGCATAAGGGTAGAGGTCAGTCGGGATGTCGTTCATTACGGCACCAGGATGCAGTCCCCTCGTAGAGTAAGATGTAGAGCCCCGGACGCACTTGAAAGTGTCTTTCTTCCTATCTCCTGAGTCGAACTGTATTCTTTCGGAGATGAGCCCGGGGAGCTCAGGAGTTAGCTTCCACTTCATATGTCGCCGCACGGCTAAGACAGTAAAAGCAGACAAAGTATACTGACGCTCCATCGACGGTAGCCATATCCTCTGATTGTTCAGCCTGACCACCAGTGGATTTCTCAAGCGTATCGTCTCGCCATCTTCGAACCCCACACTGTCGCCGAACAGGAAGTACGACTTCTTGAAACGACGTACCCCTCCAAGCAAGAACTTCTCATCCTTAATCATCTGCTTCAAGAAGGTCTTATCATGTTCAAGTATGGCGAGTGTCTGTTCCGTAGCATGTGGGCGCATAACATGCAGCAGCATGTGGGCGCATAACATATAGCAACATGTGGGCGCATAATACACCACAGTGATGGCGCATGCTTCTGTGGGCGCATATGAATGCTCACAGAAGCATGTTGCCCTGGGCGCATGCGCCCAGGCAAAGGAAAAGTCTGAGCGTCATAAATTAACGCTCAAGACTTTGTTTTGAGGCATAGCCTCACCCAGGATCGGGTCTTGGACTGGCGAGGACGTTGTCACAGGAGGAGAGCCATTCGGTACAGCCTCCTTGCCCTTCGCAGATCTCTTGGCGGCCTTGGGAGACATGGTTCGTGCAGAGAGAAGATGAAAAGTCTTTTGAAAGTTCTAAGAGAAAAGAGAATAATGAATTTTCTCTCTTCAAAGCCTATATATAGGCATGGGCCATACATTATGTGCCCACCACTCCTATGCGCCTATGTGCCCACTGCGTACTATGCGTCCATTATGACTTATGCGCCCATGTGAAGACCCAGTCTCTTACACATTATGCGACTGCCACGTACTGACATAGACAACACATGAAGGATGGACCTCTTCAAATTATAGACAACACATGAAGGATGGACCTCTTCAAATTCTACCCCGATGAATCTGTCAGTTCAGATTTTCGAGGAAGATCTCAACAGCTATCTCTCTGACAGACTGGCCAAACTCTACGCGCCCAAAGGGAGAGCTATATTATGCGCCTACTGCATCACGAAAAGACGGTCCATGCTTCTTTCAAAGTATTTTGAACTCTTTAAGTATCAAAAACTTTGAAAGGAGTCTTATAGAAGCATGAAAATTTTAGCAGACTTGACAACCATGCGCCCAAGCCAGGGAAGACATATGCGCCCAAGTCACCAGTGAAGTCATATGCGTCCAAGTCACCAGTGAGGTCATATGCGCCCAAGCCACCAGTGAGGTCATATGTGCCCAAGTCACTAGAGTGAGCTATGCGCCCATGCGCCCACTCTAGGCTCCTCCAAAAGGGGGCGCATAGCTCTGTTTCAGGCTATGCGCCCAAGCTAGAACAGCACCCGACTCAGTCAAACCCACGATCAATCGTGCACCGAAGCATACGGCCACGTCAGTCTCCACGAGCAGTCGTGCACCGAAGCATGCAGCCACGTCAACACCACGATTAACCCACGATCACACAGTCTGCATTCGTCTACACCCTATGTGCCCAAAGCAGGAC